>JAREIK010003173.1:5034455-5159455 GCA_029783825.1 Sapria himalayana
AAAAAAAAAAAAAAATCAACTGTTATTAAATCTACACACACAGCTGTCAAAGAAAATTTATAGTTAAAAAAAAAAGGGGGGGGGCTACAATTCATCACATAACACTCGGTGATGAAACCTCGCGGCCAGGCCTGCAATATGAGAAGTGGTTCGACAGAATACCTTGCAAGAGCGAGCGTTCCTGAACAAACTCCACCATAAAGTTAGCACACCAGCAATGCACCATTTATTCACAAGAGTGTTTCGCCAACACAAAAACATGTCCCACATCAACGACTTGGCCCCAATTACAACTTACGAACTTTTTTTTTTTTTTTTTGATGGAACATTTTATTGACAAATGAACATCACAGACATTTTTCCACAAAAACCATAAAATATCAATAAAAATACTTAAAAACTCGATGAAAAAATGAAAAAAAAAAAAAACAAGCAAACAATTTGAGGCTTCTCATCTCATGCATGATACAAATAAAAAAAAGATGAAAAAAAAAATGTAAATCACAGCACGTCGTCTCAAAATGGTGCATAAAAATCCAAAACAACAAACTTTGATTAAAAACAAAAAACAAAAGATCATAAAAATTACGCCATCATAATAATAATCATCCCATCATGAATCTTCTTCAATTTAATTATCTCGTGAAATATTAAATTGAAGATTTTATGGTTCAATGCCTGCCTATCAAATATCAACAGTAAAGAAAACTAAGAGAACGGCAACATTGAAACTCAATCTCCTCAAAAAAGTGTCAGATCCAAAACATACGCATATGATTGTCATCATCGCCCTGAATTCGCCCTCTATCAAGAACTTGTTACCAATAGATCAGATTATTTCCAAAAAAAATATAAAAACTTATCATAAATTTCTTCTCGGATTACTGAAATAGATCCTTTAGATCAGGTGAATCCGCGGCATATAATCTAAGAAATGACTGATTATGCTGATTGCATGAGCTTTATATCATTTGATAACATTCATATAGTTAATAATTTTTATGAGTAAGATAATTCTATTTAAACTAAAAATTCTTTTGACATTCCTCCTACAGAGCAAATACTTAATGTAAGAATGTACAAATTAGGTACAAAACACTCATAATCAATATAAAATAAACCCACAAACTAGTTATTCATTACAAATTGGGTGTTTTCAGCACAATCATAAAAATAAAATAATTGAGACAGCTCACAAATTGAGTGTTATCGTCACGATCATAAAAATAAAAATCACAATACATCTAGTCAAGCAAGCTAATACATAAATATCCAAATTATTACGTTTTGAAGAAAATATAATAAAATAATGTCACTTCAAGATCTTCATTATGATAATGCATGACTGAGATGAAATATGAAGATCATTTATAATAATATTTTCATCTTGCATCTTATCTTGGAGAAAGAAACTATACACATTCATGTAATTTAACCATTCATTTCATACTAAGGTTCGGATAAACTTTTTATAGTGACTGATCCCACCACTTGCGCGGCAAAATACCCCAAAAAACTCTCATTTGGCCCAGCCACTTGAGAGATTTTTTTTGAGAGGCACGGTTCCACTTACGCAGAGTGAGATTTGAACTCAAGTCATCTCCTCTAGAATACCTCTGTCTTACCTCTAGGACAATACTTCATTTATAACTATTCACTTCATACTAGATTCGATGTTATATGTTTTGGCGTCGAACCAATATATTAGAAAGTAGTAGAAAAACACATTAATATCAGCTTCTCAAAAAGAAGTTTGATTCGAAATATCTCATAAATAATCATCATCATAAACTCGATCCTTGTGTTAAATATCAAGATCATCATCGACCTCTTATTTTTCTAATAAACAAGATTATCTCCAAGAAAAATATAATAATTTATAATAAATCATCTCTATTTGCAAGCTAAAGCCCAATTAGCTTCTAAAAAACAAGCCGAATAGACGTGATTCAATCAACTTGAAGGCTCATATTAGATACAAAAGTAATACTTGGCTCAATAAGAATATTTGTTAGAGTGGGATCAAAAATATTAATGTCTTAAATCCATGAGAGTAATAACTATATACCTCAACTATGATAACACAAAATCTCTTATAGCATCCACTACTGCAAGAAAACATATGAACTTCATACAATCATTCATCAGAAATTATAACTAAAAATCCTCATTGTATTGAACATTTCACAAATTACCATCTTCTGTAATATGAATATCATCCACAAACACAATCAACAATATAAATATTCCAATTGAACTCTTGCATTAAAATTAAAAGAGGAGACTATCAATAAAAACATCACAAATTAAACTCTCACTCACTGCTATAGGTCGTACAATATCTTTTCCAATTTGGAAACTAAATCTAAATGTTTAATCATTGATCGAAAACCATGGCCGCTCAAGATATATCTCCTCAATATCACGGTGAAGAAATATATTTTTCATATCTAATAAATAATTATTTCATTTGTGAGATATTGGTGGTGATATAAATATTCAGAATGAGATCTTGACAATTGAAGAAAATGTATCATAGTAATCCACTCTAAATATTTGAGCAACCCTCTGACCATAAATTTCGTCTATAAATAATTTATCATCTTGCCTAAATCAATCTTCATAATAAATATTTACATACAGCCACAACAAATCATTTCAGAAGTCAAGGCACTGGTTCTTAAGTCTTGTTGAAATGTATAATTTATCTCTTCTATCATAACTCAATATTATCCTAGATGTGACAATACCTCATAGGTCAACCCAATGGCCGATTTGACATGTATCACCCATGCAAATGAACCATGCTTGGATTGAGCCTCGGGCAGCATGAACCCAAATTCAGAATACGCTAAGTGAGATTCACATGCCAATAACAAAATGACAATGGTCTTTCACAGAACCATGGCAGGCACGCTTTTCCTAAGGTGCGAAACTTATACAATGGTCTTTCACAGAACCATGGCAGGCACGCTTTTCCTACTTTAAGAAACTTATATATTTTCTTAGCATAAAAATAATTTATTTTATAAGTATAATCTTGTCACAAAAGAGATGCATACGATACTCTCATAATGATTAATTTTTTGGATAGTGCTCCAAAAAATATTCTTATTGATCAACGTACCAACTTCAAATATGATGTGACTCCTCCAATTGACTATAATACCATGGTTGTGAAAGGCACGCCTAGGCTCAGGCACAATCAAAGCTTAGATATGACACCTCGCTTTGGTCGGGGTGAGGCTCATTCGCATTCACGCAAACGTACTAATAGCTGAAAAGACACACACCATCCTTGAGGCATGAAGCTCTCCACAGGCATGCATGCCTCCTTGCAGGCACGCTTTTCCTAAGGTGCGAAGCTCTGCACATGTGAGGCTCGTTATATTTGATAATATTTTTAAAAATATATATGTAAAATAGGCATAAAAAAACTACGCCTTAAGGGGCCTTGCACCTTAAGGCTCCAAGAGGTCTTTGCACCTTGGTGCACCTTTCACAATTAAGTATATTACTTTTGGAAGAATCATAAGAAAAAGATCAACTATCAGACTATGTTCATATTAGATATATCATAGACAACTAAATAACTTTTTGTATATTAAGACTTGTGAAGAAGTCTTCATGATTTGAGATTTATTTCAGGGATCATTTACAATTCTAACTGGTTAAGTATTCAAATTCAAACCAATCACAATCATGCACCAAGAGAATGTTTACAATATAGATTAGACTTTTCTTTTAGACAAACTTATCTCCTGAAAAGAAAAGAAACTTATTTTGAGATTCAGAAAAAAAATAAATTTCAGAACCACATCGATAATTATTTATGAATTACTTTGGATGTGTCATCTACTCGAAAAGATCAATTCTCTGCACTTTATTCTCCAACTATCTTTCATTGTGCCATTTAAGCAGTAAAATATATAATCTCAAATTCAATACTTCACGAGTTAACGAAACACATATAGATGAACTGATTCATTCCAAGGAAAAAAAATTCATGATAAAATTATTACATCATATATTCAGACAATAGATAAACTTATTCATTATGTCAGTTAAGCAGCTAACATGGTGGCCTGGCTGAACCACAAGACTCCCTACAAGATAACATTAGTGAAAAACAAAATAATATCAGAGCTACATTTTATGTCTAGTTAAATTTTATCATAACTAAAATTTTTAAATATTTTATTATTAGGTAGAATAATATTAAAAAGAAACAATAAGATAAGAAAGTAAACAAAGAATATTGCACTACAAAATAACTATTAACACATGAGTAAACAAGAACAACTCAAATCTGAAGTGAGAAGATAAGTTATAAGAGTTATAATACTTAGGGAATAAGGTATTTGTTAGTAAAGGTCATATTGAAGAAACTTTGTGAGAATTCGTTGATAACTCCAATAACTAACCTAGATATGTCAAGTTGGTTGTGCATCCTGGTCACAGTATGACGAACAGCACGAATTAGGCATGCCAAGCACGGTATGGAATGGTCATGAATCATGGATCATGGATCATGGTCGTGCTGGCCCATGGCACAAATAATATCGAGCTGAGGCAGGGCCAACTATGCGTCGTGTTGGGCCAGACACGACATGCATGCATGGCCCATTGGCATGGTCCACGGGCACGAGGATGAGACACATGTCACAAGTCACGACATCAAAGAGTTTTTTATTAAAAAACCTCATGTCCATGAGAACATTGCCCATTATGTTTACGTAATGGTCCCAATAATGAAAGCTATAGGATAAGTCTATCATTGTCATTGTCAATACAAAAAAAATAAAAAAAAAATTAAGTTTTATTCTTATAATTTGTAGCCATCAAATTTGATTTCAATGGATGCTAAACATAAATCCAATGATAGATGAAATTTTGTATATTTTAAATATTAAAAATAAAAAAATTATATAAATAAAGAATTAAAAAATTTTAATATTTATCAAATTCTTTTCCTCTGATCTCCTTTCATCCTCAAATTCCCAATAATAATTATTGTCATTGTCTACTATAAGAATTGGGCTAGCTAGTTTAAACCAAGAGATGAACTGTAACTATTGCTCAAATAAAATTATGTTATTATGGTATATTTAATTTTTGTTTATTAAGTTGTGTTATAATTAATAATATATAAAAAACTAAAAGTAAACATTTTTTTAAAATTTAGAATTATAAATAAAATAAAATAATGACATAATAATTTTAATAATAATAATTTTGACATAGATATAAACAATAACAACCCAACCGAAATGTACGAATCAAAACTAAGCAAACTACATTAATTTGCACATACTTTAATATAATAAAAAATAAAATTTTTATGAGTATCAAAAAAATTTAGCATTATATATATTATACAAAAATATATACAAGTAATAGTATTAGTAGAATTGATCACATTAAGAAATATGTAAATTAATATATTAAAAAATATGATATATTATATCATAAATAAACTCAACTGAAAGATAAAAGACATTTAAAGTTAGATTTGTTTCAATTTCATTAGTCTTCTTCATTTATCACAATAATTTGAAAAAAAATACATGACCAAATTAATTACTATCATGAGTCTTCTAATTATATTTTTGAAAAATCCAAAGATAATCAATATTATATAGACCTACCTCTAACCTATTTATCATAGAATTTTTAGATTAACTATTAAGAATGACATAATAAAATATTATAAGTTAAAATAGTTAATAATTAATTAATTTGTGAAATATAATAAAATAATATTCATGACGTCCGACATATGAACTAGTCATCATGATATATCATTCGCATGTCTTGTCACTCATGTAGATTTTAGTTCGATAATAAAATGACTCTGAGTCATGCTTGGGTCATTGATATAAAGATCAAGCATAGTCTGGTCCAAGTCAGTATGTTTGCTAACTTGCCTTTAATTTTTTTAAATTTTCCAAGTATGGGCACATGCAATTCACATGCCCCCTATTTAAATTAAAATTGTAATGTTCAAATCAAAACCAACATCAAACCAGCATGGATTAATGTATCTAAGAAAAACATTGGCCTTGACAAGACAGGATGGCGCAACTACTGGGTTGTTGCAGGATGCCAGGTGCCACAATACTATGTGACGTGTAATCAAGTGGCTTGTCATTCTAGTGCACAAGCATGACAAACCAAAAAAATGTTTTTAGCCTTTTCATGTGGCCTCCACTTGGCCGTTGAATTAACTCTCCTATGATCCTATTTCCTAGACAAAATCCAACAGATTTAAGGAAACTATCTACATCTAGTCTTAGAAGAATTTTAAAAATTATTATTTTAGCTTATAAAATTTATATTAATAAGTAGATTATATTTTTTATACCCTTCTTCAACTTAAATAATCTTCTTTGTTCTCTCTCTGATTATAATTATCTCTCTCTCTCTCTCTCTCTATTTCTCTCATATTCTCTCTTTATATAAATTAGATTATATTACTGTAGAATCTTTTTATTAAAAATTATATTTTATAATTAAAGATGGAATGCATTTATTATGGAAAATCACAATTCAAAAGATCACAATGACAAGTCTAATTTTATAAGATATAGGTTTGCTTTTTTTTTGTTTATGTACTATATATCTTGAACAAAATTATGGATGTATATAAATTCTACATTAATCTCTTGATTATTGATATTCTTGTGACTCTTATTATCCATATATTAATGTGTATTAATTGATATGAATTAATATGTAATTATTGATACATTTATTTGTTTAATAATAAATATATTCATTGACATATTTATATACACTATAATGTATTTATGTATTTAACCCTATAAATAGGAAACATTTGTATTAGTCAGTACATATTTGAAAGAATGAAAAATCTCTCCTATGTTTCTTCTATATTTCTTGCTCTCTTATCGTTTTATTTTATAATAGATTATCAGCATGAAGCTCAATTAGATTTTTAAGAGATATATTAAAGGTATATTGAAACATTATTATGTCGAATCTTGTAAAATTAGAATTTGCGACTATTGATATCACAGACAAGAATTTATTGTTATGGATATTAGATGTTGAAATCCATCTAGATGCAAATGATCTTAGAGATACAATTGAAAAAAAGAACACAACATCCATTCAAGAAAATGGCAAGGTAATAATTTTTCTTCGTCTTCACCTTTGTGAATGATTAAAAGCGGAATACCTCAATGTAAAGGATCCACTTGTTTTGTAAAATAGTTTGAAGGAAATGTATAAACATCAAAGTGATAATTCTCCCAAAAGCACACTATGACTAGATGCACTTGAAACTGCAAGACTTTATATCTATGAGTGAGTATAACTCAGTAATATTTGGAATCAATTCTCAATTACAGTTATGTTGAGAAAAAAATTATCGATGAGGATATATTGAAGAAAACATTCTCCATTTTTTATGCATCCAATATACTCCTGTAGCAACAATATCGTTAAAAAAACTTTAGAAAATATTCTGAATTGATTTCATGTCTTCTTGTGACTCAACAAAATAATAAAATTTTGATGAAAAATCATGGTGCTCATCCAATTGGTTCGGTTCCATTCCCTGAAATGAATGTGACAACATAACACCCTTATAATGGACAAAGTCGAGACGATGGTCATGATCATGGTCGTGGTCATAGTCAGGGTCGTGGACGAGAACATGATGGAAATAGTTATAATTATGATATGCAACGCAAGAATGTATCAGAATATCAAAAGATGAAGAATATTGAAAAGAACAATAAAAGTGATGAAAATAACAAAATAGTGATAAATTTATGTTATCATTGTGTCATGAAAAGCCATTGGTCACATACATATCGTACACCAAAACATTTGGTCGATCTCTACCAAGAATCACTGAAAAAAAAAGATAAAAAAATCGGTAGAAACAAATTTTATTTCTAAGGATGAGAGTATTGAACACGACCTTTATGATATAACTCATCTGGATGATATTGATTTCTTTATTAAGTCTGAAGTGAATAATGAGCACTTTTTTGATGATGAAAATCTCCAAAAATAAAATATTTTTCGCTTATATTTAAGTATTTGGGTCTACTATTATGAGAGTCATCGAACTACTAAATAATAAAAGTGATTTTTATTATGTGTTATTTTATGATTTTCTTATTATATATATTGTTTCTCGTGAAGAATATGAAACCTTATCTGGTGAGATCCTCAATCGATGATAATGATATATGTCTTGCAGATAGTACATCAACGCATACTATATTTAAGGATAAAAAAATTATTTTCATTTTAATAATGCAAGTATCAAATGTGAATACAATATTGGGTAGTACAAAATTAATTGAGAACTCCAGAAGAGCTAATATATTTTTATCAGGAAGAACAAAAAGTCATATTAATAATTCATTATATTCTATAAAGTCTCAAAAAAATTTATTGAGTTTTAAAGATATTTGACAAAATGAATATCATATTGAGACTATGAATAAAGACAACACTGAGTATTTATATAATACCAAAATTATCTCGGGTAAGAAAAATATATTAAAAAAATTACTTGTTTTTTTCTCTGATTTGTACTACACAAACATAAGTACAATTAAGACACATGTCATAGTAAACAAGAAATTTACTGATAAAAATAAGTTTATTATTTAGTATGACCGATTGGGGCATTCTGGGTGTATAATGATACAAAAATTCATTAAAAATTCACTAAAAAATCAAAAGATTTTTATGTCCAATAAATTTTCATTTGATGCTTGTTCTTTAGAGAAGTTAATTATAAGGTCATCACTAGATATGTCAAATGGGTCGGGCCACATTGAGACACAACATGATTTGGCTGTGTCTGGACCGGCACAGCACGAGAATTTCTCGTGCCCGTACTTGTGTCATGCCTGCCAGGACACAAACCATGTCGTACCATGCCGAGGCCAACCGGGCCTCTTGTCATTACTGGCCCGGCAGGGTACCATGGCCTGATACCTCGGCACGAGCCGAGGTACCACCCCATTGAGCTGAGGCTCGGCCTGACGGATTAGGAAGCTTGGTGGGCTTGCATCAGAACCAACCGCAATGGTTCAAAAATTTTTTTAAAATAAAAATTATTTGAATTTTAGTCGTTGGATTTTGCCTCCAATTGCTATGGGGCAAAGTCCGAAGGACCACATGATTTTGTCCCAAAAAATCATTAAAAATTTCAAAAAAAAAATAAAAAAAAAATACTTTAAAAAAAAAATCTAAATTTTATTTTATAAACCCCCCCCCCCCCCCCCCACTCTAACTTATATGTTCTTAAAAAACATAAAATCTCACATTCTCACTCTCTCAAATCTCTCTCCTAAAATTCTCTCTCGGGATTTTGGCTCGATTTTCCGGCATTAACAACTCAGACTCATCTTTAGTTAGTGTTTGCATCAGTCTTTGAAAGTTAACTTTTTGGTGTGCGTACTTTTCCTTTATATTATTTTACGGGTATTTCTATTTTTTTTAATTAATTAACTAAAGTCTGAAACTTTTAATTTAAAAATAATTAGTTTTTTATTTCCTCTCTACTCTTTAAACTATCCTCTTATCTAAAAAAAATCAAAAAAATGACAAATACTAATGAAATTAATATACATTTAGAAAATTAAAATCTTATACAAAAGTCCGAAGCTGCTAGAAATTTTAGTTTCTCCAATCATCTAAACTCAAATATCTAAAAAATAAAAAATTAGGAGAACTTCAATAATTTGGACTCATTTTAATATAATAAAACAAAAAAATATTAAGAGTGGGAACAACAAAATAATACAGTGTAAATATTGTAAAAAAAATTTAACTTGTAAGAGTATATTTGTGACTAGACAACTTAAAAGACATGCCAAATTATGCACCAAAAAATATGATATATTAGATCCTAGGCAAACTCAACTTAATATTGTAATTTTTGAGTCTGGATCCAATTCAGCCTCAAAGTACCTCATTCATTTACCAAGTTAGTTGGGTAGAGAATGCATGACCAAACTTATCACATTAATAGGTCTTCCGATCAGATTTTTGGAAAAACCAAGGTTAGTAAGCATCGTGCAAACATATTTTTAGTCTGCTTATCGTAGGATTCCTAGATCTACATCTAGGAACGACATACTAAAATATTATAAGTTAAAAAAATAAATAATAATTAATAAATTTATGACATATAGTTGAGTGATATCCATAACATCCAATATCGTAGTAGTCACGATAATGCATCTTACGCATGTATCACCGCCCACTATGTAGATTCTAAATAGACTACGAATAAAAAAAAATTTAGAATTCTCTGATATTCTTCATCCTCATGATAACCCGGCCATTTTTAAGTATATAATGATCTTTAGAAAATATAAAATTTAAAATAAAATTTTTAGTATCACATTCGATAATACATCTAATAATAAAGTAGCGATTAATATGTTTGTTATGAATATTAGAAATGAATTATTAGGAAAGATTTTCCACGTCAGATACATGTGCCACATGATTAACTTGATTGTACAAGCGATGATAAATGCATATTCCCCCATTTTGAAAAACATACGTAACTCACTAAAATACATTCATACACCTTGTAGACAACAAGAGTTTGATAGTTTATGTTTGTCTGCGAATCTCAAGAAAAAATTTCAATCAAATATGAGACACTGTTGAAATTACACATGCATAATATTGGAGTCGTGTCTTGGATATGGACATGTGATATCTGACTACTTTAATAGTAAGAGTGACGAACTTTTTATTAATGATAGTAATTGAGCTTCAAATTTTTCATAAATGAAATTTCTAAAATTTTTTTATGACACGACGAATATTTGTTGGTCGATTTATACTCTCATGACTTGCATTACACTCAGGTGCATATGTAATATTAGTAGCATGTTTAGGAAGTATCAAGTTGACCCGACACTTAGTTAAATGGTTACATAGATGAAAACCGAGTAATTAAAGTACTGATCCACCATTCCATCACTTTATTATCTCACTGCAAGCATTAATCTTAGGGTTACAATGGAAGGGATAGATAATATTTTGGCATACATTTCCGTGTGCATGAACCTAGAAGACCCACCTAAAAGATTTATTCACGAGAAATTGACTGAGCTTTTCATATACTATGATACTAGGTATAATGGTAATAGTAGTGAGACTATGAGTATGAACATTGATATCATATTCAGGGATGACGATTTTTCCATTCAGTTAGCTAGAGAAAAATGACGATGTAGACGGTCGAATAGGAGCAAGCTATCTCGATACTTAGATACTAATTACTGCTCAATCTTATCACATTCTGATACTAAGAATCTTAATATATTACAGTAATAAAAATCATACGAGTCTACTTTTTCCGTGCTATCTAAGATGATACAGGATCTACTGACTCCTCCGATATTGAGTGTAGCATCTGATTTCGCTTTTTCAGCAGTAATGAATATTATTTCAGATAGGAGATCGAGATTACGTTCAAATATTATTGAGGCTTTAGCATGTATAAATGATTGAAAGGATTTAAGGTTTAGCATCCGGGATATTGTTGGAGCTAGGACTACAGCGAAAGTGAAAGAGTTGATTACTGATGTTGATTCATATGATAGCGATATTGATATTAAGGATGATAATGATATGCTGATAAATGATTGATGAGTTTGTGACTTGATGATCGATGGTTGATAATTGTAGGATTGCAACACGCCGACAGCAATACTTATGTTACAGTTATGCTTTTGTTTATGAGTTATGCACTTTTGTTTGATTCTAATTTTTGATTTTGATATTTTGTACTCATTTTTATTTACATTGTATTTGCTTTGATTTGGCCATTTGATACTTAACTTTGTGAGTGTGACTTTATTATTTTTGTTAAAAAATAGTGTTTATTTTAATTTTTTTGTTTAAAAATTTCATTAAAAATTCTAAAATATAATTCGAATAAATTATAATCTAATTAATACATAATTAAAACAAATAATATAATAAAATAAACATTATAACTATTCAAATATTTATAATTTACAACTTAAATATTTTTAAACAATATCTAATTTATATTTTATAATTACATAAATATTATAAACATTAAACAAATAATAAAAAAATAATTTTTTTCTAGAACCGACCCATGCAGGCATGTTCTGGCATGTACGGGCCCATCCCGGCACGACCATAACCCAGTCGTACCTGTCGGGCCTGGCCTAAAAAAACCATGTCATGCCTGGCCCAGCACGATAGCATGCTTGGGCAGGGAAAAACTATTGGGCCGGCCCGGCACCGCTCGTTTGACACCTCTAGTCATCACCAACAAAAATAAGGACAGAACTCCTTGTATTTTTGCAACATATACAATGTGATATATGTGGGCCTATCCATCTACCATATGGACCATTGGATATTTTATGATTTTGATTGATGCATCAACGAGATGGCCACATATCTATTTGTTATCAACGTGTAACCAAATATTATTACTTGCTCAAATATTTTGGTTACGGGCTCATTTTCTAAATTATCTGATTAAGTCAATTCGTCATGACAATACTGAAGAATTTACTTTCTAATCTTTTAATGATTATTGTATATCTATTGGAATAACTGTTGAACATCATGTAACATATGTTCGTACACAAAATAATTTTGCAAAATTATTTATTAAATATCTTCAATTGATTGCAAGATCATTACTAATGAGAACAAAGCTCTCAGCTTCTGCTTAGGGTCACACTATTTTACATGCAACGGTACTGATTCATATTAGACTAACAAATAATCATGAGTTCCTCCTCACAATTGATTTTTGATCGAGAAACAAATATTTTTTATCTACGAATTTTTGGGTGTACGGTATATGTTCCAATTACTCCATCACCACACACTAAGATGAGTCCCTAAAAAAGATTGAGAATACATATTGAATATCAATCTCCATCGATAATCAAATATTTGGAGCCACTAATTAGAGATTTATTTACGACTTATTTTGCTGATTGTCATTTTGATGAATCATATTTTTTAACTTTAAAGAAAGAAAATAAACAGTTAAAAAAACTATTAGTTAAAATCAATTATCATTATCTCATTTTGACCCTCGCACAAAGGAATGTGAAGGAAAAGTTCAAAAGATTATTTATTTATAAAATTTAACAAATCAATTGTCAAATGCATTTACTAATCCGAAGAGAGTAACTACATCTTACATACTAGCTGCTAATGCTCTAGTTAGAATTGATGTCCCTGCAGAACAATTTGTTGCTAATGAACCTAAAGAATGAGTGAAACATGATTGACTAGTTAGTTTCAAAGATAAAAATCCTCAAAAAAAAAAAAAGAATCAAAAGATCAAGTTGAGGAATTGATGGCTCTAAAAGAGTTCCCGTTTATAATTCTAGAAAAAATTCAGGTACATGAAACTTGTGACAATCAAGAGATCTCGATAAACTATGTCACAACTAGACAAAAGTAGAATCGGAATAAAATCAATGTCGATAATATATTTGCTTATAATGTGGCACTCAACATTATTAATGACAATAAAGATTTTGAGCCAAAATTTATCGAGAAATATAGACAGAAAGATGATTGACCAAAATGAAAAGATATAATTAAATCAGAATTGAATTCTCTTTCAAAATATGAAATTTTTAGTCATATTGTACATACACATGATGGTGTCAAATCTATACAATTCAAATGGGTATTTGTGCTAAAACGAGACGCGACAAATAAAGTTATCAAATATAAAATGTGATTAGTTACACAATGATTCACTCAAAGATCTGGCATTAATTATGAAAAGAAGTATTTCTCTGTCGTGAATGCGACTACTTTTCAATAGTTAATTAGTCTAGCAATACATGAAAAATTTTGTATGTGTTTCATGAATAAAGTTATAGCTTATTTATATGGACCACTTGACAGTGATATTTACATAAAAATCTCAGAAAGATTAAAATTGCCTGCAACACATAATTCAGGTCCTCGAGAACTTTTACTCGATTAAAAAATATGCAGATCTCATTATGGGTTGAAACAATATGGACGCATGTGGTATAATCATCTTAGTGAATATTTATTACAAAAAGGGTATAAGAATGATCTCTTTTGCTCATGAGTATTTATTAAGAGATCTAGATCTGAGTTCATTATAATTATAATTTATGTAGATGACATGAATATTATTGGAATTACGAATGAACTTTCAGAAACAGTAGACAACTTAAAAAAATTGAGATTAAAAATCTCAGAAAAATAAAATTTTTGTTCATCAAATTAGATTATATATCAAATGTATTAAAACGATTCTATATGGATAATGCTTATCCATTGAGCACTCCAATTATTGTAAGGTCATTAGATGTGAAAAAATATCTTTTCCTACCTCGGATGGATGATGAAAAGCTTCTTAGTCCTAAAATATCATATCTTAGTACTATTGGAGCATTAATGTATCTTGCAAGTCATACACGACCTGATATATCATTTTTTGTAAATTTGTTAGCAATATATAGATATTGTCCAACAATAAGACATTGAAATGGAGTTAAACATATAGTAAGGTATATTCGCAGTATGATGGATATGAGCTTATATTATTCCAATGTACCCAAAACATAATTAATTAATTATGTAGATGCAAAAAATATGTCAGACCCTCATAATACTCGATCACAAACGAGCTATTTGTTCACACGTAGTGATATAGTCATTTCATGACATTCTACGAAACAATCAATTACCATCTCATTTCTAATCATGCAGAAATCTTTTATAATTCATAAAGCAAGTCAGGAATATTTTTGATTATGATTTATAATATATCATATTCGAGGATCATGTGGTTTGTCTTTTAGCAAAGAGATCCTGACAACCTTATATGAAGATAATGTTGCATGCATTGTTCAATTAAAAAATAGATACATTAAATGAGATAAAACAAAATTTATATCACCAAAATTTTTTTTCACTCATGATCTACAAAAGGATGAAATTAATGTTCAATCAAATCGTTCAACTAATAATCTAACAGATTTATTCACCAAAACTCTACCTACTACAACATTTGAAAGGCTAGTTTATAGCACTGGAATATACAGACTCAAATATTTAAAGAGATAATTTATATTGTACTTTTTTTTTCTTCACCATGTTTTTGTCTCATTTGGTTTTCCTGGTAAGATCTTTAATGAGACAGTATCATGAACATCCAAGGGAAAGTATTATGAACAATATTATGGTTGTCCATAAACTCTTCATTAATCGCTTGACTATTTATATTTTTGTGACTTTTTTTATTCATAGATTAATATGTATTATTTGACATGGATTAATATGTATTCATTTGTACATTTATTTGTATATTGATGTATATATTCATTGACGTATTTATATATACATTAATGTATTAATGTATTAAACTCTATAAATAGAAAACATTTGTAAGAGTCAGTACATACATGAAAGAATAAGAAATCTCTCTCTTATTTCTCATATATCTCTCGCTCTCTTGTCCTTCTATTTCATAATACTATAAATTTATATAAATTAATACAAAATTTGCCAACTCTGAAATCTCTAAAAAATAAAAAATAATAATTTTAAATAAAATAAATTAAATATTATAGATAATTTTAATATATGATAATAACTACTTGATAAATAGATCTAACATTAATTTGTCTACTAGTCATAGGTTGAGCCAAACACCTGAAAAGTCTAGATTTCATTTATAAACATCACTAGTATAAACTCATTCTAACGTATTAAAAAAAATAATAGAAATAGTAACAAAAAAATCAACTCAATATAAGTATTTAAAAAATTTTACACATCAAACTAAATAGTAAGATTTGATATTTTAAGAGATACTCCAAATAATATTTTAAAAAATATAATATATTAAATCATAGACAAACTCAATTTAACATTAAGATTGTTGAATTTAGAACAATATCATGTTCAATAACTCTCTGCATTTATTATCATAAGTTTGTAAGAGAAAATATTACTAGATTGGTTATTAGTATGAGTCCACTAGGGTTTATGAATTCTTACTCCAACAAGTTTATCATAAAATTATTAGATCATTATATAGAACTAATGTTATAAAAAATATAATTTGAAAAATAATTAATAATTATTAAAATTATAAAACATAGTTAGGTATCATTAGTGATGTCTCACTCTCATATATCGATTAGTCATAATAATATTCCTTTTGCATGTATTACAATGTTTTCAAAAGCAAAAGCATAGCACGCGACATTTACGTGTTTGTGAGGCGAAGCTTAAGTCTTGAAGCATTGCGACATAAGCCTTTTGTGATGATAAATATAAATTAATAATTATTTTATATTATATTAAAAATAAAATAAAATAACATAAAACTACTTTCATGCTTCAAAAAGAGAACAACTTACTCAAACAAAAAGAAATACATTGAACTACCATCATAGTTCAAAAATCATAAATTAGAAAATAAGTCAACAAGTATTAGTTTCAAACTTAAATGTTTCAACTCGAATCATCTACTTCAATGTAGATATTGTCATCATCATCTAATATATCAATAGTAGAAATATGTTCACTATCAAATCTTCTTATTTCATTCAAATCTTCATCATAATGAATTAATGATAAATTAATATCTTTTTCTTTTCCTTTGTCTCCACTTGAACCTAACATAAAGTATTAAATATGTATAAACATTATAAGTTCATTATTAAATTAATTAAATTTAGTGCATGAGTTTGAAATACTTGCTAATTCATTATATTTTTTTTGTAGATTTATGAAGAAACTATATTATTGAGTGATGCTTGAGTCTCTTGGTCTTTGAATGGCACAACTCTAATAGTATATTGAATAACTCATTATCTTCAAGCCAACAAAGATAAATCAGGAGGAGATATTCTTTAACTTTAATCCATTCATCATATGAATCAAGCTCATCCATCAAAATTAGATCAATATTTTATTTACTTTGTAGACTTCGCTCTCTCAATCTAGTATTATACTTTACATATACTAGTGCATTTAATCTTTTATGTTCGAGACTTTTTCTTTTTTTTTGTATAAATCTATAAATAATAAAAGAAATAAATTTATGTGTTAAGATAAAATAAAAATTATCTAATATTAGAATAAAAATATATAAATATAAATTTATAAAATAGAGAGATTACCGATTCATATATACTTCAATTTCTCTCACATCCTAAAACACTACAATTAATGATAAGGACTCGAACCGCAAACTTTTGCAACTCAAATGTTTAACTCCCAAAATGCATCCACCAACTTATAAAATTTCTTAATTTTCTAGATTCACTTGCAATACATCTTCCAGAATCACAATTTGTTTGGTCATATGAGTCCAACTGAATATCAACTTTTAAACGATCTTCAAAACCCAAAAGCCTATCAGTGCATTATTATAATCTTTTTCTCACCTCATCCACATTAGAGATTTTATATTCATAGTGCAATTGAACATTAAGACAATAATCCATCGAATATAAAGGCCGATGAAATTACGTTGTTCATCTTGCATCTATTTTTCTTCAAATTGGACTATATGTTCTCTATACACCATCACAATTAAATGCAATCTTCTCTTTAACTGAGTCCATTAACTCATAAATATAACTCATAGCTAATCTTTCCTTTGAATCAACTTCTCTCAAAATACAAATCAATAAAAAAGTAGTCTTTATGCAAAAAACAACATGAAATCAAAAGTTTAGATAAAACAACAAGGTACTTCGAGCATTAACACCTTCAAGATTTTTGGCCATGTACTAAAACATCATTTTTCTGAGAACATTGTTGCAATTACTTGTTTTTGCTTATAAATACTTTGAAAATTAAGAAATAAAGTAGCAAACCATATAATTGTTGGACGGATACGTTTATGATTTTTAGTAAATATTCACATCGAGCTAATAAGTATGTCCATATATAAACTTCACAACTTATCTAGTTTTAGCAAGTGTATTAGCAAGAACATTTAGCTTCTCAATATCCTCTAACATCAAATCTATACAATGAGTAGCACAAAGTAACCACCACAATCTACCCCACTTCTTCAAAAATCTCATCCCAACATTCACATAATTAGATGTATTATTAACGATCAATTATACAATATTCTCCTCACCAATTTCAACCACCTCATTAAGATATGTGAACATTAATTCTTCATTTTTTATTATATCAAATGTATTAATTGATTTCAAAAAATAATTGTCAAAGGATTATTCACCAAAAAATTGATAAGACATCTACTATATCCATCTGACCAACCATATGACATAATTGAACATCTATATTCTTTTTTATGTGCTTTCATCATTGTGCTTATATCATGCACCTCATCTTTTGAAATCCAAGTCCTCAATTCATGCATAGATGGAGACATAAACTCAGGCCCAAATTTTATAATAGCCTCAATCATAGCAAACCAATAGGGACCATTTACAGTATTGAAAGATAGACCTTTTGAATATATAAAATAGTCAATTATTTTACACACTTATTTCTTTTTCTTTTTTGCTTCCACTTTAGATTTAAAGTACTTTGTCCCCATTATTTTAGACAAAATATTATCATGCATCGATGTTGAACCCATATCAATTTATTAAAGTAATTCATTTTTTCTTATTTTTGTTCATTGAAATTGGTCCGCGCCTTTTTACATTCTAATCTAATAATTTCACTGACTTTATTACATGATTTCATATTATGATGAGTTCCAGCTAAATGATACTTAAGTCTATTAACTCCTCACATACATCTTTGATTGTAAAATTTACATCTCAAATATTACTCCTCGAAAATTTTAATAACATACTTTCATACAAAATCTTTTCTCAAGATTCTTGAATCAATGAAGCTCATTCTAAAAAACAACAATAATAATCAAAATATAATTTGTATAAAAATTATAAAGATATAATTGAATACAAAATAAGAATATTTAAGATTTATCAAATTAAAAAGACATAATTGAATAGATAATTTTAAATTATTTTATAAATTATATAATCTGATTTTTTCCATTAAATTATAGCATGAATTTATTAGTATTTTTTAACAAATTAAATTTTTTTTGTCAAATTTAGATTTATAATTCAAGAAATTTTATAATTCAAAAAAATTATTTAAATTTTTTTATCACGTATAAATTATACAGTATTTTAAATTTTATATAAATTTAAAGATATTCTAGATTTATCCAATTAAAAAGACATAATTTAATGATTTATATTTTGTTTGGTTTATCTCATATAAATTATATATTGTTTTATCAAATAGATAGTTTCATAAAAATAATATATTCAACTGATTTCATACACAGAAGATAATCAAACTCAAGTAGAGGTGTCGACCGGGCCGGCCTGGCACGAGAAAAACCATGCCCGGGCCCGTGTCTTGCCGTGCCGAGGCCAACTGGGCCTCGTGCCGTGCTTAGCCCGGCACTATGCCGTGTTGAAATCAATTTTTTTTAAATTAGGGTTACGGAGGTGCTGAAACCCTAATTTTAAAAAAAATTAGGGTTTCGGGCTCGCCCGATTCCTAATGTTTTTTAAAATTAGGATTTTATGTGCGCCCAATTCTTAATTTTTTTTTAAATTAGGGTTTCGAGCACGTCGAAACCCTAATTTTTTTTAAATTTAGGGTTCGGCCCGACCGGGCCGAACCCGGGGAATCGTGCTACTGGCCCGTGTCGGGCTGAACCCCTACAAAACCGTGCTGGGCCAACCATGGCACGGTACAGTAACCATGTCGTGCCTGAAAAAAATGGGCTGAGCCGGCTCGGCACGTCCCGTTTGACACCACTATACTCAAGCTCAAAAAATTATGAATAAATTTCATAAAAATATTAAAAAAAAATTAGATTTTGATATTATAAATAGATAATAATAATCTATATGGTGGAATGATTATTAATTTATAAAGCAGTATATTATAGGTGATATGTTCAATAGGAGTTAACTCTTACACAGTTTTCAATATAATAATTCAAGAATGCAAAATCTAAAAAAAACATTACTATTGATGATTCTTAAAAACTAATGCAAATAAGTGAATAAAACAAAGTATACTTCTTATCTATCTTTATCCTTATTAAATATCAACCACATAAATAAAAAAACAAGTGGGGATAAATAAAGCTTCACAACTCACACAATTGGTGTCTTATCATACCAGTGAGAAAATAGGAAAGAAAGATATGAGAAACAAAGAAGCTTATCCAATTAAAAAAGAAAGAAAGACAGCTTGATAGAGCGTTACGTTACATGGAGAGAAGATGCGAGAGCGACCAAAATCAAGAGGCAAAAAAATATGAAGCTTCAATTCCGACCAACAATCAACATTGCGATTCTAGCAGAAAACTGATTTTATGGCGACAGCCCCCACACAAGTTAGGTTTTTTCTCTCTTTTCCTTTTGTATCAAAAATAAATGATTAGGTTGAGTATTCATGTATTTTTAATTTATATTTTATAATTTTAGATTTATAAAAAATAACTAAATAATAGAGATTTGTGAGACGTATGCCTCAACTAAAAAGACAGAGAATGAGTAAGCTTTTACGTCTTTTATGGACTTTGATAAGAAGGCATGCGCCTTCTATGTTATTCACTTCTTTTGGGACACCTCAAAGCATTTTAGGACTACCTCGCTACAAGGTGTGCCTCAAGGCAAACCTCGACAACGCCTTTGAAAACACTAATATATTATAATCCACATTATTATATCTTGTTGCAAACTAAATAAAAAAATATTAAAATTTCATAAAATCATATATCTTTATGATCATACTGTCATATATAAGTATTTTGAGAATTTTTAATAAATATAAAATACAAATAAAATTTATATATAATATCCACATTATACAAATAAAGATACTTAAAAAAAATTCTTCCCCATTATAACAAACTACAAAAATATTAGTCTATGCTAGTCAAAATGCCTAAAAATATCTCATTAAATATCAACTCCATTAGAATTCAACAAACCTCATTAAATTCATGTGTTTATTACGAGCATGTTATATCTAACTTCGATAATAATAAAATAAATGAGATAATAATTAAAAAATTATATTAATTTTTATTTTCAAAATTCATACAGTTTTTTTATGAAATAACAAACTTGTGTTCATCTATATATACTCACACATCTTACATTGTACTTATGAGTTAAATACAAATACAAAATAAACGTATATTTAATCAATATAAAGAATTGATGACATAATTTTTAAAATTAAATATATATATATTTATAATATTAAGCAACCAGTTTATCTCTTTATTATTTAACTACTTATATAAATCCTAATTTTTTTTAATATTTTGTTGTACTACCACCCTTCCCCCAAAACCCAACTCACATTATTCTTTGGCCCATATATGTGTCTTAGGGGTCCGAGGTCAGAACAGTTGAGTGAATAAGACCTTTATCCCAACAATATAATAAATGATATGGCAAGCACCATGGGGAACAAGTTTGCATCCCTAGGGATCAAACTCTATACCCAAGATGGAGCATTCATCATGTTTTTCCTATCATACTCCATACTATTGGTTTTAAAGATCATAGGATTAAAATCAAAATAATATAAAATATAATGATATATATATATATATATATTAAACCAACTATAAAAAATTGAAAAAGAAATTTAATAACAATTAAAATATTCATTTAAATATTACAAAAATAATAGCATTGCAATGAGTAGATTCATAATAAACATTAGAGCGAGTGCACTAACTAATATTTTTTGTTAAATTTACATGTCATAGAATAAATCTAATAGTACAAATATAGTTTTAAATATATATTTTTTTCTCGATAAGCATTAAAACATATTATAACATCTAAGAAAATATAAAAAAATTATAATCTACATTAATCAGCAAGCATAAAAAATTATATTAAATATTAGACACCATTTAGAATTCAACATAATTGATATTGGATTAATATGTTGATTACCATTATGTTACATTTGATTTCATTAATACTAAAACAAATAAAATAATAATTAATAAATCATATTATAACAAAATTTTTATTTTTAAGATTCATAAAAACTTTTTTAAATATGACATTTATATTCTTCTGAATAGACTCACACATCATGTATTATACTTAGATTCATATGTAATATGAGTAGTATATTAAACTAATAAAGAGAACACATATATTTTGATAATATAATTACTAAGATTAAAAAAAGTAAGTAAAATATTAATCAACAATTATACCTTTTCAATATTTAATTGGCTATATGTGGGTCAAGCATAAAGATCAAAGAAGTAGAAAATTCAATGAAATATAAATGTACTTATATTAACCCACCACATAAAATAGAAATAAAATTTATAAACAATTAAAAATTTTATTTTAATATTACAAAAAATTAGTATGCTAATAATAACGAGACTCTAAGCATGAAAATTGATATTATATTTAGAGATGATAATTTTTTTATTTAGTTAACAATGAGTAAATGATGATGTAGTACTTCGAATAGGTATTAATTGTAGAGATACTTTGACACCATTTACTTAGATATCATGTCATCTATATTTTGATGGCATAATATTGAGATAGAAAGAATATTTGAAATATTAGATGATTATTATATTTATGTATTGTTTAATTGCATGTATGAATCCTAGCACAAATAATGAGTTAAAAATACAATGAAATGCATATATACTTGTATTAAATGATCACAAGAAATAGAGAACAAGATTTATAAATAATTAAAAAACTTATTTGAATTTTATAAAAATAAATATAGATATTATAACAAGACTCCATGTATAAAGAGTGACATTATATCTGGAGGCGATGACTTTTTTATTAAGTTAACTATAAATAAATGATAAGATGATTCATTGAATAGACATTATCCATCGAGACACTTAGACATTAATTACTAATCTATCTTGTTACATAGTAATATAAAAATTTTATGAGTCGCTAAAAATTAAATGCATCAACATTTTTGATGATATCTAAAATATCATGTGATATACTAACTTATTAATATCTAATATAGTATTGAAATCTATTTTTTTTTTGTAATTATAAATATTATTTCGGATAAGAGAATAAAATTACACCTAAATATCATAAAAATTCTATCATGCTTACTAGATTAGAAAGATGCACAAATAAGTCTTCAAGATGAAACTCAATTATTACAACTATATAATAATTTACACAAAATTAAAACTTGAAATTATAAAAATCAAAATTTAAACAGGATGATAAATGGGATGACGATCTTATCCAATAGTTAACACCATAAGTATTGCATTACCATTTAATTTTTTTTATTTTTTTTTTTTCAAAGAATTCATCATTTTGATAATTTTGAATATGCATATTTTATTTTGTATGGTAATTTAATTTACATTAAATTGCATTTTTAAAGTAATTTGTTTTATGTTATTTATGATTTTAAAAAAACATAATTTCATATATTATATAATTAATTTTATATGTATATACATACACATATACATGTAGCTTGCCAGTATTAATACGTACACACACACACACACACACACACACACACAGATATATATATATATATATAAGGTAGAAGGCTGGAGGCATAGAATAGCATAGTTCCTTAGACCAAATACCTAGACTGGGCCAAGTGGTAAGAACCTAAAGCCCCGGAGCGGCAATGCCTAATTCAAGGTGCTAGAGTTGCATGGACTTGTGAGCCTACATTGTACCACACCCAAACTAGACTAAGTGAGGCATGTACCAAGCTAGGCATGAACCATACCAACAACTTATATAATAAAAAACTACCTAAACTAAGCTAAAGAAAACTATTTTAAATCATAAAAAGAACATCTAGGTGTATCTTCCGCCCCCATCAACGAATGTTTCAACTACATACCTCTTTTATGGCAATACAATATTTCTTTTAGAATAGACTACTATATCCAAAGAAAGTAAACAAGTCTCACAAGATCTTTTATTTGGAATTAAAATTAAAGGTACTAATTTAGTTAGATAATTTTAACTTATCTATTATAATTAAAATAATTTCCAAATATATTTTAAGTAAAATCACTCTACTATCAGGCTCCTCTAAAAACAAGTCTATAACACATGTATAAATCAAATAATATGACTAATCGTGAAAACATAACAAAATAAATTCTTGGTGATTATTTCAAATTATATAATATTTTTCACAATTTATTAGTTGCAGTTGATTGTGCTACTCAAGACTTAAATAATTTCATATGATTATGCTCATCAAGATCACCATGAAGAAAAACATTTTTCTTGTCTAGAGAAAATATATGAGATGCTACCAATAAAATAAATTAAAATATATATGAAAATCATCATGTCCAATGAAAAGAACATATCCTGAGAATTCAAATTAACCAGTAGAGTGAATCTCCTCACTACTAATTTTACCTTACAATAATCTATCTTCTAATTTGGAATTGTCTTCATAGTGAACGACTATTAAAAACAATAACAAATTTTCTTGAAAATTTAAGTATTAGTTCCCAAGTTAAATTACAGTAGAAAATATATATCTCCTCTAACATAATAACATGACACCATCCTAAGTAATATTTCCTCAAAAATAAAGATACAAAAGATAATATTATCAAGAGATAATTAAAAAAATAAATATGATAAAACTTATGAGATCATGTATTGAGTACAAATCTTATATTTTTTCTACAAGACAATCAAAATATCAAAATCAGATGGACTGACAGCAAAATCATCTAGCTCATTGATCAACTCATATATGCTTTGAGAAGGTTGCATATCTTCTCTTCTCCTAGTATAAACTCTAAAACCTATCTGATATAGTCTCATAATTTCTAACTCATTACAAATTAGAATTGAAGTAAACCTGTAGATTACTGTATCATAAGGACTAAAGATAAATTTTCATTTTTATGAAATCTCAATCTCCAAAATCAATGAAATTTATATTTATTAGTATGTATGATGAATCCATTGAAAAGATAATGAAACCTGCTTTAGAAATGTGGACAAATAAGTTCCTTCAATCTCTCCAAAATCAACAAAATGCATATTTGTTAAAACATATGATGAGCCCACAGCAAAGATATGCAACCTGCTCTAGAAATGTGTACAAATAAGTTCAAAATCATAAGCAGTCATCAAGTAATTCTCTCCCCTAGATAAAGGTCCAAGTTGAACTACAGAAGATTAAGAAAATTAATGAGTCCAAAAATATTTTTTGATCTCTAACTCTTCTTAGATTCACTAACAAAATAAGTCATACTCAAACAATAATAATTGCTCCCACTAAAATTCTATCAATTTTTTAGTAAAAAAATAAATATATTCTTTTTTAGTATAAAAGTAACCAAAAAAATATATTTCGACAAAATGGATATCATCTTGTCTTGTCTTCGAAAATATCATGAACAAAATAAATATTCACAGAAACTTTAAAAGAGAAGATAAATACTATTTCTAAGATGAAAGATTTAAAAGCACACAAAATCAAAAATAATAAAAAAAAATATTTAATTGATAAAATAATTTATTTTTAATACCATATCTCCCAAAAATACTTTAAAAAACTCATGTCAAATAGAATTGTATGAACTATTTTTAACTAGATATATATTCTTTTTTTTTCTAAATATCATTCTATCTCAACATCCATATACCAAGTGTTAGAGCTATTTGACATATATTCAAATGAATTATCAATTTTTTAAAATTTTTGTTAAAATAATTTTTATCATTTTATTAAATAACCAAAAAAAAATCATATGAAAACTAATTGATTATGGAATGATGTAAAATTATCAAATAATAAATACAAGAATGTCATGTTCGGAAACCTCTTCAATTATCTCACTCTCTATGTGACATCAACCTCCTAAAAAAATCTCTAAGCAAAACAAAAATATATTCATAATCACTTATCATTCCTTTCATCACGAAGTAGTTGATTTGGTAGATTATCTAGCATTTTTTGACTAAAACCCCACGTCTAGACTCATATTACTCATTGTAACTAATTTTAGTTATGAAACTTTCATAAAATTATAACCAAGATTTTAACAATTTCTATACAATAAAAAAATTGAAAACCCAAATTGAATATTGTTGTAACACAAGAGGTTTGTACAGCAAACCACAATTACACCACATTTAAATGTTAGTGCACACTTCTAAATTGAAAAGAAGAAGCATGTTGTTGCCTAATGAGCACACTGCACTTGCAAAAAGCACAATGCACTAGCTAAAAACACCACAGTAAACCCTGGTGGTACACCTTGCACTTGTTAAAAACACCACCAGCACACACTTCACATCCAAAAAACTTCACCAAAGCATCCACCACCATGCATCTCCTACAAATACATGCACACATAGATGTTGTGGTTGTCAACACTAATAGCACATGGTGGATGTGCAACGGTGAAGGAAAAACAACACATAGTGGATGTAAGTTGAGCATGAACCACACTAGAAATTATTACGAGAAGTTATTTTCTTAGGAGACCAAAAATACAACAGACATTTCAGAAAGATAAGTGAATATCAGATCCATCCAGAAGTTCTCACAGAATTTCATTGTGTCTCATACAAATTCCTATTGAAATGGGATATTCATGATTCCTCATCAGTAAGACAACAATAGATCCTACCTAGTCTTCAATTACCACAAATTTTATGATGTATTTCTGCACTTATGACTCTTGAAATGTCAACTCACAAACCAATACTCGCATTATATATAATTATATTTTTTATCATATTTTTTACTTATTCACCAAGTATTGTAATAGTTAATGATAACCCCTCAAAATTATTAGATATGATAATATTCAATTTAATCTCTTATTTCTTCATCAGGATTATCATTTAAATTTTTTTTTAACAACTCAGTTATGATTTTATTTTTATTTTTACTAATATTTAATTATAAAATCAGAATATTTTTATGAAGAGTTTTTATTAGATTAAGCATTATGAATTAAAAATCTTCCCTTTTATTATAAAATTTTATAACAAGGTAATTAATTGAGTATGAACTATTTGTTTGATCATTCTCAACTAAATAGCCTTAATTGACCTATTAAAAAATATTACTCTAGTGCTAAAAATATTTATACCCTAGATATTGAGGTGTTATAATTAAAAAAACGGATCAAAACTTATTATCAAGCATATTAAATTAGTATCAATAGAGGCTCATTCAATCAAATAATATCAATCATATAAAAATCTAATAAAGATAATACTCAGAATGAATTTTAATATTTTATTATTTTATAGATTATTATTCATTATTTACATCTATATTTATTTTTCAAATTAATTCATAATTTTTTTATTTTTCTGTCATTTCAAAAAATGATAAAAAATCAATTAAAAAATTAAAAAATATATATATATTAAAATATAGATGAGACAACTTCAGCAGATACTATAAAGATCATCACATCATACACTAGACATTTTGTGTTGTCAAATCAATACAAAATAGAATTGCAAAAAAAAAAAAAATATTAATTGAGATAACTAAAAAATTTCTTTGCATTAATGTTTTAAAGTATTTTTTAGAATATGTGATGTTTAAATATATACATATTCATCAACTAAATTATTTCTTCTGACTTTTCTCACTCTTTTCCTTTTATATATTGCATTCCAAATAAAAATTATTTAGTATTTCTCCTAAAATATTTAAGAATGTTTACTTTTTATAACATCTCCCCAAGAGATGACAATATGACAGCTAATACATTGAGATATATTTTTCTTAGTCACACTTTTAAACAAAAAAGATATACATGTTTTTTTTTCCAAAATATAATATAAAATTAGTAAGTGCTTGATATTATTTTTTAATTGAACTTATTTTTTAGCAAGTTTAAGAAGCTTGACAATCTAGAAAATACATTTGAAATCATTAATTTTTCTTATTTTTTTGTAGTCCCACCTAAATCTCTAATTATGAAAGAATCATTCATCAATTTTATTTAAACTATGTAGAGGTATCAAACAAGGCGGGCGGCCCGAGCACGGCTCGTGGCCCAACTAGGTTCAGCAATGCCTAGCTCGGCATGGTCCAAAATTGTGCCTCAGGCCAGGCTGGGCCACCACTAGGGACGATTCATTCCGTGCGGGGCCAGCATGAGCCGTACCTCATATTGGGCCAAGCACAACCTGTGTGCCTGGCTCAGTGACATGATTAATCACCATGTTATGCATTGAATTTTTTTTTAAAACAACCAGTCGTGTGGCAAATTGTCATTGGCCAGCTCGTAAGTAGATCATCCACATGCAGTGCCGTTCGGCACGATCAGGCATGACCATTCGGCATGGTAGGGCACAACCGTTCAACACGGTCGGGCACGATCGGGCACAGCCATTTGGAATGGTCATGCAGAGTCATGCCCACCATTCTTCGTTCAGTTATCAAACAGTTATCAAAAAACATGATCAAATAATTAAATTCTCTAATAATATCTTTGTTAAGTCCTCATACAAGGTGCAATTCTTTGAATGGTTATGCCAATTAGCTTGTCTCTTATTGTTGCATAATATTTTTGGTCTCCTCTCTATAAATAAAATCCAACTCTCTATGGTGTGTCTTATCTTCTTGTAATGTGTACATTAAAATGAAACTCGCTTCTTTCTACCTCAACTACGATAATCCATGTGCCACAAAATATAGTTCAACCAAAAAATACAAAAAACAAAACACCCAAAAGCCTTCTTTTTTTAGCATAAATAAAACTTCTAGACACCTAGCTACCTTCTATACCCCCGCCGCCAATCAATTCTATCATCATGCCATACTAGACTTCTAGAAATCATCATGCATGCCATAAACCTCCACTCCACCACTATCGACTAGTATTTGTCATTATTGTACCCACTTCTACATGCCTTTACATCCATTATGCACTGCAAGGCTATACTACACAACCCTTTTTTGTTACAAATTAATATGCTACTTTTCTAGTATTTGAAAATCCTAACCCACATACACAATCATTCCTCTAATATCATATAAACAAAAAAAAAATTATAAATATGAAAAAGTTAAAAATCTCAACAATCTTTATATAAAAAATGTAATATAAAGTGGGATAAAATAAATAAAAATGAAATAAACTTAAATTCAAACTTATAAATTATTTCAGAAAAGATAATGCTATTGGTGCAAAATAATAATCAAAATCTGTCACTCTGTGTCTCCATCTAATTTTGATCTTCACAACTTAAAATTTTAGTTTCATAAAGTAATTCATCTTATAATTTTAGTTTCATAGAGTAATTCATCTTATACTTTAATTTCTTGAACACTCATTCATGCATCATACCAATCCTTGAAGCAAGCTA
This sequence comes from Sapria himalayana, assembly GCA_029783825.1. Classification (NCBI taxonomy): domain Eukaryota; kingdom Viridiplantae; phylum Streptophyta; class Magnoliopsida; order Malpighiales; family Rafflesiaceae; genus Sapria; species Sapria himalayana. The sequence continues at coordinate 5,063,891 of JAREIK010003173.1, forward strand.
AAGCATTTATAATATTCTGTTAAAATTTTGTCCTCATATATGAATTGACATTCATGGTGATAAAAAAAATTAAATATTATACTAGACATTAAGAGTTAATAGACTACATGTCAATTAAGATAATACAAGAAAAATAAATTCATATAATTTTCACAAACTCAATATGTTACTTTTTTATATCATTCTAAGACATGATAGAACATTAATCAAAATCTAAGCATCTTCATAGCTCACAACTATTCAACAGCCCATCTCATTATTTATCCCAAATTAATTGAATAAAAAAAATCATTATAGCTCACAAAATATGGTATCAATCACTAAACTGAGAGACTCACAACTATCATACTTAGTTTCATATTAGTTAAATCATGTTCTATGATTAAAAAACCAAGTTATTAATGCATGGAAAAATCTAACAAAAGAATAAAAATTTTAGATTTCAAGAAATTAGGGTAATTAGATAAAAGAAAAAAAGTTATAATTAGTATACAAAACATATATCATAGTTATCCATCAATAGAATTTTTCAATTTTAAAATATTATTTTTTCAATTTTTCAAGATTGAATCTTTCTGCTTGTTGAATTCTATCTAGTTCGTAGAAGACAAAATCCAACAGACAAATGAAGATTTAAAGCTTCAAAAAAAAATTTAAGTTGTCACATGAATGTACAATCTCACCATTGTCATGACATCACAACGACTTGATTGTCACAATATCAAAATTCAACTATTTTACTATTTCAATGCATTCATTGCCATCACAATTGTTAGATTGAAGCTGCAAATGACTCATTTTATTTAATTAAATCAAACATTATGAAACTTTTTAGGATTGCCACAAAGATGATATAAGATGCATTATTATGTTTATTTACAATTATACTCAATATATATTATTAGTTATTTTAAAAATCTCAAATATCATCTATTTTTATAAAATTTCATCAAAATTTTAAGAGTATGTCATTAATTTGTATATGATATTAAAATATTCAAAAATGATTATGTTTTAGAATACACATCATGTTAGTTTTCTAATTTTTTTAGAAGTATGACATTAACCATCAAACATCATATGTTGACACTTGTTTGTAGAATAAGATAGCTAAAAAACAAATATGCATTTGTTTGAAATAATTATGACACTTCTACTATGTAAATAAATTCTTTAATATTTTTGAAAAAAAAAATAATATCAACCACCATTTTTTACCATCAACTAGATTTCATATTTTATCCTTTTAGATTGTATCTCATATCAGACTATGTATCTATGAAATAAATTATTTTGTATTTGACCCAAGATTTTTAGAAATACTTATTTTGAACATTATTTTCTCTTGATCACATGTACCAACACGCATGCATTTTTGTGTACTCCATTATTTAAAAGAAATATAGATATTATCATTCAGATACTAAAAGGATTTTAACAAGTGCTATTGTAACATTTTTTAAAGATGTCTTTAAAATGACACATTCCAAGAATCCACAAATTCATATAGATATTAAATTTAGTTAACACAAATTTTATCAAATTATTTATTTAACATGTACCATGGGCATTCCTCATTGATATCAAATTTTATATTTGATATCAAATTTTCTATCTGAGAACTTGTTAACACAAAGAGAAGATCTACCATAGAATTTTGTATATTTCTTTGAAATAATCTTTCTCTACTAGAATAATAAATAATAGATTATTTCCACAGTGATAACAAAGATAAAGTTCATACCTATGTTAATCAGTTACTAGCAAGTTTCAATTGACTAATCACTTTTTTAAGGAACTAAATTTATTACAAACCTAATGTTTCATGAGAAGATAAAGTACATCGAGATTAATTATCATTTCATATAAAAATAATTTCTGAATAACTCTCTAGTTACAGATTATGAACACCAATTATTAAATTACAAAATATTTTCACAAAAATTTACATGACGACAAATATATTTACTTTTTTTTCAAATTGAATGTTCATGGCATGTACATGCCTTCTTATGAAAAATTTATTGAGATTTATTATTATATTTTATTTATTTTATGTTTTTTCCTTTTACTTGTATGGAAGCATTCATCATGTGGGCTACCACAATATGTGTATGTATGATTTTTTGTAGGTTAATGAAATTAAGGGTTTTTTAAGAGTTCACTTCCATATGTATTACATGCCCTTGAGTATTTTTACTCATTCATCATTTATGAATTGCTAGGCAATCTACTTTGAATTTATGAATTCAAAAATATATTGTGATCTTATATGAACTTATATGACTTGGTGTATTTTTAACCTTCCATCATTGAAATCCATTATCTATTATTTTCAACAGAACTCTTATGATAAAAAAGAGTCCAGGATGCTTTTGTGTCTCCATATAGCTATTTATATTAAAAATAGAATAATATTCTTATATGATCCTCAAAATAAATAAATGCTTAAAAATTCATTAACAAATTAATTATTAAAATTATTAACATAATAACTTCTTACCAACTAGAAAATCATGATAAAAAAATAAAATTTATATTTATTACTCTTTAATTTTTTTCTTTTAAATCTTCAAAATCATATTCTTCATATATTTTTTACCATGTAAATAAATGTCACTACCTACCCAAAGAATTTTCACTCGTGACAATTTTAATTCAAAATGATTTAGTAGACATGTATCATATGACTTTATCTATTTTTACCTATTTGTTATTGTGATCCCTAACTAATCATTTTTTATAATAAAAATATCATTAACATACAACAAATCCAACAATATAAGAATTATGGCAATAGAACTCTTAAAATAAAAAATGAATCAATGTGCTTGTGTATTTCTATTAATCGTTTTGTATTAAAGATCATTAAACTTCAAGTCTCATAAATATAAAATATACACTAAGTTGAATAATCTATATAATAGAATAACAACAAGCAATGATGTTATATAATCTTTTAATGAACTAGAGTAGCACACATGTTGGGCGCTCCCATCAATAATGATTTAATAATAAAAAAACATAAAAAGTATGATTATAAATTGTAATATCCCAAGTCAAATAAGTGTATACAAGTCTAAAACATCAAACTTAGAGGAAAAAAAAAGATATAACTTCTTTAAGACCTTTGTGAAAATATTTGATGGTTATTTTGTTATTTGCATATATGTTTAAAAAATTTTCTCATTCTATATATTCTTCCCAAGAAAGAAATAGTTCATCACTATGTACTTCGTTCAATTGTGAAATATAGAATTTAAGATTATATATCTTACTATCATACAGTCAAAAAAATATATAAGAAAATAAATATCAAACCTCATCAAGTAGATATCAAATGTAAGATCCAAAGTATTTCACCAAAATTTATTACAGCATAAATTTTAAATTTCACTAAATCTCAAAATGATCACATGCCTCTTACATTTTCAAGAGACAATTATTTCTATGAAAAGCACAAAATATTTTTGTAAACCTACTCTCGATGCAAGTTAATGTACAACTACAATTTGAATACCCTACAGGCAGAAAATATCCATAATTATTGAAAGAGATTTCAAATCTCATATACTTAATTAAATATCTCAATATGTAAAAAAATTATGTTTAAAAGAACTTACTAAAAAAAATTAGAAAATAATTAACAATATTAATTACATATATTATATTTGATAATGATAGTCAAATAATAAATTTTCCGATTAGTTTTCTTGTAAATCATAAAGTTAACTAAAAATATCATATCAAAAGTAAATACACACATCGATAGGAGCATATGTTATAGGACAGCTCAAAAGTTTAATTCTTATAAAAATATCAAGTATATATCTCATTTATAATAAGACAATATCTCTTATTAAATAAGTCATATTTATCCCAATAAATATCTAAGTCTCACATGATTCTTCGTCTATAGCTACAACTTAATGTACTCCTTTAGTTTGGTGATCCTAACTAAATCTTATGTAATCAAAATATTATCAATATATTTAATAAACAAAATCTCCCTAACATCAAAAATCATCCAGAAAAATAAAAAAAAACATAATATGACTATGTAAACCAAATAAGATAAAAACATGTGAGAATTTCATAAATTAGACTCTTAATAATTATTTCATATAATATAATATTCAGTAAAGAAACAAAATGCATCAAAACATACTACACGAAATATAGGTGAATACTTCATATACACCTCTTTTTTTAACGTCAACATAAAAAATAATATTCTTTACGTCTGGTTGTTGTATTATTCATATGTGAGACAATACCAATAATATAAGAATTTATACAAAAAATATCTTGGCCATAGAAGAAAAAATATCGAGGTCATTCAAACCAAGCTTTAAAATGAATCCTATCACTAAAAATCTCACATTCACATCTAGTAGCCCACATATTAGGTGTTCCCAATAATAATGATGTAATAATAAAAAAATAAAATCAAAAAAAATAGTTATAAATACAACACCACAGGATAAATTGGTGCAAGAAAATCCAGGACATCAAATTTATAAGAAAGAAATGAGTTATGACTAATTCAAAAACTTCATGAAAATATTTGATGACTAATTTACTATCTGCATATATGTTGTAGAAATTATTGCATCTTAAATCTTCTTCCTAAAAAAAACAAATCACTTAGGTGTTTAATTTGATTATGAAATATAAAATTTAAGATTATATATTTTATTATTTGACTATCATAAAAAATAGGAGAAAAAATTAATATTCAATCTCAACAAGTAGTTATTAAATCTAAAATATTTCACAAATAATTATATAAATTCAGAATTCTCAATAAATCTTAAAATAATCACATGCCACTTATTTTTTAGAAGTTAAAATTACCTTTAAAAAATAAACACAAAACATTATTATAGTCTTGCTCTCATTGCAAGCTAATTGCAATCTAAATAAGCAATTAACAACAAGTATTCATCATCAATAAAAGAGATTCTAAATCTTATATTTCTTTACATATCATGATATATGAATAATTGTGATTGAGTGAATCTGCCAAGAATAATTTAGAAAATAACTAACTATATTGATATTGTATATTATACATAATCAGTTAATAATCAAATAATTAATTTTTCTTATGATTTTTATATAAATCATTAAGTTAACTAGAGACATTGATTTAGAAATAAAATTAATATTCATATTAATATACATATAACATGAGTATATATCAGAATACAACTCAAAAAAATTAATTCCTATGAATATCAAGTATATATCGCTTATATAACAAAATAATATCTCTTATGAAGTAAATCATATTTATCCCATGAAAATATCTGCATCACACAATGTTATTCATTTAGAACTACAACTGAAAGTAGTATTTAAGTTGAGTGGTCATCAATTCATCATCTCTCATAACTAAAATATTACAATTTATCAGCATATAGAATTAGCAAAAAAATATATATATTATTCATGTAACATCAGAATTCATTCAGAAAAATAAAAAAAAAAATCATAACACAATTTTATAAACTAAATAAGATGACTACATGTGAGAATTGCACAATTCATATTTTTGATGAGTACATCATGCAATATAGTATTATCTTTTGTAATGTGCAAAATGTATCAGACTATACTACTCAAAACCTAAGTGTATGCTCCACGTACACCTAGATGTGTCAAATGAGTTAAGCAGCACAAATATGACACGAAGCACCACCCAATATAGGCATGTCAAACTTGGAATGGAACAATCAAGAACCATGCCAGGACCATTGTGTGATGGCCAATGGCACAGCACATGGCACGATTGATTTTAAAAAATCAACCATTTAAAAAAACTAGTTTGCTACATAAATATTATATAAACATTCTTTCAACATATTTATCATACAATTCATATATCTATTAGTAAGAATATCATAATAAAATATTTTAAATAAAAAAAATAGTAATTAATAAACTTAAAAAATATAATTAAGTGATATTTATAATATCTGACAGCTAGACTAGTAGTGTTGACATCATCTACATATCTCACCGCTCACTATATCGATTTTAAGTCAAACTTAAATAAAAAAAGGTAGGACTTCCTGAGAACCTCCTTTCTTAAAGTTGTCTCATCATATTTAAATATCTAACAAAAATTTTTAGAAAATATAATATTCAAAATAAAATATTTATCATTACATTTGACTACGTTTCAAATAACAGTATCATCATTAATATATTTGTCAAAACAAGTACATACGAATCTTTAGTTGATATTTTTCACATTACATATATTAGTCATATAATTAACTTCTGTACAAACAAGAATTAAAAAGCTTTCTCACATATTAGAAAACATAAAAAATTCACTAAAATACTTTGTGACGCCTTAACAAATAATATTAATTCCGCCCACTATATTTGTTAAGAGGCTTAAAAGAGAAAAGAATCCAAATATAAATCAAACATTATTAGAATTATATTTACTTAATATTAGAGTCATATATTAGTTATCAATACATAATATCCAACTATATCAAAAATAAAAATAATAACTTTACTATTAACGATTCAAACTGAAAGATAAGACTTTCAAAAATAATTCTGAAGAATATATGTTTATTTGGATACACTCTCACTACTTAGATTTTATCTAGGTACATATACAATATTAATAATATATTTAACATATATAGGACGCTCTAATTTTAATGTCATAGTTTTAATGTTATTAAAGGTGTACATAAAGTACAAGTACCATGAAGCACCGGTAAAAGTATCTCACTAGAGACAAAGTGCAATCATTTTCAAAAGGCATTTGAGGCACCAAAAAAAGGTGCACCTCACCTAAGCATGCCTTGCCTGATAGAACGAGTTAATGCTGCCCATTCGTAAAAGATACTGACATAGCTCATTCGTGGAATGTATAGACACAACTCGTTCGTGAAACATGCTGACACAACTCATTCGTAAAATGAGCTAGAGCAGTTTATTCTTGGAACGAGCTTGGATATTCGTGAAACGAGCTGGAGCAACTCGTTCATAGAATGAGCTTGGGCTACTAATTCTTGGAATCAGCTTGGACAGCTCATTTGTGCATGTGTGTGTATACATATACAGGCATATATTTACTTGTATATACATATACATGCATACTTATTTACATATACATGCATGCCTATAACTATATATATGCATGCATGTATATATGTATATACTACATACACATACATGTGTATGTGTACATTGTGTGTGTGTGTGTGTGTCAAAAATATGATGCTAATTTGTTATCATCATCAGTCATCTGGGCTTAAGCAAGATTTCATCTCCTAGAAAGCCTTGCTCACTCCAATATCAACCTAATTTGTACATTTTTGATACACATGATGATAACATAGTATGTAAATATATAAATACTGGCATATTATATCTCATTAAAACTATGATACTAAAAAAATTTGAGTTGGAAATAATATTTGGATGGTCCATCCCAGTACTATGAGTCATGTTTTTACCATTCATCAAACAATGCCTCTCTAATTTTTTGATGTGTGACTCACAAAAATTAACTTATCCAAAACATCACGCATAGCAGAAAACTTAGTCACTGGGCACGCCATCCACTTCAATGATGATAACATAAGATTTTCATCATAACGTAAGCAAATAAGTTTAGATATAACACACAAGTAACTCACTCTCCTAGTTAGAGGTCCAAGTGAGACTACGAAGGAGCAAAAAAAAAAATACATTCAAGTATATCTTTTGAAATCATACTCTTCTAAAGGTCACAAAAAAAATATTAACAAAAAATAATAATATTTTCACGGACTAAAATCTTACCAACCTTTGATAAAAAATACATATACCTTTTTAAGTATTGTAGCATCCAAAGAAGGCGCATATCAATGCAATAGGTGTCATCTTGTCCCACCATAGTGAGATATTATAAGCAAAACAAGTACTCTCAATAAATATAATTAATTAATAACTTTAACTAAAAAAATATCAGTACTATCTAAAATCCTACTAATCTCTAATAAAAATATAAATATCATATTTGAGTATTGGAGTATCCAAAGAAGATACATCTCAATGTCATGAATCTTAGTTTATCATATCCTAAAAAGAGATCACAAACAAATCAAGTAGATCCAAAAAAGGCACGGCACAAGAATCATAGTGTGTCGTCCCAGGCACGACACAATGACAGCCATGCCTAGCAAAAAAGGGTCGTGACAGCACAACATTGCCTGTTTGATACATTTATTCATTTCTAAAATCTTATTTCTAAAGGTATGCTAGCATTTAAAATATAATTCCTAATCTTATGATCAGTTTAATACACATTAAAACTACACATGTACTCTAAAGCATTGTTACACATTATAATTTTTATATTTTAATTAAATTAATTTTTTAATCAGTTCTAAATTAGTTAAAAAGTAACAAAATTTTGATATGTATTTAGAAGAAAAAATTCAAGTAAAACTAGTATGATAATCAAAGAAAATAAAAAAATATTTCAAATTATCTTGAATTTCAACTTTACTAAATCTTCAAACATTTAAATAGATTAGATTGAAGTCATTATTTATATAAATTTGGTGAGTCAAAAATAATACTCTAATAATTTTCCTTTAAAAACTTCACAATCTAATATAGAATCATCAATAATACTAGGATCTAAAACTTTCTATTTGGCCATAGATGAATAATCAAGTCGAGATTCAAGAATCAATAAATAAAAAATTAATAATATTCAAATATCTAAAAAAACAAAAGAGAAAATATACAAATCATCGTATTCAATCTCAAAGAAAATCATCATTGATATCTTGTGACCTACTAAATAATATTGATAAGAAAGAATAATATAAAAATTAAGTTATTTAATAAGACAATTAACAAAAATTTAGAATAAATGAAGTAGAATGTGATCATAAATAAATAATTAAACCCAATAGAAAATACTATATGAAGTAGAATGTGATCATAACCAAAAATTTAGATGTTGAGAATCATAGGATATTCTTAAATATCCTCAGATTTATTCTCTATCTTTCTTGTATATTATTTTCATTTTTTTTGTACAGATCTTATTTTTTTCATTTTTTTTGTCTTTCCAACTTCTATAAATAGGTAGGACCTATGAAGTATTTGTTTCTTTCAATAAGAAAGAAAATCATTCTTTTCTTCTTTATTCACATTGTATTAGAGGGAGTTCAAATTCGAGTTTTATCATTTATTCAATTATGATAACTCATATAATAGTCTACTCTTTTTTTTGGCCTCTCGACCTTCGTCACAAAGAGTATTGAGACTATTCATCAACGTCATACCTTCATCATGGCCAACATAAAAGTGTCAACTGGAACGGGTCGGGCCGGGCAGCCTGGCACGAGGCCCGTGACGTGCCCGGGTAAGGCACAATTCGTGTCGTGCCGAGGCCAACCGGGCCTCAAGTCGTGTCTGAACCGGCACGGTTCGGTGGCCGTGGAACTGCCTATCGGCACGGGTAACATGCAGACTCGCACCCGCAGTCCTGGGCTCCCAACTTCCCGCACCCTCACGAGTCACGGCTCACACTCGTCCCCCAATGACTCAGGCCTAGCTTCCCACACAAAAAGACCGCAGGTCATGTCCAATCAGACCCAACCCGAGGTCCCGCCCGACCCGACCCGGTTCCTACCCCCCCCCCCCCCCCCAGCGAGCAAAAAAAATTTAAAATGTAACCATTTGATCTCGCCTCCAACGACTAGGAGGCAAAATCCGACGGCCCTCATAATTTTGCCCCCTAAAGTATTAGAGGGAGTAAAAGGAACGTAAATAGTGTTTTTTTTTTAAAAAAGATGTTTTATTTAATCTATAAAGTCGTCCTCACCTCTCTGTAGTATTTGTATTTTTCGTAGGTCCTTTTTCTCTCAAATTTCACATTTTCACTCTCTCAAAACTCTTGGTCCACTCTCTCGGGACTCAGGGTTTTGTCGTTTGGCTTGGTTTTTCGGGGGTCTCGGTTCTAGTTTGAAATTTTGAGAAAGACTGTGGTGCACCGTACGCGTGATCGACCTCGCTGCTTTACCAGGTAATTTATTTTATATTTTTTTTACTCTCTCTCTCAGTCTCTCTCTCTAGTCGCTCTCTGTCTAGTCCTAAAATTGTTAAATCTAAAATCTAAAATCTAGTCTCTTCATAAATGTACTGCTTAACAAAAATCCTAAAAAATAACAAAAACTAATGAAACATATTTAAATTTAGAAAATAAAAATTTTACACAGAGATCTGAGACTGCTGAAACTTTGGTTTCTCCAGTCGTCTCAACCCAAACATCTAAAAAACAAAAAACTAAAAGGACTTCTATAATTTGGACTCATTTTAATATAATAAAACAAAAAAAAAATATTAGAAGTGAGAAAAAAAAATAGCACAGTGCAAATATTGTATGAGAAATTTAACATGCAAAAGTTCATTTGGGACTGGGCACATTAAGAGGCATGCCAAATTATGCACCAAAAAACATGATTCATTAGATCCTAGGCAAAACTAACTTTGCACTGTATTTTTTGAGACTGTATCGAGTTCAGTCTCAAAGTTTATTCCCTTCATATATTCCAGCGAGTTGGGTAGGGATGGTATGGCCAGACTTATCACATTGATAGTTCTTCCGATCAGATTTTCGAAAGATCCAATGGTTTTGTGCATCATACAGACATATATTGAGCCTGCTTGTCAAAGGGTTCCTAGGTCCACGTCTAGGAGTGGTCTTGTGCATGTCTCACCAGCCACTATGTAGATTTTAACTGGACAATGAATAAAAAAATTTTAGGATTCTCTGAGATTCTCTATCATCATGATTGCCCGAATATTTTTGAGTGTATGATAAAAATCTTTAGAGAATATAAAATTCAAAATAAAATTTTTAGTATCACATTCAATAACGTATCTAATAATGGAGTAGTGATTGACATGTTTATTATGAATATTAGAAAAATACCATTTGGAGAGATCTTTTATGGCAGATGTATGTGTCACGAGATTAACTTGATTGTTCAAGCATGTATGAAGGTGTGTTCTCCCGTGTTGGATAATATATGTAATGCACTAAAATATATTCGCACACCTCACAGACAATCATTTGGTAGTCTTTGTTTGTCTGCAAATCTTAAAAAAAAGAAATTCTAATCGAATGTGAGACTTCATTGAAATTACACGTACCTAATATTGGAGTCATGTGTTGAATACAAACATGTGATATCCGACTACGTCAATCAGTAAGAGTGGCGAACTTATTATTAATGACAGTAGTTAGACTTCAGAAATTTCATTTATGAAATTCCTGAAGATTTTTTATGACACGACGAACATGTGTTCGTCGGTTTATACTCCCACGACTTACATTGTACTCAGGTGCATATGCAACATTAGTAACATGTTTAGGAAGTACCAAGCTGAATCAACACTTAGCCATATGGTTGCAGAGATAGAAACCAAATACTTAAAGTATTGATCTATCGTTTCATCTCTTTATTGTCTCTCTGCATGTATAGACCCTAGGGTTAAGGTGAAAATGATAGAAAACACTCTGACTTACATTTCCTTATGCATGAACCTGAAAGGTCTACATGAAATGTTCATTCACGAGAAGTTGACTGACATGTTCACATACTACAATACTAGATATGGTGGTGGTGGTGATAGTAGTGAGACTATGATTACGGACATGGATACCTTATTCGGAGATGCTAATTTATTCATTCAGTTAGCGAGGAAAAAACGTAGGGGTGGACAATCACATAGGAGCGAGCTTTCTCGGTACTTAGATACTGATTACTGCTCAATCCTATTACATTCTAATACTAAGAATCTTAATATATTACAGTGGTGAAAATCATGAGTCCACCTTTCTCGTGCTATCTAGGATTGCACGGCATCTACTGACTCCTCCGGTGTCGAGCATAGCATCAGAGTCTATTTTTTCTGTTGCAATGAACGTAATTACGAATAGGAGATCGAGATAACGTCCAGATATTGTTGAGGCATAGGCCTATTTGAAGGATTTGGAGGATTCAAGATTTAGCATCCATGATCGTGTTGTAACTGTGATAGGGATTGTATCCACATCAACTGCAAAAACGGAGGAGTTGATTGCTGATGATGATGATCCATATGATAATGATCTTGATGTTGCGGTTGATGATACTTATGATATGCCGATTGATGATGATCCACTGCATTTTGATTTCGATGTTTTGTTTTTTATTGATTGTATGCTTTATTTTTATATTACGTTGAAACTTGAAACTTGTATTTGTTTAGTTCGGTATCTATTGGCTGATGGTCATTTTTCATTTGGTTTGCTTTTGTTTTTTTGACTTTATAATTTTTTTTAACTAAATTTTTAGTTTAATTTATTTTTTTGTTTAAAATTTTCATTTAAAAATTAAAACTCTATAATTTAATATTTTAATTCTAATAAATTATAATATAAATTTATTTTAAATTATAAAAAAAAATTAAGTCTATTACTATTTTCAAGTTACAAATTTTTAATAATTGTCAATTTACCAATTTAAATATTAAACTTTATAAATTATTTATATTATAGTTTTAAGAAAAAAATTTAAACTTTGTAATTTATTAAATTTTTAACAATTTTCATTTTATAAATTTAATATATTATACATTATCTATATATAATATAATATATATTTTATTTAAACTAAAATATAAAACTTAAATAATTTAAAAAAAAAATTAAACCAGACCCATACTAGCCTGGTTTGGCCAGTACGGCCTAGTTTGGCCTGACTAGGCCTGGCATCAATAAACCGTGTTGGGCAAGGCACGGCACGACATGGCATGAAAGCACAGCTGTGCTCTAAAAAAATGGGCCGAGTCAGGCCGGGCTGGCCCATTAGACACCTCTAGGCCAACACACTATTCTGACATCATCTTCGAATTAACCTCACCGAGGAGATCACTACCATCAAACTCGACGGCCACCGATCTACCCACCAAAGAAAAAGAACTCCATTAACTATCTTCGGAGACTAGACTTCACCACCAAGCTCATTCCCTCCGAGGAAGCCTTGTAGCACCTTGCATCCATGGTTCGATGCCTCCAACTATGTGTTTTGCCCAGTCTCTCTTTGAGAAGGATGGTTCTCTAGACTGTGTTTTCTCTCCTTTTTCATGTCCCATCATCTTCCACAGGCTTCTCTCCCTTAGCAATTGTGGTCATTTGGTTTCTAGCTTATTTTATTGATTTTTCACATTATGACTGAAAAAGATATGATGCTGAATTCAAGACCTAGTTGTAAACATAGATTAAATATTTATGAACCTCACTCTTATTAAACCTGGCGCATAATTTAATAGTATTCGGGACCAAATCTTCATTGGCTACGCCATTCCAACCTTTGATGACATTTTTGCTTGGTTATTGTGTCATTAGTTCTAGGGGTATCAAACGGGTCAGGCCATGCCGGGTCGGCCGGTTTTTTTTTTGAGCACGAGCATGCCTGCGTGCAGGGCCGGGGCACGGTTACTGTACCATGTCGTGCCCAGCCCGGTTTAAAAAAGCCGAGCCCTGCACGGCCCAAAGGCACGGCAGGCCATGCCGTGCCGTTCGCGATAGAAAAAAAAAAATTTTTTATAAAATATTAATAAATATTTAAAATTTTAGATATTGTATAGTATTATATATTTATAATTTTAAAAATGTTAAAATTTATTAAAATAACAAAGTTTAAATTTTTTTTGTAATATAAAATTAGTTTAAATTTTATTATAATTATATAATAAAGTTATTAATTTTTAAATGAAAAATTAAAATAAAAAAATAAATAAATCAATACATTTTGTTAGTAAAAATAAAAATTAAAAAAAACATAAGCAACTCAAATGAAAAATGACCAATCATCCATTTGAAACCGAATGTCCGAACCAAACAAATTACAGTTGCAACACAACATACAAACAAATCGTACAACCAATAAAAAAACATCAAAAACAAAAAACAGTAGATCATCATCAATCGTCAATCGGCATTTCATGAGAATCATCAGCCTCAACATCAAGATCAGTATCATATGGATCATCATCATTGGTAATCAACTCCTCCGTCTTCGAAGTGGATGCGACTGCAGTCCTTGTCCCTGTCCCAGCTCCAGCACGATCATGGATGCTAAAACTTGAATCCTCCCAATCCTTCAAACAAGCCAAGGCCTCAACAATATCTAGACGTAATCTCGATCTCCTATCCGATATCACGTTTACTGCAACAGAAAAAGCAGATTCTAATACTACGCTCGACACCGGAGGAGTCAGTTGATCCCGTGTCATCCTAGATAGCACAGGAAAGGTGGACTCATATGATTCCCACCACTGTAATAAATCAAGATTCTTAGTATCAGAATATGATAGGATTGAGCAGTAATCGGTATCTAAGTACCGAGACAGCTCGCTCTTATGTGATGGTCCACCCATACGTTTCCCCCTCGCTAGCTAAATGAAAAAATCATCATCTCCGAATAAGGTATCAATGTCAGTAATCACAGTCTCACTACTACCACCACCATACCTAGTATCGTAGTATGTGAACATGTCAATTAACTTCTCATGAATAAAATCTTCAGGTGGATCTTCCAGGTTCATGCACGATGAAATGTAAGTCAGGGTATTTTCTACCCCTTCCACCTTAACCCTAGGGTCCATGCATGCAGCAAAACAATAAAGAGATGGAATGGTAGACCAGTACTTCAAGTACTTAGTTTCCATCTATGCAACCATATGGCTAAGTATCGGGTCAGCTTGATATTTCCTAAACATGCTACTAATGTTACATATGTACCGGAGTGCAATGTAAGTAATGAGCGTATAAACCGACGAACACATATTCGTCCTATCATAAAAAATCTTCCGGAATTTCATAAATAAAATTTCTGAAGCCCAGCCAGTGTCATCAGTAATAAGTTGGTCATTCTTACTATTGACGTAGTTGGATATCACATGTTCGTATCTAACACATGATTCCAATATCAAGTACGTGTAATTCCAACAATATCTCACATCCGATTAAAATTTCTTCTTTTTAAGATTCGCAGACAAACAGAGACTACCAAACTCTTGTTGTCTGCGAAGAGTACGAATATATTTTAGTGTATTACGTATATTATCTAACGCAGGGGAACACACATTCATACTCACTTGAACAATTAGGTTAATCATGTGACACATGCATCTGACATGAAAAATCTCTCCTAATGGTGCGTCTCTTATATTTCTAACAAACATATTGATCGCTACTCCATTATTAGAAGCGTTATCGAATGTGACACAAATTTTATTTTGAATTTTATATTCCCTAAAATTTTTCATCATACACTTAAAAATGGCCGGGTCATCATGAGGATGAAGAATCTTAGAGAATCCTAAAATTTTTTTATTGATTGTCCAGTTTGAATCTACATAATGGCTGGTGAAACATGCATAAGAAGATTCATCGTGACTTGTCCAGATATCGGACGTCACGGACACCACTCAACTATATGCCATAAATTCCTTAATTATTTTTTATTTTTCTAACTTATATATCTTTAGTATGTCATTCCTAGATGTGGACCTAAGAATCCTACGATAGGCAGGCTGAAAATATGTATGCATGATGCGCACTACCCTTAAATTTTCCGAAAATCTGATCAGAAGACCCATCAATGTGATAAGTCTGGTCATGCCGTCCCTACCCAACACGCTGGAGTATATGAATGGAGTAAACTTTGAGACTGAACTCGATCCAGTCTCAAAAAATGCAGTACTAAGTTAGGTTTGCCTAGGATCTAATGGTCCATATTTTTTGGTACATAATCCGACATGCCTCTTAAGGTGCCGAGTCCCAAACGAACTCTTACATGTTAAAAGTCTCATACAATATTTGTACTGTGTCATTTCTTGTTCCTCACCCCTAATATTTTTTTTTGTTTTGTTATATTAAAATGAGTTCAAACTACATAAGTCCTCCTAGTTTTTTGTTTTTTAGAAGTTTGGGTTGAGACGACTGGAGAAACCAAAGTTTCAGCAGCCTCAGACCTCTGTGTAATATTTTCATTTTCTAAATTTAAATATGTTTTAGTTGTATTTGTCATTTTTTATGATTTTTGTTTTTAAGAATAGTTTAATTAAGACTAAAAGACTTATTTTAATTTTTCTAATTTTGGTCTAGAGAGAGAAACTTTAGAGAGAGAAAGTTAAAAAACCATTAAAATAAATTATCCGGTAAAGACAGTGAGATCGGTCACGTGCATGGTATACCGCAGTCAAGCTCTAATGTTCAAAAATCAAATCAAGATTCCCAAAAATCCAAGCCGAATGCCAAAATCCCGAGGCCCGAGAGAGAGAAACAAGATTTTTGAGAGAGAGAAATAGAACGATTTGAAAGAATTTATATTTTTGAAAAACATAAATATTAAAGAGAGGGGGATGAAATTTATAGATTAAAGATATTATTTTTTTATAAAAAAAGAAATTTTTTTTAATTTTTTGAATTTTTTAAAATTTTTTACGGGGCAGAATCATGAGGGCCGTTAGATTCTGCCCCCTAGCCGTTGGGGGCGAGATCCAACAGCTGAAAATATAATTTTATATTAATTTTTTTTCCCTTTGGGGGATCTGGGTCGGTTCGAGCCTCGTGGAAGTGGGACCGTCGTTCGTGTCCAATCAGACCCGACCCGCGGTCTTTTTTGCGAGAGGGGTGTGGTTCTATCACGGGGTAGCCCGTAGTCGTGGACAGTAGGCTGGAGGGACACCCAGAACGGGCCAGGCACGGTACGGGCCAGGCACGGCACGGGCCAGGCACGGCACGGGCCAGGCACGGCACGGGCCAGGCACGGCACGGGCCAGGCACGGGCCAGGCACGGCACGGGCCAGGCCAGGCACGGCCCGTGCCTATCCCAAGCATGACACGGGCCCGGGCATGGTTTTTTCTCGTGCCGGGCCGACCCAGGGACGGCTGAAACGTGTCGTGCCTCGTGCCAGGCCGTCCCGGCCCGGCCTGGTTTACACCGCTAATTCGTTCACTGCAACTCAGTCTCAACACTCTGAGACTTCTCCAAACACCTCAGTACACCTCAATAATGTTTGTTCTATCTTATCCACACAGTGATTCCCGAAGTTCTCATGGTGAACACAGAGGTAGAAACCATCGACCATAGTATACTTATGGTAATAGACCAGGTCACCTTCGAGACTGATTTTATGAATTGCATAGTCGCCCACCTTGCACTACAAGTGTAGTCGATTCTTTTAAATGACCTCCACGTCCAATTGAGGATCGGCCTCTCCCATCATATTAGGGTGTAACTCTTACACCTCAAAAAATGAATTTCTTTGCCTCACTCATGCTACCAAATCAACCTCTATTATTTATGTTGCCCAGACTAATAATTCCTCTACATATCTTACACAATCTCTTGGCCCATACATTTGATCATATGTCTAATAATAAAAATTTCTTTTCTTCCTTTGCTATCACTTACTCTTACCTATGATTACCTTGGCTAATGGGACTCAAACCATAGCCATAGGTATTAAGCCAACTTGCCCCCTGTCATCTAACCCCTTACTCCTATTCTTTATATTCCTACTTCTCCATTTAATATTATATCTGTCAGCAAATTAATTAATAACCTTCTTTGTTCGAATACCTTTTCTCATTCTTCTATCACCTTGCAATACCAGAATACATAGAGAAAGATTGGCATATGACATGAATCTAAGGGACTTTATCATCTCAGTTCGACCTCATCTTCCACCATCTGCACGTCAATAGATGATTCTATTCTCACTAATCATCATCTTGGTAATCCCAATATTTCCAAGCTTTGAAAATTAGTCTCTCACTTTTATATCTCATCTTCACTAAAGTGTGAGTAATATCAGCTTGAGAAATATACTTGTGTTTCATTCCTCGAGCACTTAGTCTCAGACCAAGTCTCCTTTTGAGCTCATCTACGCTGATGTTTTGGGTTCATCTTGAACTGCCTTTAATTTAAGTTTTTGCTATTTTATTATATTTATTGATGATTTTTCCTATTGTACCTACTTATTTGTAATGAAAAGTCAAGCTGAATTATTTTCTATGTTTCAAAAAATATTTTTTGAGATTTACAATCAATTTTATTTTTTTATTCAAATCTTACGTGGTGATTATGCCTTGGAATACTTATCTGGCAATTTTTCGAATTTTTTATCCTCTCGTGAGATTTTTCATCAGTCTTCTTGTGCTTACACTTCACAACAAAATGGAGTGGATGAGCACAAGAATAGTCACTTAGTTGAGACCGCTCACACTCTTCTCCTCCACCATAAAGTTTCTTATTGTTTTTTGGAGGACACTATCTTAACCGATTGCAATTTGATCAACCGGATGCCCTCTTGTGTCCTAGATGATCAAGTTCTTCATTCTCTTATCTTTCCTAATCAACTCATATTTTGTCTCCCTCCAAGTGTTTTTGGTTGCACTTCTTTTCTCCACATCCTTAACTCCTGACAAAGATAAACTTTCTACTAAGACAACAAAATGCATCTTTCTTAGCTATTCCCACCTTTAACATAGGTAGCATTGTTATTCTTATGATACAAATTGATACTTTATGTCTGCTTATGTCACATTTTTTGAACATATTTCTCTTTTCTCTATCTTGCCGCCTCCTAATCCTAAGTCTTATCTATGCCTCTCAACATCCCCATCGTCATTATCCTTGGAGTCTCTAGCTACTCCACCTCATCCTTTACAAGCTTATACTCATCATCCATGTACCATCGACGAGCCTCCTGAAGACTCATCCCCCATGGCACCCTCCTCCCCATCGCCAATCTTACCATCTCCCATTGATTCTCCAATCTCCATTCGAAAGGTACTAGTTCATCTTATAATCATCAGCATAATTTTACTTTTTTATCTTATCATCATTAATCTCTATCTTATTCTACTTTTATTTTTACCTTATCTTCCATTTATATCCCCCATGTTGTACATGAGGCCCTTTCTCATTCGAGATGAAAACAAGTAATGGTTGACGAAATGACTGCACTGCATTCTAGTGGCATGTGTGACCTCGTCCTCTTACTTGCTGACAAGTTTTTTGTTGGGTTTACACGATTAAGATTGATCCAGATGGTCATGCTGATCATCTTAAGGCTTGTTAGGTCGCCAAGAGATATACTCAAATATATGAGTTCAATTACGATGACACTTTCTCTCATGTTTCCAAGATAACTTTTATTCATTTTCTCTTCTCTATTGCCGCTATGAGCTCTTGGCCATTATATCAGTTAGACATCAAAAATATCTTTCTGCATGGCAACCTAGTTGAAAAGGTATATATGGAACAACCATCAAGGTTTGTTGCTTGGAGAGTACCTAGTTTAATATACAGGCTACACCATTCCTTATATGGCCTAAATTATTCCCTATAGTTTGGTTTGGCCACTTTAGCTCTATGGTATTGGAATTCATTATGACTCGAAGTAGATTAAGTAACTCTATATTTTATCATCATACATCATCAGACCAATGCATCTATCTGATTATTTTTGTGAGCAATATTATTATAATAAGCTGTGAGCATGATGATATTCAGAAACTTAATTAGTCTCTTCAGTCACTTTCAAACAAAAGACTTTAAAAAACTTATAATACTTTCTAGGGATTGAGATAGCTAAATCTAGTATTAATGTGGTCATGTCTCGAAAAAAGTATGTCTTAGATATATTGGAGAGAAATAGTATGCTAAACTGTAAACCAATAGATACTGCTATGGATCTAAATGTCAAGCTTGTACCTAGACAAGGAAAACCTCTATGAGATCCAGAGAGATACCGACAACTTGTGAAAAAACTAAACTACCTCACCATCACTCGACCAGATATTTATTTTCTTGTGAGTGTAGTTAGCCAGTTGTTATAATCACCATGTGATAGCCACTAAAATGATATGATCTGTATTCTCCGATATATCAAAGGAACACCGGACCAATGAGTATTATATGAAAACAAAGATCACACTTAGATTGTTAGATAATGCAGATTAGACAAGTTGCCTATAAACAAATGCTTCACTTCAGGATATTATACATTATTAAAGGTAACTTAATATCCTGAAAAAGTAAAAAACAAGATGTATTAGAGGTAACTTAATATTTTCTTATGATAGTCACTTCATGATAATGTAGTAATCATGTAGTAGCGAACTATAACTTCGATAACTTATGAACTTATATGATTCAAACAATTTCTTCAAGAACTAAGATTTGGAAATGATGGTCAAATGATGCTTATGTGTGCAAACGATTCACATTGATTTCAACCCAATTTTTCATGAAAGTACCAAACATATTTAAGTGGATTGTCACTTCATTTTAAAGAACATTGTCTCAGGATGCACAACTACTAGTTTTGTCAACTCGAGTGACCAACTAACATACATTTTCACCAAGTCTTTTCAATGTCTAAAGATTCAATTCATTTATAACAAGTTTAGTGCATATAATCTATATGCTCTACTTTGAAGGGGAGTATTAAAAATCATATGATATTCTTGAATATCCTATGATTTTTTCTATCTTTCTTGTATATTATTTTTTTTGTACTGAATTTATTTTTCCTTTTTTTTATTGAATTTATTTTTCCTTAATTTTTTGTCTTCCTAACCTCTATAAATATATAGGACCTATGATGTATTTGATTCATTCAATAAGAAAAAAAAAAGTATTTTTTTCTTCTATATTCACAAGTATTTTACTATTAATTGTGCCAATAATCAAAGAACAAACGAACAAAAATAATAAATAATGAGTAATTAACTTTAATATAACCATTTACTCTTTGAACAATTATGTCTTACTAGTTAGGAATTCTACAAATAAGATGAGAAATACATATTAAATGGATCATCAGAACTGTAATACTATAGGATAAGAAGTAATTGTCTTACTAGTTAAAATTTCTACATATTCCTATTTGATAATGATCCCCATGAGAGAATTCTACGTGAACCCATGAATAGATCTCATAGTTGACATACATTACTTAATAATTTGTTGAACTTTTAATCTCTACTCTAGAAATTAACTATCATTTTTTTCTAGTATCTTTAGAAATAATTTGCATATTTTGCAACATATGCACATATCACAATTACCCATTTCTCCAGTATCGCATGCCTCCGCTTCACACAACACATGCTTGCACACACATCTGACCATCGCACACACATGTCTGCATGATGTACAAATGCATGTACCACCAGGGATGCATGCCACCATTACCATCATTCATATCACCTATCAACCACCACATCTCTACTTTTAGCACTTAAAACTATAGGAATTCCATATTTCCTCATATTGCTTCTATAGGAGTCTCACCTCTTCTAAGACCTATCTCCTTTTGCTCTCATCATCTAATGCTCTATTAGCATGGTCCCATGATTTTGTTGTGATTACTCTCTTCCGCTCTCCAAAAGGTGTCCAAACCCAAGCTCTGATATCAAACAAAATATAATAAATTGAAAAATAACATAATAGCCATGAAAAACTCACAATACAATTAAATTAAGATCCCAATATTATATATAAAAAAAATATTTGATGAAACCTACATGATAAATACTATCAGCATGAAAGTGAATAACTAAAGAAACTAGAATAATGATACACTTAATTGATCCTCATAATAATAAAACTCTATTAAATTAGTTGACAATTTATGAAATAATAATTTCCTACCAAATAGAAAATCATGTTAAAGAATAATTAAACACATCTTTATCGATACTTTTATTTTTATTTTAAATCTTCTAAATCATAGTCTTTGTACATTTTACCATGTGACTAAATATTGCATCCTACTACAAGAATCATATTATTTGTACATTATTATCATTTCACATGATTTCCTCATCAATTGATATCAGATTAATGTCCTCATTCTCAAGTTCATTACTTTTGAAATGATAATCACTTGAGACATTAAATAAATCAAGCAGTCTGACCCACGAAAAGGAAGGTCATGTTTGGTCGAATGGGGTGTCCCACATGCGGCCCAACATGTGTCATGGGCCACCCATGAATGTATGAGAGGACCTGTGGCTTGGACCCATGCCCAGGCATAGCTCAAGCTAGGGAGCGAGCACAGCTTGAGTCCAGATGCGACCCCTACCTCACACAGCTCGTACCTAGCACAGCTCAAACCCTGAGCAGAGACCAAGACATGGATCCTATTACCCCATGTCAGACCACCTCTTTTTATGGCTTTTGAGCCATCAATGCACATTTGGCACCTCTACAATTACTAAACATATTAGATACATTTTCCTCTTCATTAAATAGAAATGATTGGTATACAATAAATTTTAATTTATATACAGGGTTGAGGTGAGACTAGAAAATACTACAATGGATGAAATTGTTTGTCGTAGAAAGTTTGGAAAAAAAAAAGACTATTACAATATGAATTTTATCCAACAATCAAAAAGCTTGTTCAACAGACCAACAGTTCAGGAGACTGTAGAAAAACAGAAAAAAAAATTTTGACTGTCAGGCAAAACCAAGCCAGGCATGATTAATTTCACCTGTAAACCAATTCAAGCAATATGGGAAAATTTTTTTGTTGCTCAGCCAACAGTCAGGAGTAGCTTATGCTCCCTACTGATTTTTGTGATTTTTTGTGAATTTGATCCGGTTTGCACTATTAAAGTAATGAAAAATATATGAGAAAGGAATCCTAATAGAAACAAATTAGGTCACTGATGAACAAAATTAGTGGATTTCAAAAAGCAATACAAAACTTGGAAAAATTATTAGAAATGTACCTCAGAAATTTGTTTGATCTGCTTATACATTTAGCACAATGGCTGGTCTTGTATTATAACTAATTTATTGATTACCCATATCAAGGGTAGAGGTGACAAATGGCTCGCGTAGTGCATGCAAGGCACAATTCAGAGTGGGCCGGGCATGTCAGGTTTGGCACGAGAAGGATTACACCAAGCCCGGCATGGCTCCTTTGGCCCACAAAATGCCAAGTTGTGCTGGTTGATGCCGATTCGTGGCGGCATGAAGTGGATCATATTGTTTTGTAATGTTTTGGTCTTTTTGGATGAAATTTTAAATTAAAATAAAGTATAAAATTTGTTTAAATTTTTATTTGTTATTACATTAATTTATTTTTTAAATAATACACTTAAAAAAATTTAAAAGAAATACAAAATTTAAAAAAATAAACATCTACATTCATGCATCAAGATCTTATTCATCTCAAATTAAATAATATAAAATTTATTACATTTCATTAAAAAAAATAGAATATAATATATGCACTAAATGATATATATTTATAAAATATGATAAAGTGAAATATAATTTATAAGATAATAAGTACAATATAATAATTAGAACATAACTCATAATGAAATAAATAAAATGCAAAAATAAATTATAATGTATAAATAGTTACATCATAATCGTATGAAAAAAATCAAAAATCACATAAATCATCAATCAGTATATGTGGTAAGATAGTTTGGATGCATATGTAAATCATTATAATTATGTCTAAGTTTTAGCTTTATTGATCTGGTATACGTGTTCAAAGTATAACCATAACTATCATACTTGATATCATAATATATAAATAAATTAATTTTTTGTGAATAAAATTATAAAGTTGATGTTCTTATTTCATACACGTGAATATATATGTCAAAATATTTGATAACTCTTTTACTTTAACCCTATTAAGAGTTAATTTAGAAGGGGTTTAAGCAAGGAGCACCCAGATTAAAGCACAGGCACACCCACATTAAAGCACAAACACACCGACATTAAGCACAAGCACACCCACATTAAAGCACAGAAACCACAAAGAACCAGCAAATGTGCGTCACCTATGACTAGGCATGACCATTTTCAAAAGGTGCTGAAGGAACCAAAAAGGTATGCCTTGCACTGCACATAGGCATGCCTCGCCTCATTGAATGAGCTATTGCAGCTCGTTCCTGGAACGAGCTATTGGAATGAGCTAACACAGTTCATTACTTCTAATGAGCTGACACGGTTCATTATTTTTAATGAGCTGTCACAGCTCGTTTCTTGGAACAAGCTCAAGTAACTCGTTCGAAGCAACGAACTCGGGTAACTCGTTCTTGGAGAGAGCTTAGGCAGCTCGTTCTTGGAAAGAACTCGAGCAGCTCGCCCTTGGAGAGAGCTCAAACAACTCATTCTTAGAGAGAGCTCAGGCAGCTCGTTCTTGGACAGAGCTCGGACAGCTTGTTCTTGGAACAAGCTCAGGTAACTTGTCCTTGAATCTAGCAGGGACAACAAGTTCATGTAAATGCATAGATATACACAAATACATTAATATATTTATATGTATATACATATATATGCATACTTATTTATATCTATAGACATGCATATACATGTGCATGCAAATGTATATACATATATATATATATGGGTATATACATATATATATGTGTATATACATATATGTATACATGTCTACATACATATATATGTATTAACTGTGTTGCACGGATACGGTTTGGAAGCACCGTGTCCGCGTGTCGGACACCTGGACACGCGGACACAGGTCGGATACGTGTCCGATACGCCACGTGGCGTATCGGACACAAATCCGTATGAGATACGCCACGTGGCGTATCGGATACGCGTCGGAGACGTATCCGACAAGTTTTCCGGAAGCAGTCATTTACCTCCCGACGCGTCTTTACCTACCAACGCGTTGAGGAGCACACCGCCGACAGTGAGGAGCACGCCGCCGAGCCGCCGACTATACCTAAGGTAAGGATTTAAATCTGTATCAGAATGGGGAGAGTTCGAAAATCAAAAATCGGGAGGTGGAGAGTTCGAAAATCAAAAATCGGGAGGGGGGGGGGGTTTCGGGAGGGATTTTCGGGAGGGAGGGGGGAGGGGTTTTCGGGAGGGGGGGAAAGTTTCTGTACGGGGGAGGGGGAGGGTGTTAGAGGTTTAATTTTATTTTAAATTATTTTAAAAAACAGAATTTTAAATTATTTTAAAATACTGTATTTTAAACTATTTTAAAATATGGTATTTAAAATATATGTTAGAGTTAGAAGCTGTAACGGGAGGGGGCAGAAGTTAGAGGGCTTAAATATATTTTTTTTATATTTTAATTATTATTGTTTGTTTAATATATATACAAAATATAATAAATAAATAATTTATTTTAATTTTAAATACATAATTTTAAGAATAATAATAAATATGCAATATTAAAATATGAAATATTTAAATATGAATACTCTTGTTAGTATGTATTATGTAATATTTAGTAATATATAATATGTAAGTATAATAGTTTTTGTTATATAATTTATTTTAAATAAATTATTGTTTTATGAAAATAATAAAAATATAATAAAAAATGTAATAAATTATTGATGGAGAAAAAAAAATAAGATTAAATTAATTTTGAATTAATATAAATTATTTAAAATGCATAATTTTTTTTCATGCAGAATTATATAATAAAATTAGTTGTAATTTTGAGCCTTCAAGTAATCAAGAAATTATTCAAGATGTTGATGATATTTATATTTAATTTTTTTTTCATGTCGTGTCCTAGCCGTATCCGTATCCTAGTTTTTTGAAATTTGCCGTGTCCCCGTATCTTGCCGTGTCGTATCCGCGTGTCCGTATCCGTGTTCGTGCAGCATAGTGTATTAATATATAAAAATTATATATAATATTTTGTGATATATATAATTTTTATATATATTAGATCAAGTACACTTGAAAAAAAAATCATGCCTTAATTATGTTTTGCACCTATCAAAGCTCCAAAATGATTTTGAATCTCAGTACATCTTGCACCTCAAATAACTAGAGTCCGACACACCTAAAAAAAGAAGTAATTTAGTCTGAGATGTACCTGTCACAATCCCATGGCTAACCCATGGTCACCTAGGTTTGTGTCATGCTAGCTTGAATTCATATTAGGCTAGCATGGCTCGAACTAACAGCTAGTCATGGCTCAAGCTGCTAGCTACCCTTTACATCGAAAAACTAGAGTTAGATCAATTTGATGACAAGCTAGAGGTGTCAAGTGGACCAGGCAGCCAGGGCACAGCCCGAGGCATGACCCGACTAAGCCATTTATGGCCTGGCATGGTCCAGAACCGTGCCTGGAGCAGGGTCGAGCCAGCCAGAGGTACAACTCAAACAGTGCTGGGCACATGAAAGTCATTCCTCATCCCAGGCCAAGCACAGCCCACATGCTTGGCCAATTGACAAGGTCCAACGGCCCGCTTGGAGTAATCTGAGTACCCGACGAATTACAGATCACCGAGAATATGGTGTCCAACAAGCTCACTTCCTGATCATGATAAAATTTTATATTGTGGTGGGGCAGGAAAAGTTCTTATAATGAACCCAACTCGCCCCGCCACATCCATATGACAATTCCAATATTTAATTATTAATTGGACCTAGGGTTGGGTCTTTTTTATGAACCCAACTGCAACGGCTGACCCCAACGCCATCGCATTCGGCGTCAGCCCGACTGGAGTTGGCACTGGTGGAAGCTGCCACACGACAGGCTGAACAGAAATCTGATTACAGACACAACTCGCTCAAACCATCTGACCTCCACCACAACCACAACCACATCAGCACCCGCATCACACCCCACCTACCGCACCAAAGATGCTGAGACCCAATATCCCCAAATCCAAATTTCAAACATGTTATGCAATTCAAACCTTAACGGTAAGAATGCAAAAAAAAAAAAAAAAAAAAAAATTTAAAAAAAATTATTAAATTTCAGAACGCATCATGGCTGTTGGATTTCATTTCAATGACTAAGACAGAAATTTAATGGCTATAGGGTTTATGATCACTTAAAAATCAAAAAACAATTATTAAAAATTAAAAAAAATATTATTTAAAAAAAATCTTATGAAAATGTCCGAGGCTAAAACTATGTTTTCTCTCAAGATCTCAACTCAAAAACTTAAAAAACAAAAAATTGAAAAACATTTATAATTTGGACTGAATTTAACATAATACAAAATAAAAATATTATGGTTATCAATAAAAAAACAATACAGTATAATTATTATAAAAAGATATATGCATGTAGAAATGTGTGGAACTAGATGCTTAAAGAGACATACCAATCAATACACCAAAAAATATAATACATTAGATCCTATACAAACCTAACTGAACATAAACAATAAAATTTTTAAAGCTGAATCTAATTAAACTTCTTTAATCTCATTCTATCACAATGACTTAGAAAGAGAATGTATGATCAAACTTATTACTATTATGGGTCTTCCAATTAGATTTTCCGAGGATCCAAGAATTGTTAGTATTATATAAACCTTTCAGTCTGCTAATCATAAGATTCCTAGGTCCGTATGTAAGAACGTCATTATTAAATATTATAAGTTAAAAAAATAATTAATAATTAATAACTTTAATTAATATAGTAACATGATATTCATAATGTCCGATATTTGAACTAATCATGATAATACATCTTTTACATGCTTCGTCACTCACTATATAGAATCTAAATGAAAAGTTAATAAAAAAATCTTAGAATCTATATAGATTCAAAATAAAATATTTAATATCTCAATTTAAAATATGTCTAATAATAAAATAACTATTAATATATTTGTTAGGATCATTAGAAATAAACTATTAGGTAAAATTTTTTATGTTAGATGCATGTGTCACATTATTTACCTGATAATACATGCAGGAATAAAGATTATTTCCTCCATATTTAAAAAAATATGAAACTCATTAAAATATCTTTAAACACCTAGCAGACAACAAAATTTTGATAGTCTATGTTTATCTGAGTCTAAAAAAGAAAAAATTTCAAATAAATGTAAGATACCATTGAAATTACACTTACCTGATATTAAAATAATGTGTTGGATACGAACACGTGATATCCAACTACGTCAATAATAAAAATAACGAACTTATTATTTATAATAATAACTAGGATAAAAAGAATTATAAAATTTCTAAAAATTTTTTATGACATAATAACCATGTGTTCGTCTGTGTACATGCCCGTCACTTGCATTGCATTGAGGTGTACACATAATATTAATAACATGTTTAACAAGTTTAGAGATGACCTAATATTTAGTACCAAGTCTATTGTGATAACCCAAGTACTTAAAATATTGATCCACCATGCCAAGACTTTATTGCCTGGCTGCTTGCATGGATCTTAAAGTTAAGATGAAAGGGATGGAAAAAATTTTGACATACATATTCACGTACATAAACCAAAAAATACCAACCTGAAAGATTCATTCACTAAAAATTAACTAAATTATTTACATACTATGATACTAAATATGATAGTTGTTGTAGTCAGGTTCCAAGTACAGACATAAACACCATATTTAAAGATAATGACTTCTCCATTTAGTTAATCGAAAAAAAAATAATTGGGTAGACCATCGAATAGGAATGAGTTATCTAAGTAATTAGATACCGATTACTGTTCAATCCTATTATATAACAATAACAAGAACTTTAATATTTTATAATAGTAAAAATTATGATTCCACTTATCCTGTGATACCTAAGATGACAGAAAATCTACAGACTTCTCTGATGTCAAGTGTAATATTAGAGTCTACTTTTTTTATTACAGTCAATATCATTTTGAATAGGAAATCAAAATAACAACCAGATATCATTAAAATACTTGTATTTATGATTGAACATTTAGGATCTAACTAGAATAAGCACTTAAAAGTTACTGGCAGATGATGACTCATGAGATATTAAGAATATTGAGCCTCAATGCTAATAATACTATCAGACACTTACACGATGATGATCATTTGCATACTAACACCGATTAATATTTTGATTAAGCTTGATCGATGATTATTATGTTATTTTATTTTATTTTTGGATGTTTAATTTTTTTTATTATTTTTCATTATTAAAATTTTTTTATTGATTTTATTTCATTATAATTTATGTAAGGTTATGCTTTTATACATAAAAAATAACTTAAAATTTGCAAATTTAAAATTAAAAACTGATCAACCCAACTCTGGGCATGACTCGACTCTAGGCATAACCCAGCAAGACCCAACCTAATTATGCCCGAACTCAAGCCGGCCAAGCCAGCATAAAACAAGTGGTGCCGTGTCGGGCACGACACGACTGCATTACCGAGTCATGCCCAGCACTAGACGATGACCAGACTAGACCACCAAAAAATGGACCATGTCAACACAAAATGGCCAGTTTAACACCTCTATGACAAGCACATCCAATGTGTCATCCAAATCAACCCAACACAATTTTTTTAAAAAAATGGCATATGCAATTCATGCGTGGTATTCATATTCAAATTCATACTGCCCCAAGGCACAACCCATCTGTTAGGGGGACAAGCTAAATTCAACATAAATAGGATGGCACCTTGTGCCATTTTGTGCCACTTCCACCAGAAGCACATGTTCCACCCCTCCAAGCCCATCACAGCCACACCTCCAAACAATTCGATGAAAAGCACATCCAATGTGTCGTCCAAACTAATATAACACATATTATTAAAAAAAAAAACTGTGTGAGATTCACGTATAATATTCAAGTCCGAGTTCATATTTCCCTGAAGCACAACCCATTTGCTAGAAGGACAAGTCAAATTCAACCTGAACAGGTCAGCACCTTGTGCCATGACGTGCCACATGTGCAGGTGCCACCTCTCCAAGCCCATCATGGCCACACTTCAAGCAATGTCATCTTGCACTACCTCCAAGCACAATTTTTGCGAGTCCCATATCATGCCTCATTTTTTGCAGGTCAGGCCACTCAGCCAATGCCACCTCTAGGCAAATCAGAGATCGTATCTACAACTAACTTGGAAACATCATTGCGCTAGGCAACATATAGAATATCATCCCTAAACTAACCTCTAGCATAATATCTATCATCTTAGACATAGCACAAGCAACACGCAAGAATGGGTATTAAATCAAATGGGTCAGGCCACTCAGCCCATTTACTTGATACTAAAAAGTTACTACCCATCCAATCAAAAGCAACTAATTATTCCTAAATGATTTCACACAATAAGATAAAGTGCACCTATCAAAGCCAATGCAAACTCAAACAAATAGGCAAACTAGCTAAGAAGCACGAACACGAACACAGACACGGGGATACGACACGGCAGGATACGGGGATACGACACGGCAGGATACGGGGATACGACAAATTCTAAAAAACTAGGATACATATACGACTAGAATACGGCATGATAAAAAAAAAATAAAATTAAAAATAAAAATTATTTTTTTATAAATATTAAGTATTTTATAAAATATAATATAATATAATATAATATTTTATTTTATAAAATAAATATATATTTTTTTATTTTATAAAATAAAAATATTGTATTTTAGTTTATTTATAATTATTTTATTTTATAAAATAATATTTTAAAATTATCTTATATTATATAAAATATATTTTTTTTATAAATTAAAAATATTATTTTATTTTATTCTATGCATCCCCACAATTCGCCCCACATCCCCACAATTCCTCCCACATCCCCACAATTCGCCCCACATCCCCACAATTCCTCCCACATCCCCACAGTTATTTTTAATTCGCACCCACAGTTAGCTCATGCCCCTGCCTCTCCCTAAATTCGCGCCCGTCCCTGCCTCCCGCCTCAATTCGTGCCCGTTCCTGCCACCCCCCTCAATTCACGCCCGCCCCCTGCCTCCCCCCTCAATTCGTGTCTGCCCCCTGCCTCCCCCCTCAAATCGTGCCCGCCGCCTGCGTCAAGTGACCAACATCGCCCATGCGGCATTGTTGGCCATTCGACGTCATTGGACGTAGGACGTAGGACTTCGGACGTTGGTCACTGGATACGGAAGCTGACGCAACCGTCCGATATGTCACGTGGCGTATCGAATACGGATTGATCAATGATACGTCACGTGACTTATCGGACACGTATCCGTGCCGTGTCCGTACCGTGTCCAAGTGTCGGACACGTGGTCACGGCTGTAGGGAGCTGTGTCCGTGCTTCCTTGCAAACTAGCATAAAGAATAAGTATTAAATCAAATGGAAAAGAAATGCTGGTCATTTACATGCAAACAAAGCTGTGTCCAACAAGTGAACATGTTTTCTCACGGGTTAGGAGTAAAGATATCAAATGAGCCGATGGAGTGAAGTACCCAACCTGGCACAGCATGTTAGCCATCTAAGGCAATTTAAACTTATTAGATCGTGCTGAATTGTGTTGGACTGACTCGGATACCCAGAAAGAGTGTGCCCATGCCCAGGTCCACACCTTAGCACTGATTTGTACCTGGGCACAGTTTCATGCTCATGCCTGGGTCTTTGAGGAGCTAAAGTCATGCTCAGGTAGGGTCTGCACCCATGCTTAGCCCTTGCCTAGCATGGATCCCGAACATGGTCCACCCCAGCATGCATGGCCGCCATGCAGGCTGGCTTGGACAGCATGTGGCCCCTCCTCAACATGTCTGAGAGAGCATATGAAAGTAGGCCATGTCGTGCAAAGCCTGCCTTTTGATGGACCAAACAAGGACTGGATAAGGCCGTAGAGCCATCCAACCCATTCAACTTTTGTAGATGGAAGCTCATTTATGTCTGCTTTCAAACAGCCCACCACAACTACCAACAAGGCACGTTATGCATGCCCAGCACAAAATATCTAATCTGGACTAACGAGAAACACAGTGACACAAAAATTAAAGGTGAATAATGTGTATTGTATTTGTTTGTTTTATGTTAGCCTTAATTCTTTTTTATTGTTTAAGAGCACACGACTTATGTGTTGCTTTCAACTTGTGTGTGTGTGTGTGTGTGTGTGTGTAAATATATGGCGCTACAATTTTCACATTATTAAGTTTGTTTTTGTATTTTTAATGAGAGAACTCAACTTATGAGTTATCATAATTATTTTTATCTATTATAAAAAATCATATGATATATATTTTTCATATCAAGTAATTACTATTATATTTTAAATGTAGTTAAATTTTACATGTATTAACATTCATTCTTATTCATTTTTAATAGGAAAAATATACTTTTTTGTTTTCTTCATGTCTCATCCCTCCCCTCACCCATCAAAAAGCTAAGTAAGCTAACATGGTATCAGAGAGTGACATCGAGCAAATGGATGCTTGAGTTGGGATCCTAGTGGTGTCAATTGGGCCGGAAGGCCCAAGCACAACTTTGGAAGCTCTGACGATAGTTATCAGCTTATCACCGGAAAAATGTTGATAGTGGCAACAGATATTGCCTGAAGAATTTAAAGACTATAGCACCACCACACTATACAATTAAAAAACTCACATACACTAGGTCTTCCATGTTATTTCATTTTGATTATATGTCGGCAGGCATCCAACAACGTTCTTTGGGTAGAAAGAATATTTTTCCTTCAACGGCGAAAGAGCTCACTGTCACACCCTCACTCAAAACATGCAGAATATTTTAAAAGATTTCGAAAAAATTCACACTTATATGGAAGAAAAGAGATTACCTTAGATTATTCTAGAATTCTCTAGATTTATAGGGAACTTTCAAAGATTCTAGACCTTTCCCTATGCATATATTTAAAGAGGATGTGGTCTTATTTATAAACCATTAAGTTGAGAATTTCTTGTAAAATTTTATTATTCAATAAAATATTTTCAAGTATTCTCTTAAATTCTCCTTACTTTCAAGTTGTGGATAGACGCCAAGCATAACACGTAAGAAGAAGGTAAGGCTGGCTTAACAATATCTAAAAGTTAAGTTGTCTAAGTATCGCATAGAAACTTAGCAAAAAAACTAAGTCCGTGACAGTTGGTATCAGAGGCGATGTTGTAATGTGTGATAGTAACTTGATGGATATAAAGTCAAGATCTCATTTAGAAAAAATTACCAAGCAAATTTGGGGAAGAGATCTTGACCCTCCCGCTAAGGGAAGTAGAAAGAAAGACAAGTCTCATGATCCGATTAGAAATTGTCATGGCAGACACTAAGGAGTGATTCGATCTCGTGGAGCAATGCATGGAGAAGGTCATGGAAGATTTCAAGATGCAGATCCTAGACTTTCAAGAAATGATGCAATGCTTGCCGATCCCAATGGTGTCACATAAGAAGTTTATGAAAGTTGTGAACATGCTCACTAGCTTAGAATCAAAAGTGGAGATCTTAACCAAGCATGAGGATGAGCTGAAACAAGAAGTGACAATCTACAAGATGACATTGTCAGCTCGGATTATGTTCACACATGAGGCCCAAAGGATGGATGTGCCAAAGTCTCATACTTTCATAGAAAAACAAAATGCTAAAGAGCTAGACAGTTATTTGTGGCACATGAAGAGATATTTTGAGACAATATCACTAACTGATGAGACAACAAAAACACACACTACTACTCTTTATCTCACTGATAATACAACTCTATGATGAGGTAGAAATGTATGGAGATGGAAAGAAAAATGTGTACCATAGACACACTGATCAATTTCAAAAGAGAAAAAAAAAAATTTATCCAGAAGATGTGGGATACATAGCTCGTAGAAATATCAGACATCTCAAGCACATGGGATCTATTCGGGATTATGCCAATGAGTTCTCTTCCTTGATGCTCGAGGCTCATGATATAAATGAGAAAGAACTCCTCTTCAATTTTATGGAAAACCTGCAAGGCTGGGCCGAGCAAGAATTGAGGAGACATGATGTCCAAGACTTAACCATGGTCATGGTAGTCGTAGAGTCACTCATGAATTTCCGAAGGGGATACTCTTCTCGAACCAAGTCATCATTCAAGGGTAATCATGCAAAAGGTGTGGAAGACAGGGGATACAAAAACTTTGACGCTAAAGAATAATCAAGAACAACTTATACCAACAAAGAAGGCAATAGTGGGGATAAGCACAGGGATGTTAAGCCAAAAACTAATTGCTTCATATGCGATAGACCACACTAGGCAAGTGAATGTCTTAAAAGAAAGATCCTAAATATCATGATCGAGAAGAAGATTAAACAAGAGAATAATACCTCTCACATGAAGTCAATGTAGTTATTGAATGCTCTCAAGATCAAGCAAGCTAAGGAGAAGCCTCAAAGTAGGGGACTCATATACGTGGAGGCCAATGTGAATAAGATGTCTACTAAGATTATTATAGATACCGGTGTCACGCATAACTTTGTCTCAAAGAATGAGACAATGAGACTCGAGCTCCCAACATCCAATGAAGTAGAATAGTTCAAGATAGTAAACTCCGCTGCCAAGCCATCACACGAAATAGCTCGTGGGGGGACAATGAGAATTGGGCCTTGGGAAGACAATGTCAACTTCACCGCGGCACTAGAGGTGCCAAATAAAACGTGTCGGACCGGCCCGGCCCATTTTTGTGAGCACGACCATACTTTCATTCCGGGCCAGGCACGGCACGATTACTGTGCCATGTCGTGTCTGGCCCTGCACAATTTATTCAAGCCAGACCAAGCTCGGCCTGCCGGCCCGACGGTATATGTATCGTGTTGGGTCATGCTAGTAGGGGCCTGGTTAAAAAATAAAAATTTTTTTATTTTTAAAAATTTAAATTTTTGTATTAAACTACATATAAAATATATATTATATTATATATAATTAATATTTAAAATTTTTAAATTTGTACCTTGAAACCTATTGAATATACAATATCAATAAAGTTTAAATTTTTTTATTAATTTTTACTTAATTTTGATTATACTTTATTAGAATTAAATTATAAAGTTTTAAATGAAAAATTTTAACCCAAAAATAAATTAAACAAAAAATTCGTTAAAATAAATTTCAAAATTACAAAAACAAAAGCAAACCAAATGTCCAATCGATCAATAGATACTAAACAAAAACAAATACAACATAACATAAATAAAAAAACATACAATCAATACAAAACAAAACATCAAAATCAAAAATCAGAATCAAGAATAACACAAATCATCAAATGTGTTCGTGACCGTGAGACATCAAAAATCAAAATCAAGTAGCAATAACAAATAGAATATAGAGTGGCATTGGCAAATAGCGCCTGGAAACGGGCAAAGGCAACCAGCAACCACGTCAATCGTCAATCGACATATCATGACCATCATCAACCGCAACATCATGGTCACTATCAAGTGGATCATCATCATCAGCAATCAACTCATCCACTTTCGCAGCGAATGCAGTCCTTGTCTCAGCTCCAGCACGATCATGGATACTAAACCTTGAATCATCCTAATCCTTCAAACAGGCCAATGCCTCAATAATATCTAGACATAATCTCGATCTCCTTTTCGAAATCACATTCACTGGAACAGAAAAAACAGACTCCGATGTTATGTTTAACACCGAAGGAGTCAGGAGATCCCATGTCATCCTTGATAGCACGGGAAAGGTGGACTCATATGATTTCCACCACTGTAATATATCAAGATTCTTAGTATCAGAATGTGATATGATTGAGCAGTAATCGGTATCTAAGTACCGCATAAAGCTCACTTCTATGTAATGGTCCACCCCATCATTTTCCCCTCGCTAACTGAATGAAAAAATTGTCATCTCCAAAGAAGGTATCAATGTCCGTAATCACAGTCTCACTATTACTACCACCATACTTAGTATCATAATATGTGAACATGTCAGTCAATTTCTCGTGAATAAATCTTTCAGGTAAGTCTTCAAAGTTCATGCACGATGAAATGTAAGTCATGGTGTTATCGACCTCATCCACCTTAACCCAAGAGTCAATGCATGCAGCGAAACAATTAAGAGATAGAACGATGGACCAGTACTTTAAGTACTTGGTTTCCATCTCTGCAACCATATGGCTAAGTGTCAGGTCAGCTCGATACTTCCTAAACATGCTATAAATTTTACATATACACCTGAGTGCAATGCAAATCGTGAGAGTATAAAACGACGATCACATGTTTATCGTGTCATAAAAAAATCTTCAGGAATTTCATTTAATCAGTATCATCAATAATAAGTTTGTCACTCTTACTATTAACGTAGTTGAATATCACGTGTTCGTATCCAACACGTGACTCCAATATCATGTACATGTAATTCCAACGGTGTCTCACATCCGATTAAAATTTCTTCTTCTTAAGATTCGCAGACAAACAGAGACTACCAAACTCATGTTGTATGCGAGGAGTTCAAATATATTTTAGTGCATTACGTATAATATTAAACATATCAGAATACACCTTCATACTCGCTTGTACAATTAGGTTAATTACGTGACACATACATCTGATATAAAAAATCTCTCTTAATGGTGCATCTCTAATATTCCTAACAAATATGTTAATCGATACTTCATTATTAGATACGTTATTGAATGTGAAACTAAAAATTTTATTTTAAATTTTATATTCTCTAAAAATTTTTATCATACACTCAAAAATAATCAGGCCATCATGAGAATAAAAAATCTCAGAGAATCCTAAAATTTTTTTATTCATTGTCCAGTTAGAATCTACATAGTGACCGGTGATACATGTATAAGATGATTTATTATGACTTGTCCATATATCGGACGTCACGGACATCACTCCACTATATGTCATAAATTCATTAATTATTTTTTATTTTTCTAACTTATAAATTTTAGTATATCATTCCTAGATGTGGACCTAGGAATCCTACGATAAGTAGGCTAAAAATATGTCTGCATGATGCGCACTACCCTTTGATCTTCCAAAAATCTGATCGGAAGACTCATCAATGTGATAAGTTTGATCATGTCATCCCTATCCAACTCACTACGACATATGGAAGGGAGTAAACTTTGAGACTGAACTCGATCCCGTCTCAAAAAATATAATGCTAAGTTGTGTTTGCTTAGTAACTAATGCACCATATTTTTTGGTGCATAATTTAGCATGCCTCTTAAGATACCTAGTCCCAAACGAGCTCTTACAAATTAAATTTCTCATACAATATTTCTACTGTGATTTCTTCTTTCTCACCCCTAATATTTTTGTTTATTATATTAAAATAAGTTCGGACTATAGAAGTACTAATTTTTTATTTTTTAGATATTTGGGTCGAGATGATTGGAGAATCAAAAGTTTCAGCAGCCTCAGACTTCTGTGTAAGATTTTTATTTTCTAAATTTAAATATGTTTTATTAGTATTAGTCATTTTTTTATATTTTTATTAAATAGAAGGTAGAGCCTAGATGATAGATTTTAGATATTCGGATTAGAGAGAGTGACTAGAGAGAATGAGAGAGAAAGTAAACAAAAAAACTTAATTTTTTTTAAATAATATTTTTTTTGTTAAAAGTTTTCAATACTAAACAAAAATTAAAATACCCGTAAAACAGTGATGTAGATCACGTGCACGGTGTACCACAGTTTAGTTCAAACTTCCAAACCCAAGTTTTAAGTCCCGAAAAGCTGAGCTGAATGACAAAATCTCAAGTCTCGAGAGAAAAAAATAAGAGCTTTGAGAGAATTTTGAGAGAAAAAAAATATATATGAAAAACATAAAATTTATTGAAAGGCGTAGGAGATTTTTATAGATTATAAGAAAAAATTTTTAAGTAATTTTTATATTTTTTATTGATTTTTAGGGGGCAGAATCATGAGGGCCATCGAATTCTGCCCCCTAGCCGTTGGAGGTGAAATTCAACAGCTGATATTCTAATTTTATTTTTTTAAAATGTTGGGGGGGTGGGGGGTGGGTGGGTTCGGGTCGGGCGGGACCGCGGGTTAGGTTAGAGTGGATTCAGACCTGTGCCCACTTGTTTTCCCGATCCGTATGGCACTGACAATGAGGTAGGGTGCGGGACATATCTCGTACCGGCAGGCCGTGCCACGAAACCATGCCGGGTCAGGCACGACACAATTGGTGCCGTGCTCGGGCACGGCACTGGGCCTGGCAAATTCCAGCATCAGGCCGGCCCAGGCACGATTGAATCGTGTCGTGCCTCATGCCTGTCCGGGCCGGGCCAGCCCGATTGACACCTCTAGGTGGCACCCATAGATGATTTCCAGATAATAATCGGGATGAATTTCCTTCACCAGGTAAAAGATGTACCTATACATTTTCTACGTTCAATGGCTATCTTAGAAGAAGGTGCTTCATGCTTGGTTCCCACGATCATCGAAGGTTATAGTTACGGACGACGTTCACCATGGCTTCGGTCACCAGCTCCCCTGTCATCAAGTCGTAAAGTTAAAACATTTATGCTATTGACTATGTAATTGGAGAAAGGGTTGAAAAAGAATGAGATGACCTACTTGGCAACCTTTAAGGAAAATCCTAGTAACTCTATGAGAAATTCTATGCCAATGGAAGTCATGAAAGTGTTTGATAAATTCAAAAATATAATATCACCGGAGCTACCCAAAAAGCTCCCATCCATGAGTGATAAAAATCACATGAACGAGTTAGAGCCAGGAACAAAACCCCCTACTGGGGCCCTACAAAATGACACCCCCAGAATTGAAGAAATTAAGACATCTTAAGGAATTATTGGATGTCGGATTCATCCAACCATCTAAGGCTCCATATGGTGTGCTGATCTTATTCCAAAAGAAACATGATAGATCACTGCGAATGTGCATCGATTACAAGGTGCTAAACAGGATAACAATAAAGAACAAGTATCTCATTCCTCGTATTGCTGATTTATGTCAATATTTGTCTTGTGTGTCAACAAAATAAAGTAGAGCAACATTTGCCCAAGAGACTACTAGAGCCACTACCTATAGTAGAGCAACCTTGGGAAAGTATCACTATGAACTTCATTATTGGCATACCCAAGTCGGAGAGAAATGGATCTATCATAGTAGTAGTAGATCAATTTTCAAAGTATATTACATTCAATAGCAACCCCTAAAGATTGCACATTAGAAGAGACAGCCAAGCTATTCCTCAAAAACAAGATAAAGTATTGGGGGCTACTGAAGTTTATCATTAGTGAGCGATACACCCGCTAACTGGAAAATTTTGGACGGAACTCTTCAAACTCATGGGCACGGAACTTCACTTCTCTACTAGCTTTCATCCTAAGACTGATGGGCAGACAGAACTGATGCATACATTACTATAGCTGTATTTGAGGCACGTTGTAAGTGTCAATCAGACTGATTGGGCCAAATTGCTAAATGTAACTCAGTTCTTCTACAATCTACAGAGAAATAAGACAACTAGGAGGAGTCAATTCGAGATAGTCATGGGACAACAACCAATGTCTCCTCACACTCTAGCCAGAGGACAACAGAGAGGAGTCTATCAACCTAAAAATTTGCTAAGAGATAGCACGAGCAATCAGATATAACACACTCATTCTTAATAAAGAATACTAAGGTGATGAAAAAATGGGCTGACAAGAAAAGAAAACATGTAAAATTTCAAGTCAAAGACTTAGTACTTATGAAACT
This sequence comes from Sapria himalayana, assembly GCA_029783825.1. Classification (NCBI taxonomy): domain Eukaryota; kingdom Viridiplantae; phylum Streptophyta; class Magnoliopsida; order Malpighiales; family Rafflesiaceae; genus Sapria; species Sapria himalayana. The sequence goes on from JAREIK010003173.1 coordinate 5,103,383, forward strand.
TCTACCGCAACCATTCAAGCCCCTTCAAAAGATGCACAAGGGACTTGTGAAGAAGTATGAAGGCTTATTTCTAAAATTTGGACGAATTGGTAAGGTATCTTACAAAATTGAGTTACCACCAATATTGAAGATTCATCATGTCTTTCATGTTAGCAATCTAAAATTTTATCACGAATATAATGAAGATCCAAATCGAGGAGTCTCTATGATGGTGCCCAATAGCAGTAGTGACCTCCTATGATAAGGAGGTTGACAACATCATGACGAATTAAGACATAAGGAAGATCAACTTTTGGCCCAACAAAGAATACTTAGTCAAATGGAAGGGACTACCAGAAAATGAAGCTAGTTGGGAGCCAGCTAACAATTTGTGACAGTTTCAAAAACAAATCGAGCAGTTCCAGGCAGAAAAATCAATGAGGACGTATGCATAGAGATGTCAATCATGTTGGGCTGGCCCGAGCCGACAGGAGCACGATTCGGCCGTGCCTGGGCCCACCCGCATAAGAATTTCCAATGCCCGGGCCTGGGTCGTGCCCGAGAAAGGCACCTATCATGTCGTGTCGTGCCGAGGCCAACCGGGCCTCGTGACGTGCCTGACCAAGCATGGTCTGATGGCCCGTGGCATGGCCCATCGGCACGGGTCAAGGTCAGACCCGCATCCGGCACCCCACGACCCCAAACCCAAGTCCCCAGTCGACCAGTCCCCACCCGGCACCCACACCGCACCCCATCCCAAAGCCCACGCGTCCATAGTCCATGCCAGCACCGACACAGGTCCAATCAGACCCGACCCGCAGTCCCGCCTGACCCGATTCCCCCTCCCCCAACATGCAAATGTAAAAAAAAAAATTGAAATACAGCCGTTGTATCTCGCCTCCAACAGCTAGGAAGCAGAATCTGATGGCCCTCATGATTTTGCCCCCTAAAATACTATAGAAAATTAAACAAAAACAAAAAAAATACTTTTTTTAAAAAAAATTATTTCCTTTAATTTATAAAATTGATCCCACATCTCTATAACATTTATGTTTTTCATTACTATTTATTCTTAAATCTCACATTCTCACTCTCTCAAAACTCTTGCTCTTCTCTCTCTCGAAACTCAGGATTTCATCATTCAGCTCAATTTTTCAGGACTCTCAACTCGGGTTTGAAATTTTTGAACTAAAATGTGGTGTACCATGCACGTGATCAAACTCACTGCTTTACCAGGTAATTTATTTTAATTTTTTTTTTTGCTTTCTCTCTCTCTCTCAATCTCTCTCTAGTCTCTCTCTCTAGTCCTAAAATAGTAAAATCTAAAATCTATTATCTAATCTCTATCTCATGTGTTCTTTTAACAAAAATCCTAAAAAATGATAAATACTAATGAAACATATTTAAATTTAGAAAATAAAAATCTTACACAGAGATCTGAGGCTGCTGAAATTTTGGTTTCTCTAGTTGTCTCAACAAAAACTTCTAAAAATAAAAAAAAACTGGGAGGACTTCTGTAGTTTGGGCTAATTTTTATATAATAAAACAAAAAATATTAGAGATAAGAAAAAATAAATGGCACAGTACAAATATTATATGAGAAATTTAACTCGTAAGAATTCGTTTAGGACTGGGCACCTTAAGAGGCATGCCAAATTATGCACCAAAAAATATGGTTCATTAGATCCTAGGCAAACCCAACTTAACACTGCATTTTTTGAGACTAGATCGAGTTCAACCTCAAAGTTTACTCCCTTCATATATTCCAACGAATTGGGTAGTGATGGAATGGCCAGACTTATCACATTGATGAGTCTTCCGATTAGATTTTTGGAAGATCCAATGGTAGTAAACATCATGCAGACATATTTTCAGTCTGCTTATCATAAGATTCCTAAGTCAACATCTAGGAATGACATACTAAAATTGTATAAGTAAAAAATAAAAAATAATTAATGAATTTATGGTATGTAGTGGAGTAATGTCTGTGACGTCCAATATCCGGACAAGTCACGATGAATCATCTTATGCATGTCTCACCAGCCACTATGTAGATTCTAACTGGATAATGAATAAAAAAATTTTAGGATTCTCTGGGATTCTCCATCCTCATGATGGCCCTGACATTTTTAAGTGTATGATGAAAATCTTTAGGGAATATAAAATTCAAAATAAAATTTTTAGTATCACATTCGATAACGCATCTAATAATGGAGTAGCAATTAACATGTTTGTTAAGAATATTAAAGACACACCATTTAAAGAGATATTTCATGTTAGATGCATGTGTCATATGATTAATATGATTGTTTAAGTGGGTATGAAGGTGTGTTCCCCCACGTTGGATAATATACGTAATACACTAAAATATATTCGCACTCCTAGCAGACAACAAGAGTTTGGTAGTCGGTGTTTGTATGAGAATCTTAAGAAAGAAATTCCAATCGGATGTGAGACACCATTGAAATTACACGTATCTAATGTTGGAATCATGTGTTGGATACGAACACGTGATATCTAACTACGTCAATAATAAGAGGCACAAACTTATTATTGACGATACTGACTGGGCTTCAGAAATTTCATTTATGAAATTCATGAAGATTTTTTTATGACACAAATAGTATGTGTTAGTCGGTTTATACTCTCACAACTTGCATTACAATCAGGTGCATATGTAACATTAGTAACATGTTTAGAAAGTATCATGTTGACCCGACACTTAGCCATATGGTTGTAGAGATGGGAACCAAATACTTAAAGTACTGGTTCACCTTTCCATCTCTTTATTGTCTCGCTGCATGCATGGACCCCCTAGGGTTAAAATGGAAGAGGTAGATAACACCCTGACTTACATTTCCTCATGCATAAACCTGGAAGACCCACCTAAATTATTCATTCACGAGTTGACTAACATATTCACATACTACGATACTAAGTATGGCAATAGTAGTAGTGAGACTGTGATTACGGACATTGATATCTTCTTCAGAGATGACAATTTTTCCATTCAGTTAGCGAGGAAAAAACATCAGGGTAGACCATCACATAGGAGCGAGCTTTCTCGGTACTTAGATATCGATTACTGCTTAATCCTATCACTATCTTGATTTATTGCAGTGAATGTGATTTCGGATAAGATATTGAAATTACGTCCGGATATTGTTGAGACATTGGCTTGTTTGAATGATTGGGAGGATTCATAATTTAGCATCCATAATCGTGCTGGAGCTGGGACAGGGACTGCATCCGTATCCACTACGAAAACAGAGTTGATTGCTGATGATGATGATCCATATGATAGTGATCTTGATGTTGCGGTTGATGATGCTCATGATATGCCAATTGACGGTTGATGTGGTTGTCGGTTTCCACTGCCCGTTGCCAGACACCAGTTACTAGTAAGGCTATAACCGAGCCGAGCTACTCGTGAGCTGCTCGGCGCTCGACTCGTTAGAAGCTCGCTCGAACTCGTTTATTAAGTTAAACGAGCCAAGCCCAAATATCATTTTGAGGCTCGTAAGTTAAATGAGCCGAGCCCGAGCACCCTCAAACTCAGCTCGTCAGCTCGTAAACAGGCTCATGAATAGGCTCGTGAGCAAGCTCGTGAATAGGCTCGTGAGCAAGCTCGTGAACAAGCTTGTGAACAAACTTATGAACCAATCTCATGAACAGGCTCGTGAACATGGAGAATGCTTGATGCACGACAAATTTTTCATACAAATGAACATGATAAATATTTTAACTATTGAACTTCAATCAAGTTAATTAAACTTTTATTATCTTATCTTTTTAATTTAGTTGTATGTTGACTATATTAGATGAACATTTTCTTTAATTCCCGAACATTATTTTGAGGCTCATAAGTTAAACGAGCCTAGCCCGAGCACCCTTAAACTCAACTTGTCAGCTCATAAATAAGCTCGTGGGCAGGCTTGTGAATAGGCTTGTGAGCAAGCTCGTTAACCAGACTCGTGAACAAGCTCGTGAACCAGGCTCGTGAATAGGCTCATAAGTTAAAAGAGCCGAGCCCAAGCACCCTCAAACTCGGCTCGTCAGCTCGTAAACAGGCTCGTGAACAAGCTCGAGCCTACTCCTTTAAAACCAAGCCGAGCCGAACCTGCCTAATACTCGGCTCGACTCGGCTCGGTTACACCCCTAGTTGCTAGTGTCACACCACGCCAGTAGGCCACACCACATTTTATTTGTCATTGCCACTTGATTTTAATTTTTGATGTCTCACGGTCACGAACACAGTTGATGATTTTTATGATTTATTCTTGATTCTGCTTTTTGATTTCGATGTTTTATTGTTTATTGATTGTACGCTTTTTTTATGTTACGTTGAAACTTGTATTTGCTTTGGTTTGGTATCTATTGGCTGATTGATTATTTCTCATTTGGTTTGCTTTTGTTTTTTTGACTTTGTAATTTTTTTTAACAAAATTTTTTGTTTAATTTATTTTTTTGTTTAAAATTTTTATTTAAATATTAAAAATTTATAATTTAATTCTAATAAATTATAATCTAAATTTAGTTTAAATTATAAAAAATATATAAACTTTATTAATATTTTCAAGTTACAAATTTTTAATAATTATCAATTTACCAATTCAAATTTTAAGCTTTGTAATTTATTTATATTATATTTTTAATAAAAAAATTTAAACTTTGTTATTTATTAAATTTTTAACAATTTTCATTTTATAAATTTAATACATTATACATTATCTATATATAATATAATATATATTTTATATATAATATAATAGAAAACTTTGAAAATTTAAAAAAAATTATTAAACCAAGCCAGTATGGTCCTGACCCGGCATGAAAGCATGGGCGTGCTAAAAAAAATAGGTCGGGCCGGCCCGGGACATCCCGTTTGACACCTCTACATTTACAGTATTGTTAGGAGAGAATGTCACACCCTCACTCAAAGAATACGGAATATTCAAGAAGATTCTGAAGAAGTCCACACTTGTATGGAAGGAAGAAGATTATCCTATATTATTCTAAAATTCTCTAGACTTATAGGGAACCTTCAAAAATTTTAGATGCCAAGGAGCAGGTGGTCTCATTTGTAAACCACCAAATTAATAGTTTTTTATAAGATATTATTATTCAATAAAATATTTTCTTTATTTTCTAATATTCTCTCAAATTCTCTTTACTTCCAAGTTGTGGGTAGACGTCAAGCATAACAAAGCGAAGGTATGGCTAATTTAACATCTAAGAGTTAAGCTGTCTAAGTGCCGCACGGAAACTTAACAAAAAAGCTAAGTCCAAGACACCACAGTGGCAATGCAGAGAAAAAAGTTGCGACGACTATACAAAACTATCACCAACATAACATTACATATTCCTAAGTTTTTTTTATATCTTTCAAATTTATTTTGTAAAAAAAATACAAATAACCAAGTGTTATATCGTATAATTTTTGATTTTTATTTTTAATTTAATTTTAGCTATATTTGACATAAAAATTCACATTATAGCAAGATAGAAAGATAATCAATATCAATGTTAGACTATTGGAGATAACTAAGCAAAAATTATGAGTAAACATTTTTTTCATTTGTGCTACATCGATGATAATTTTGTTTGTAACACAATAATATGTAGATCATTTATTAAAAGATTGACATCAAATTGAGACTCAAAATGCTAAGTGGATGCAGATCAATACACAACTAGTCAATTACTAGTAAACTTGTAACCTACTTAAGAATTTTATTTATATAATATTATTACTGAATTATTAATGTACAAATTCACTAACCAAGATGAGGCAGCTCACTATGTGACCCAGACACATCACACACATTGGAAAGAATTACTTGTGTGGTACCAATCCAATGCTAACGAGTTAGATGACACTAAGAAGTCATATCAAATAGGCATATATTATTATTTATATAATTTCATTAGAATACTAGTATACTAATTTATGGACATATTCTGGATAAAAAGATGTTTCTGTCTCGCCCAAAGATTTATCAAGGAATGATTGTAGTTATAATTTTGCTGAGGTCAAGTGAAGTTGACATAATTTGATCATAGTATTGTGATATTGTTAAGGTTTGTCAAAAGATAAAATGACAATTGTCAGACAATAGTGATGAAAGAGTTGAAAGACCTTGTTAAGGTTTGTCAAAAGATAAAATGACAATTGTGCCTTGTTCTTTATGTGGAAGATCATGACATACATGAAAAAGATATTGGACATCACATCCTAAGTTATAACTAGGTGTCAAACTGACAGGACCTAACCATTTTTTGATGTGTCATGTTAAGCACGGCACGGCTTGAGAAGTGTCGGCATGACACGGCCCAGCACGGCCAGCTGGCCCGATTCATAACGGGGTCGTGCCAGGTCGTGTTTGACTTTGTCGGGTCAAGCTAGGTCATACCTAGTTTTTCAAGCTGGATTTTAAAAAAAACAAGTGTTCCTAGACCAGTTTACAGTGCTGTCGGGCCAGGCATACGAGTCGTGCCTGGCCCGGCACGAGGCACAACTCATGCCGACCCAACAAAATACGAACCATGCCAAGAGTAGGCTTGGCACAGCCCACGGAATGATTCCAAGCCATACCTTGCAGGGCCAGGCACTGCTGAACCGGGCCAGGACCCTGGACCGAGCCAAGGCCACCCGATCTGTTTAACACCTCTAGTTACAATTATCTTTTCAAAATTCAGAGATTTTACAACCCAATGAACCTACTTAAGATGGTTATTCTACAATCACATCTACTAGAGACGTAATCTTAATACTTTCTCAAGTGTAGTACATCACACTTTGTTCTCTAATTGCAATTGGATCATATATGTCAACATCCATTGCACTTGCTTCTCGGCATCTTACTTCAAGCTATTGGATAATACAAAATCTAATACTCATATTTCAAGTAATCATATTATTTTTACTTCTTTTATAAAACCTAAAGCATATGATATTATCGTGACCAATAAAACTATTATACAAATCAAAGGATATGATATTATCATTATTGATTATTTTTTTGATATGTACTTTATATAAAATAGAATTTTATCATAATTTTTTTTATCAATTATTTTACAAAATTATAATATTCTCCATTGTTTTTTTATTTTTTAAGTACTTTTATGTAGGATCATTTGATCAGACATGATTTTTTCTGAGATTTGAGCAATATTAATTATACTTATTCTTCTTGACTCATATGAGTTCTAGGTATCTATCTAGTATTGATTCACTAGTTATTCATAAAACATTCTTCACCAAAAAGTTGAATATTCTAGAGTCAAGCTTCAAAAAAATATCATCAATAAATTATGAAACATTTCAGTTAAGAAAATATATTAAACCTACTTATCTGGTACATCAAGAAGGACTATAAGGGACTCATTCTATCTAAATCTACTTAGTCGGTTGAGGATACTGTAGGATGATCATGTATGATAATTTAAAATATTTTATTATTTTTATTAATTATTATACTCAATTTAGATGACTACTAATATCTAAGAAAGGATTTCAATTTTTTTTATATTTATAAAATTTTTAAAAAAATAAAAAAAAAGTTTGAATATAACATTAAAATATTTAGAAATACTAATACATTAAAATATATTCTTCATCAATTTTTTTATTTTTTCGAGAAACAAATGTTAATTTATTAGACATCATATGTTAGTACTCTTGCACAAAAAAAATATTAAAGAGAAAGAATCAATATCTAATTGAAATGAATGATAATTTTAATTCATATGAGTATGTCAATGTTGTAAAAGGCAAAAGCATTACACGAAATATTTTCATATTTGTGAGACGAGATGTAAACCTTAAAGCATTGAGATATAAGCTTTTTGTGACTATAAATATAATTAATAAATATAATAATAATATATTAAAAATAAAATAAAATAGTATAGAATATTTTTATTAATATTTTATAATATATTTAATTTTAATAAATTTAAAATAATTTTATCATTATCAAATTAAAAATTTAAATTTAATTTGATATAAACAATAAAGACATGTCACTCTCATTTCCCTAGCCCTTGCCCTTGCCCCTCTCCCTCGCCCCTCTCTCCTCTCCTCTGCTCCACGAAAAGCTCGATGGAGCTTCATGGAGATCCTCGTTGGAGCTCGTGGAGCTTGATGGAGCTCATTAGAGCTCCTTCAAGCTCCACGATGGAACTCAGTCGAGCTCCATGCTTTTTTTAATGCCTGAAAGCATGCGTTAAGGCACGCTTGAAAAATAATTTTTAAAACTTTGGAATATGCCTAAATATTTTAGGAAAAACAATATTTACTGCTAGCTTCCTAATTAGTCAGATGTCATCTTCTTCTCTCTTAGATCACACCCCATTCTAACTCATATACCCTAGAGACACTATTTCACCTTTCACCCAAGACTTTTAGGTGAACTTATTTTGTTTATAATCTCTCTCCAAGTAGAGAGAAGATGGATGCACTTGTCATCAAGTACACATTCAATGAGTACTCTTATACTCAAAAATGTGTGTGTGTGTGTGTGTGTGTGTGTGTGTGTGTGTGTATTATTATTATTCACTATGATCTAGAAGAGTTACTACACATAATAATTTCACATTCTTCAAAGACAAATATATCTTTAAAAATTCAATAAACAAGAATGTACCTTCAAACACTAAAGTAGTCAGCTCATTTCCTTGCCTAATAATTATTTCTCATAGTGGAGAAATGATTGACTCCACTCATATGCCTACACTTGACACGGCTAGTATGACTAATTTTGTGTCTAAGATATGCAATATTACATCTATAAGTACTTAAATACTAAAATAGAGCATCTTTTAAACTTAAAGGTCTATGTCATGACATCATATTTTCATGTCACGACTTCATTCATGTGGAGACAACACAAAACATAATTGTGACATAAATTTTTAAATCAATTAGTTACACCTAGAGGTGTCAAACAGGTTGAGCCGGGCCAAACCAGCCTGACTCATTTTTTTTGGTGGCCCAATCGGGTTACTAAGCTGTGCCTTGTACGCCAAAAACTTGAGCAGAGTCGGCCTAGCACAGCCCACTAGCCCAGTTTGTAATTGGTTTGGGCCAGGTCGTGCCTAAACTTATTGGGTTTTAGCCAGTTTGGGACGTTAGGAATTGGATCATCCCAAACTTTAAAATTATTATAAATTTAAATTTTGATACTAACATTAAATTAATTAATGAATTAATTAATTAAATTGATAAAACAACTAATAACTAATAACTCACAACTAAAAATACATAAAAATTATAAAATAACAATGAAAAAAGTAAGGCCAAGATTAAATAATTAAAATATAAAAAATAATAAATCAAAAATAAACTCATAAATATAAAACATGAAATCAATCTCATAAGAAATGATCTAAATAAAAAAAACATAATAAAAAAAATAACAATCTCAAGCCTCAAGATAAAATGACGAAATAAATAAATAAAAATAATTCAAAATGATAATTAATAAATCTAGTCATTATATGATCAATGATTGTATAAGTATCACTAATAGGCTGTAGGCAGTAAAGTAAGTTCAGCTCAATACCTCAATCTTATCTCAGTCGTCAATCATCATCATCAATATAATTATGATTATAATGATATCATGCCACCATAGAATAGACTCACGACACCAAAATATATAATATACCTTTAATTGAGTCATGACTTCACAATATATATCACAACTCAAAAACATATATTACAATTTTAGTTGAGTCGCATCTTCACAATACAAGTCACAATTTTAGAACATGTGTAAAATCTTATAAATGAGTTAATATTAATATTCTCCCACTTGACAAATATTAATTCATTTCAATCTCAAATCTGCACTACTAAAACTTTTTTGAACTCTACCTTGATTTTCTTTTGGATGAAGAAATCTCACACATACCTAATGAATTCATCAATAAATGATATATAGCACCTTAATTTCTCAAGTGATATCTCTAGCATTTCTTCAAACAAATCATTGTAAATTAGATCCAATATAGGCAATGATATAATGGTTGCAATTTTGAATTTCTTTTTCTTTTTATTTCCATACAATTCCTCACAAAAGTCCAACTCATCTAAATAATTTGGTATTTATTCTGTCATCCTCTTTTAGAATATAGCCATCAGATTCTTCTCACTGATATACCTCAATATTTGATGTCATAATGTGGTAACCCATCACAACACCATGTTTCCAATGCATGAATTTACTCAACTCAGTCATGACATCATTTCCCCATAGCATGATTTTGCTGGAGATTCAATCAGAATGTCATCGCAACACTATTGAGATTTCTTCATCCTTGCACTCTCTTCTCTAATACCTCCTCATAGTTCCATGTTGCAACTATAATATATCGTTCTCCACAACTTGATTTCTCTCAAAGTCTTCCTTGTCAAAAATAAAGAACCCACCGACTTGAGCCTTGATGGTGTTTGTGTCTAGCTTGTACAAGGGCTCACAACTTGTCCCAAGAAAAAGTGTAGTTGCTCCTCTAGTCATCTTACAAAACTTATCACCACAAAATATCACTCAATCATCAATCATCACACTCATAAAAATCAAATTTCTACTCAAGTTTGGAATGTGTAACACTTTTGAAAGATTTTTGATAGTATCAACAAATATCTTCATCTTCCCACAATCAATAATCTTTATTGTTGAATCATTTCTAATAATCATATCTTCTTCATCATATGAGTCATAGTGATAGAACTAGCTTTAATTAAGAGTTGTGTGATATAACGAATCTATGTTAATATACCATGTATCCAATGTCCCCATCAACAAGAGCAACACATACATCTACAAAGTGAACATCTCCAATGAATTGCTCCTTGTATGTGGAACCAGCTCTCACCTGAGTCAGCTTTTATTCTCTTCGACATACTTTTTTCAAGTGCCATAGTTCCAACATTTTGATTTGCTTTCTTTAGTTCAGCCCTTCATATACTTTAGCTTCTCATATCCTAAAATAGTAATGTTGAAATCAGTCTCATATGATAACTAAATTATATCACTAACAATGATGATAATCAAGTTATCATATAAATCTATTTATAAACAAAGATTAACACATTGTCATCATCACAAATATCACAGCAATAGATATTAATATATTGATAAGTATATGAAACTCATATAGGTGTGATGTGAACATGTCAGTTTCCTTCATTCTTAAAATATACAATTTCTTCCTTAATAATTACTTGTTCACCAACAACTTACTCTATATAATACCCCAAGCTTCTTCCAGATATCCTAAACCAATCTCTTATTAGAAATATTTATCAAAACTTTATCTACCAAATATAATTAGATCTAACCTCAAACTTAAGTCCAACTTGTTCCATTTAAAAATCTCGACAAAAATAAACTCTAAATTCTAATCACTTGTTGTTGGTTTCTCATATTTGATTGTGGACTAATAATTTTTATTTACAAGTAGATCATCCATCTTTAGTTTTCAAAATTCGAAATCATTCCTCAATAACTTCTCAATTCAACTTAGATATCACCAAACTTGTCATTCTACTCTGCAACCAAACATTTGGTTAATACCAAATGTTATGTCCCAAAGCTACACAAGTATCTAGTTCCTAGATACTACAAATTATGACATGAAAATACTGATCGAACTCTAATACCAAATGTAAGAATCAACACAATCCATAGAGCCCCTTGATACCAAATGTTAGATCCTCCAAGCAACAGGTATCTACCTCTGACACCAAATGTTTGGCTCTAACATTCAAAGTATCTACCACCAATATCTTCTATTGGATCCCACAAATAAAAATCCCAATGATCTCTTGCGTAACCATCTTGTCATCATAAGCTATGAATAGTGATGATAACTTGAGGTTTTGAGAAAGAAGACAAAATTATCATAGATGAAATACACAATGCACAAAAAAGAGTAAAGAAAATAGGACAACCAAACAAGAAAATCACATGAGCCACAAATCATAAGTACACTTTCCACACTTTTGCATTGTGTCTAAGATGTATAGTGTTACATTTATAAGTACTTAAATAGTAAAACAAAATCACATTAAATTAAACATAATTCATGACATCATGTTTCAATATCTCATTTCATTCATGTCACGACAATATAGCAGTAAGTCATAACTTGAATTCTTAAATTGGTAAGCTGAAATAACACAAAATAGATTGCTACTATAATAATGTTGCAACACCACAAAACAGGATCATGATTTCATTCATGTTGCGACACCATATAACAAGGTCACAACTTCATTATTAAGTTATTATTTTTTATTATAGTATTACACAGGTCAACTATGTATTAGTTAGATATAAAAAATATATTTTTTCATAATAATTAGAAAAAAATATATATGCAATAACCATCATAATACACTATTCCTAATAACATATATATGGTATGCATATTATATAATAACTAATAGTCTCAAACAGAAGCTTAAGAAATGGTTGAGTAGATTTTTATCAAAAATTATTATATTTGATCTTCAAAATTATGTGCCAAATTATTCTTACTTTTTTTGACTTAGATTACTAAATGAGTATGTGATACTAGTTATATACCTCGATAATACTTTGATAACAAACAATGAACAATTAGCTATATTTCAATTAAAATTATTTCTACATATTAATCTTTAAAAAACTATGCAAATCCCTCAAAAAATATTTTCTAGATATTAAGATCAAATTATCATTAGTAATGAGGCACGACCTTTCTTTCTCAGATAAGATATATTTTTGATATTTTATTTAATATGTATATGTCAAGATGCATACATACTAACTCATCAATTTATTCAAATATAAATTTACCTACAAATAGTAGTACATTAGTTAAATCATAAATAAATTAATATAATAACTAAGCATGATATTAATTATGTTGTTATTATAATTAATCATTTTCTACATTTTTATATAGGAATTTATATATGTGCAATATTTAGAATTCCCATATATATAAAACTAGAAGAATTAAGATTAAATTTATAGATCATTAGAAAATAGTTGGATAAAGATATTTTTGAATTCTAATTGAACTCTTTGAATCATAGAGAAAATATCTATAATAAGTTCTTATATATCTTTTATAAATAACCTCATCTCCTAAATAAATAAAAATAAATAATTATTTTAAAATATAATATGAAGATAAAGTATATAATTATGACATTAATTACTTGATATTTTGAAGTAATTTTGCCTATCAACTAAGAGACTAATGATATTTTACTATGATAACTAAGCAGCCCAACATATTGATACTAACTCAATGTTTCATAAGTAGACAAAATATATTAAGGTTGATGTCACTTCTTCGAAAAAAAACTATGATAATTTAAATATTACAATTACAACTTGTTTACCTACAAATATTTTTAGAAGCCCACTGAATACTTTCTTCTCTTACAAGCCATGGATTTGTGATATGCATGCCTCAACTTGAAAGAGGTATTAATTAATTTTTTATTTTTTATTTTCTATTTATTTTTCATTATTTTAGAACATCCATCTTGTGGGATGTCCCAACCATATAGATAAAAATATGTATATTCAAATAGCTTTTTTTTTTCATTTTTAATAAAATACATTTTTTTAGACTTTTCTTCTCACTTTCTCTTATATTTCCCATCAACAAAAATTAATCCCAAGTTAGATTTGAACATTTGGTAGATTTTAACAAAAAAAAAAAAAGGAAGCATGATTATATAAAGAAATATTAAGTACTGTAATAAGAAAAAGCCAATTTTAGATTTATTAAAATTTCAAAGGCGAAAAAATTTTATTTGTATGGGATAAACATATAGCATTTTTCAGCTCTGTTTTCCTGGTGGATTGTTTTTAGGAGGAAAAGACTAACGGGTTTGGAGGGAGGACCAAATCAAATGACTATCATTGAGGATTAGTGCTTCAATGATAATTAACCTACAAAAAACTATTGAGCAAACATTGAAGGTATCCTGCAATACAGCTGGAAACAAAGTTATTTTGAAATGCAGGTGCAAAACCACTACTATAGGTGCATTCATGTCAAGGATAACAGATGGAAAAAAAAAATAACAACAAAATAATCCAAATTGAACATGCTTCGGTTCAATTGCCTGCCAGACAAAAAATTAGGAAGAAGCAACAGGGTATTACAAAAAAATGGCTCTAAAGGCATATCAACGTACCAAACCCATATATTGACAGACCGTGAACGATATGTTGGAGAAGGCACTCCAAACAATTCTTCCATGCAAGCCATGTACTATAACTTATTTTTCCACCAAAGGACATCATATAAGAACAACAAAAAGTTAAGGCATGCCCATAAAAAATAAGATGAAAAAAGTCAGTAAAACTATGATTCCAGGAAGTTCCAGTCACCTTATAGAGAAGAAAAGAAAAAATTAGCAACCAAACAAATTACAGGAATAACAAGCAACAATGAGAAAACACGTTAATGACCATAAAATAACATCAGATAATAATTTCAAGAAGCCTTGAATGACTTCTCGAAAATGCAATGTTGAGATGTAAGCATCCGGTCCGAATCTCTGCAAATATTATAACAGTACAGCAAGGTTAGAGAAGTGAGTCCCAAACTTCCAACAAACACATGGCAAGAGGAAAGAAATGAGCGCTCCAAGAAATCATGCCTGTACAAAATTTTTGAACATTAGAAGAAATTATGCAGCATAGAGTGTAAAGAAGCAATAACTGTAAATAATCTAGAAATGAAGCAGCGGTAGTATATCAACATATAAAACTAAACAAAATCCAACGGATGAACATTTATCCTTCAAGCTCTGATCCCAAAACTATAACAAACAAAAGTTAGAAATGTCGCCCAAAATAATATCATTGGACATGTAAGACTAAAGAAGAAATCATAAAAATTTTAAATGGTGGTTGCTTCTGAAAAAGAAAATGTGTATGATACACGAGAACTGGCTAGAAGACCCAATTTCCAGGCATTTCCATCACTGTTATAAATCCAGGCAACAAAAGTTAGAAATCATGCCTGAGCACTCATTCCAAATTTCAGATTACACCTTAACATCAGTCAAATGAATAGGAAGGAAAAATATATATGAATATTTGGCATTGTACCTTGAGCATGATACCTTAAAGCACCTTGCTAAGTGAAAAGGCAATGTGAGACTCCATAAAAACACAACCATTTAGATCAACAAAAAAAAATTACAAACACAAATGAGAAAGAAACAATTGTGAAACAACGTGATCATTAGCTACCAAAGTGCTATAACTGGCAACAACATATCAGTTCGATATGATCAAATATAAAGGAAAGGGTTATAAATGAAATATATTACAGTGATCAGGCATGATCCACATGTTAAAAAATAAGAATTCCTACCAGTCAATATGCATGGGGGTTTCTTAAGGCACATGGAATGAAGGATGATATGGAAGAATGTTCAGATTAATAGATATGAATGCAACAAAACAGCATTGGCGGCCATGGAAGCATACCTCATGATCAAGAACTAACACCAGGGATGGCCAGATCAATTCAACTCTGATATGAAGTTTTCAATCTGCATCTGCACCACATGTCGTCATCTCTGTGCTTGAAGAAATTGGTGGCGGAGCAGGAGGGCTTGCAGGAGGCATGGGAGGAGCTTCAGGAGGAGGGATAGGAGGAGGCACAGGTGAAGCAGTAGAAGAATGTGCTGGAGGAACTGGTGTATTAGAAAGCCAAGCAACACTGGTCATGCCTTGTGAATAGTCAGCTGTTGCAGTGAGAGGAGGAACTGTGGCATAATATGTTGTGCCACCTGAAGAAACTGTTATATAAGAAACTGGTGCAACAGAAGTACCATTTTCAGAGGGTATCCCTGGCGGGCAATTTTGCTGGGCATCGCTAGAAGTCACTGGCCGTGGCAGTGGGCCTCCCAGAACTGTCTGCACAGGAAGCGAATATTGTACACCATACTGTGACAGTGGCTGGCCTGGAACATGAGGAAACATTGTTGATCCAAGAGGTGGCGGGTATGATGCATAGGGTGGAAGAACTGTTGGTGCCCAGGGAACAGGAGTTACTGAATAACTGGGAGGAGTCACAGCATAGCTAGCAGATGGCATATTTGAGAGAGGACCACCAATTGTGAGCTGATGGGGTGGGTATGTACCTGCTGACTGAGCTGCTGTTGGAAATGTGAGGGCAGATGGTGTAGTTGAGCCTGGAACAACAGTAGACTGGGGGGGCTTGCCGGCAACTCTCACAGCAATGGTTCTCCCTTCTAGACGATAGCCATTCATGCTTGCAATAGCACTATTAGCCATTTGAACATCACGATACTTAACAAAACCATAACCTTTGCTTAAACCAGTAATACGGTCTTTAATAACCTTAGCCATTACAATGTCACCAAAAGAAGAAAACAATCCAATTAAGCCATCATCATCAAGATTAGGTGGAAGATACCCAATATACAAATTTGTATCATCATATTCCTTTAAAGGCCTGATCCCATTCACACCCAATCCAGTTTGGCTTGCACTCCCAATAGCCCACGGAGGATTAACCACAGAACTTGATCCCAAGACAAGAGAAGAGTTTTCCTTAGTGGAGGACTCAGGCATAGTCCCACCCAATTCGGCCAAAAAATTCTGATACTCATCATCCATTTTCTTCCCAATTGTCCCTTTAACAGGACAATCTATAGTTGGATGACCACCATCACCACATATCTTGCAAAGAACATCACTCTTAAATGTGGTAGTACGCGAAGGACATGCATATTGCCTATGCCCAGGCTCACCGCACAATCTACAATACTCCTCATCTCTGATTGTTCCATTCAAAGCAGCAAGTTCCCTAAGCTGCTGCCTCTTATGCTCATTGAGAACTTCATCTACAGGCTGCAATAACTTCTCTACCATGCCTGCAGCTGCTTCAAGCGCCACCTGTGTCTCTGCTTCAACTAGAACATGCAAGTCCTCGTTCTCAGATGGATCAGGCTTCAAATCTCTCTTCTGCTGCAATCTACCCTCCTTCACAGATCCCTTACCCCGAATCACAATCTTGGCACCTGTTTCCCTCTCCATCCTCTTCTGTGTGTTACCCCTCGGACCAATAATCAACCCTATGAAATTATACCCTGGATACTCCTTCATTGGAATATAAAGCTTCTTCTGAAGCTTTGGTGGACGGTAATCAGAAGGAGGTTTAAATGCAGGATTCCGCTTAATAATCGCAGATATAATTTCCTGCCTCTCCTTATTCAACCTCTCTCTTGCTCTGTACTCCCTAGTATTTATCCTTATTCCCATGTTATCGTAAATAGGTTCTGGTGAGGGAGACCTAGCTCCTTCAGGCCTATCATCGAGTTGCAAACCAGACTGCAAAATTCGGCTAATCTCTAGCAACCTAGCATTCAGAGCCTGAATTTCTGGGTCGAATTCAATACCTCCAATGAAATCCTTGATGAAATTTAGAGGCGTCTGCTCATCATCCGCCCACCTTGACCTCCTCTTCCTCGTCCCACTCTGTGAATCTGCATTCACAGCATCACAGCCCTGTGCACATGCAACATCATCAAGAGGATCCCATCGACTCCTTCTCTGGCGCCGACTTGTTGTCTCCTCCTCTCCACCAGAATGGTCCCGATCACCACTGTGAGAGATGGTTAGACCATTCTCAGAAAACAAGGGCTTTACAATTCCATGTTTCATAACACAGGAATCATCGGTGAGCGTTGGCAGTTTATCATCTGAATTTTCAAAAATTAGAGATTGGTGCACTGCATCGAGATTAGGGATTTGTGGCTCTTCAGGGAGTGGACATGGAGATTCGGGAGGTGGTGGAGGTTCTGTGAGGAATTCCATAATTTCAGGGGGGGGAGGGGGGGATGGTACCATCTGTTCAAATTGGGGATTTTGAGCCACTTCAGTTGCATCCATCAATTTTGGGGGATGTATACCACAGAAGATAACGAACAACCTGCCCGTTCCAAGAAAGACCAAAATGAATGTTTGCTCTGGAAACCACGAATACAAATCAGGCTTCAGTCAGCGTCGTTCCCGATGCCGCGAAGTCATTTCCCACCGATTTAAATGCGTTTCGAGATTCGACTCTCTTTCGCTTTCCATTGTCTTTCTCAAATAAGCATTCAGCTTATATATTTTTACCAATTTTCAAACTAATTTATGCTAATTTTTAATTAGTCACCATGGTTCCAATCTTTTAAAAAGATCAAGTCCAAACAGTTAAGCATTTTTTTAAAATAAATTTTTTTATAAAAGATTATAGAATCTAACTTTTTTAGTTAGTTAAAAATACTTTTAAGCTAATTTTGTAATTCTATGGAGATACATCCAAATATATTTTTTAGGAAAAAATATGTAAATGTGCCTAATTTTAAAAATATTTAATAAAAATTCATCTTTTTAATGTTATAAAATAAAACTAAACTCGTAATAATTTGAAATATAGAAAATTAAAAACTAAAGTAATAATTACAACATGAAATAAAATATATTCAAAAGAAAATGAGAAATTTGAATACATGAGAATGAATTTTAGAGAAATAGAAAATGTCCTTTGTATAGGAAAAATTTTGGAAATATCCAAACAGATTTTCGATGTGAGCAAGGTGATTTTTACCTACCCCCTTAAAATAACATATTCCCAATTAAAAATTACTTTCTTTGCTTGTCAATACATGCTTCTAATCTTGTTAAGCCACATGAAGTTCTACACCATTCAAACTTGTTAGTGCTGATCGGTTTGGTCAAAACATCCGCTATGTTTTCTTCAGTATCAATCTTTTGCAAATCCATACTTCTTATTTCTACTTTTTCTCATACAAAATGATATTGTACCCTGATGTGTTTTGTCTTTGAGGGAAATACTTAATTTCTTGCTAAGTGTAGAGCACTTAGACTATCACAAAATAATGTAACCTTATTTTGTTTGTATTCAAGCTCTTCCAATGGTATTTGCAACCAAATTGCCTCTTTACTGGCTTGTGTAGTTGCAACATATTCTACTTCTGTCATAGAAGTAGATACAATAGGCTGCAATTTCAAAACCCAACTTACGGCTCCTCCAGAAAGAGAAAAAACATAAGCTATTGTATACTTGCTATTATCAATATCCAGCATAATCTGCATCAACATAACATCTGACAATAAGATCTGAACTTCCATAGCATATTATAGTATTTGAGGTTCCTTTCAGATTTCTGAAAATTCTATTCACAGTACTCTAATATTCTAAGCCCGGATTTGTCATGAATCAACTAACCACTCCCACTGCTTGTGCAATATCTAGTCTTGCACAAATCATTACAAATATTAAACTTCCCATTGTTGATGCATACGGTACTCAAGACATCTTCTTCCTCTATTCTTCTGAGCTAGGACACATACTTGAGAATAATTTGAAATTAATAGGAAGATGGATAGAAATTGGCTTACTATCTTGCATGTTGAAACGACGCAAGATTTTGTTAAAATAATTTTGTTGAGAAAGCCAAATCTTCTTATTATTTCTATCTCGGTAAATCTGTATCCCAAGAATCTTGTTTGCTAGTCCCAAGTCCTTCATATCAAATTCTCTAGCCAACAGTACCTTCAATTCTTGGATTCGACATTTGTTTGGGCCTGCTACCAACATGTCATCCACATATAATAGTAAGATAATAAAATCATTTATCTAAACTGAGTCTATTATACCCAAGGCTCATGATGAAGGAATCAAAACTCTTATACTAACACCTCGGTACTTTTTTCAGACCATATAGAGATTTGTTCAACTTACAAATCAAGTTCTCCTTACCAATTTCAATAAATCATTCTGGCTGGAACATATAAATTTCTTCTTCAATTTTTCCATAAAAAAACAGTTTTAATATCTAACTGCTCCAAAATGCAAATCAAGTGCAGCAGATAGAATCATTACTACTTTAATTATTGTAAGACGAACCGCCGAAGAAAAAATTTCATTGAAGTCAATACCTTCTTTCTGAGCATATCACTTTATCACGAATCTTGCACGATACCATTCTACTTGATCATTGCTAACCTACTTTATCTCATAAAGTCATTTGTTGCCAATAGCTTTTCTTTCGATTGGTAATGGTACTAGCTTCCAAGTCTTGTTCTTGTGTAGAGCTTTGATTTCTTCCACTATTGATGTCATCCACATAGATGCATTTGAATTATTAGAAGCTTCTTAAAATGTTGAAGGTTCTTCATCTTCTATTAAAAGAAAATATGCAATGTTGCTCTCTGTAACATATTCCGAGTGCCAAGCTAGCGGTCTTTTATTATGAATTGGCCAACTAACTCCTTGAGCCTCAAACACGACTTGTTGTGCTTCATGCTCTAATTCTTTCTCCATTGACTTTGGAACATTTTATATCTGATCATTTTCTACATGAACAATGGTAGCTTCTGAAACTTCTTTTAATGTACTATAATCTTCAATTTTTTTAAAAAAAAATTACATCTCTGCTGATAATTACCTTGTGGTTAGTTAGTTCACACAGGCGAAACACCTTTACTCCTTCAACATACCCTAAGAATATGCATTTTCTGGATTTTAGATCCAGCTTTGCACTTTCGTGGGTGTTGTACATCACATATGCAGGACATCCAAAATAATGCAAAGTAGAGTAGTCTACTAGCTTACCCGTCCACATCTCCATCGGTGTCTTCAAATCAATCGATGTTGATGGTGATCGAGTTATCACATAACCTACAGTTTTTACTGCTTCCGCCCAAAAGGAATTGGGTATTCTTGCAGTCCTTAATATTGCTCTCATTCTTTCTGCAAGAGTTTGTTCAACTAGTCTGCTACTCCATTTTGTTGTGGCATGTACGTGACTGTGAACTATCGTTTGATACCTTCTTGCTTACAAAAAACAAGAAATTCACCAACTGTATACTCACTTCCATTATTTGTCCGCAAACACTTAATTTTTTTCCCAAATTTAAGTTCTACCCATGCTTTGAATTCTTTAAAAGTTAAAAATACAAATGACTTTTTCTTGATTGGATATATCCAACATCTCCTTGAATAATCATCAATGAAGGATATAAAATATTTTAATCCTCCATAAGATATTTCAGGTGATTCCCATACATTAGAATATATCAAGTCTATAGTATTTTTACTTCTTACATTTGATCTTTTAAATGTCAATTTATTCTGCTTACTAGTAACACAATACTCACAAAAAGGTAAATTTACTATTTTGAGCCCCGGAAGTAACTTTTTATTAGAGGTAATCTTCAAACCTTATTCTAACATATGGCATAGTTTAAGATGTCATATCATTGTTGATTATTCTTCTTTAGTAAATGATACAATACATGCTTCTACTTGCTGTACTGTTTCTCCTTTAAGCATGAATAAATTTGTCGTGATCTTTTCTTCTTTCATTACCATAGTGAACCTCTCACAATATTTATCATCTCATTTTCAATATGAGTTTTGTATCCAAGACTATCTATTTGTCCCAAAGACAATAGATTTTTCTTCAAGTAAATCACATGTAGTACCTCTTGAATGGTACGAATCATACCATCAAATATTTTAATTTTGATAGTACCCATACCAACAATTTTCAAAGTATGTTCATCACCCATGTGCACTGACCCACCTGAGATTTGTTCATATTTGTGAAACCAATCTCTTCGAGATGTCATATGCCACGATGCTCCCGAGTCTAGCAATCATACATCACTAAACTATTTTTTACTTTTGACCATTATTGTTACCTCACTATACAAAATACTATCTTCATCGTTGATCCTTGCAACATTCCCTTGTGTCTTAGATAACTCATCATCTATATTTCTTTTCGTAGACCAATAATCTCTTTTTAAGTACCTTTTCTTACCATAGTTATAACATTTAATATTTTTCTTACTTCGAGATTTTGATCTACCATAATTCTGACTCCCATTGGAGCCACGCTCCATTGATCTCCCCCGTATCATCGTCAAAGCATCTATTTGTTGTGCATTTATATATTTATCCTCTTTATTTTTCCATCTATTTTCTTCTTCTAAGATGGCAGAGGTAATATTATTAAAAATTAAACTATCAGTAAATGCATCATTCGTTAGATTGATGACGAGTTGGTTATAAGAATCAAGTAAACTCTAAAGTAAAATCTCAGCACGTTCAACTTCTTCTATCTTATGACCCAACGTAGTAAGTTGCGAAAATAAAGTATTTAGAGTGTTGATATGATCAGTTACCGTAACAGATTCCATCATTCGTAAAGTGTAAAGTCTTCTTTTTAAGAAGATCTTGTTGTGAAGTTACTTTGCCTCGTACAACCTTATGAGAGTATCCCAAATTTCTTTTGCCGTATTCTTTTCTGCCACACTCGATAATACTCAATCAGCAAGTACCAAATGTAGGTCAGCTACTGCATTACTATCAATCTCATTCCATATGTCGTCAGGAATTCTGGTAAGCCTTTTTCCAATCACATCTAAGCAACTATCCTTTCTCAAAATTACCTTAATTTTCATTTTCCATAATGAAAAATTACTTCTATTGAAATTTTTTATTTCAAATTTGCTGTCATGTTTCACTTTTATAGTGAAAAGTAACCGAGAATAACAATAACAATTTGTGTTATTACACTAAAAAAGTTCCCAGGTAAGTGGAAGGGCGCAATTACCCTCTTAAAAATCACAAACCTTGAGGCTTTTATCGCCCTTTTGACCCAACTTTTCTAAAATGCATTAACTACAAAAGTTACTAACTAACCTCCTTTGATACCACTGTTATAAGATAAAACTAAACCTACAATAATTTGAAAGATAGAAAATTCAAAACTAAAGTAACAAATTATATCATAAAATAAAATACATTTAAAAGAAAATGAGAAATTAGAAATAATGGGAATGAGTTTTAGAAAAATTGAAAATGTCCTTTGTATAGGAAATTTTTGGAAATCTCCAAACAAATTTCTGATGTGGGCAAGGTGATTTTCATCTACCCCTTTAAAATAACATTAAAGATTAAAAAAATACTAAAACAAAAAATTTAATGTTTTAGTGCTCTTAAATGGGAAAATCTAAAAATGCCCTTACCACATAAAAATGTATATAATATATGTTTTTCAAAAACATAAACATATATTATTTTTATGTGACATAGCTACTTTCAGGATTTCCCATTTAAATTCACTAAAATTTAAATATTTTTCATTTTGAAATATTTAAAAAAATTTTAAAAAAGGACTTTTTCGTAAATATCAAAATTAAGTCCATTTGCATTGTTTTTTCTAGTTTTTATTTATTTTTAAAATTTTTTTTATAAATTCAATGATATTTTATCATATTTATTGATAATAGAATTTTTCACAATAAAATTCAATCGTAATACAATAATATTCGATAATTTATATTATAGCTCGATGAAATTTAATGAAAATTCATGCTTTCTCAATTAATGTACCCCTTTATATAATTATAACAATGATGAAGTGATAATTTTTTTTATTAATTTTATACTATTTAAAAGCATAATTTATTTAAATTAAAAATAATTAAATTAAATTATAAATTTTCTTCAATACCCGATCCAAACACTTAAAATTTATAGTGCATCACAATTCCAATCCAAAAAATTCAATACACTTAAAATATTTATACAACATCAATATTAAAAATATATATTAAAGAGTTATTCACACATAATAGAATCGCTAAAATATAAAATACCTAGAAATTATGGTTGAACTAACATTAATTTTATAGAATATAAAATTTAGAATAAAATATAAACTTGAGTTTTGAAGAAAATGCTTAAGATTTACAATTAATATCTAGACATAAGAATTATTGACCAAAAACTTGATATTTTTGGCTTCTTTTATTCATTCTTCAACTGTTGTATAAAAATATGTGAGAGAGAATGATGAGAGTTTCTGCTTATGAAATAATTTTCGATTCTAACTTCTATAAATTAAAAAAGCTTACAATAGATTTTTTTCATTTTCCTTAAAAACTCCATTATTCTTCTTTCGCACTTGAATTTTTGCCTCTAGAAATATGTAACTATCAAAGCAAAAATGCTTGTAAAATATATTTTTTTAGCTTCTAGCCCCTTTCTTTTTTGTAAAAATAATGCATGCATGTCCATTTTTTTTATTTCAAATTATGTAGGAGTGTGATGAGAGCACTCCCCATATAAGAACTTTACTTTTAGAAAAATGGGAATTTCATTTTTATTTATTGTTTTTTTAATGCAAAACTTGGGATTAAACAATTATCCTACCTTATTGATTCACCGAACTCCTTAGCCTATAGTCATTCCTTTTTATTCTCAAGTAAGATGTTTGGTGAAAAGTCTCAAACTTGCTTACACCAATGAGTAATACATAATCATGGAGTCTAGAGGATAAACGGCAATACCACAATGATCTCCTCAACTTAGACTAAAATGTATCATTATGAATAACTATATCCTACCTAGTTCTAGCAAAAATATGGTCTATCACCTCTTCGACTAGTATATATCTAGGCTTTGAATCATTAGTTGAATCATTTAGCTTAGAATCATCAAGTAACTACTAAATTCCATTCTTTGATTTGTCTTAACTTGGGACGGAATTAGTATTTGATCTGTGCAAATATGAATCTCTCTGGGTTTGTTCTCCTCCATGCTTAGATGATTATTGTCAACTAATTGTTCATCTAGAAAAATCACATATTTTCTTCAAATAATTTTTTTGGTTATCAAGTCCCACAATATATAACTAAACTTTTCATGACTATAATCAATAAAGATGCATGGACATGCAATATCATATAGATTTGATCATTCAACTTTTGTGATGTGAATGAAAGATGTGTAGCCAAATACTTTCAAGTGATCATATAAAATATTTTTCCTAGTTTAGATTTTATTGAGAACATTTTTATCTAAAATGGTAATATAGCACATA
The DNA here is from genome assembly GCA_029783825.1 of Sapria himalayana. Taxonomy (NCBI): domain Eukaryota; kingdom Viridiplantae; phylum Streptophyta; class Magnoliopsida; order Malpighiales; family Rafflesiaceae; genus Sapria; species Sapria himalayana. The sequence continues at coordinate 5,128,329 of JAREIK010003173.1, forward strand.
GTGATCATATCTAACTCTCTCATCAATAGTCTATTTCATTCTCTTAGTCTTGCTATTTCATTGAGGTGCCTTGGCTTACACCTTTTCATGTCTAATATTATAGAATATACCATTTTTTCGTGTTGACATTTGTATTATCCTCCATTATCAAAATATATAAAGATTATTTTTCTATCAATCCCTCCCTCAAATCTAGTTTGGAAATCCTTAAAGATATGAAAATCAAAATCTTTTATTTTTTGTATACAAGCCCACAACTTCCTAAAGTGATCATCCATAAATGTGACAAAATAAATGGTCTCACTAAGTATTCTAGTTTTCAACTCCTCAAAGATAAAAGAGAGTGAAGGTGTATTATATGACTTTTTTTAACCACATAGTTCATACATTCATCAATAGAAGATTTATGGTCAAATAGTAGGATATTCCTCCTATCTAGTAATAATAGGTCATTCTCACTCACATGATATGCATCTTACCCCTCATAAAATTTTATATGACTGAGTCTCATTCTCACTCATAAAATCTTGCCCAAGTGGCATATAACATAATATGCATCTTACCCCTCAAAATGACTAATAACACCTTGGCTAATTTCTACTAGTCATCACCAAAATAACTCACATATCTCATGTCATCTAACATGCCTACTAATAATAAGTTCGTATGAATATTTAGTATGTAGAAGACATCTTTTGGCATTAGTTTATGTCTAGTTAGTATCTATAGATAAATATCTTTCATGCTAAATATTTGTGATCTCTTTATTATTTCTATTTACTATGTTAATCACTAAATGCGTATGTAATAAAAATTCAACATATAGGGTGATGTGAAATGAAATTCTTGAGTCAATAAGTTAATCACTCTTTTGAGATACTATATTAATAGAATTATCATTACTAGCTACCATCATATCATCTTCCAAGGCAACATTAACCTCTCTTTATGGTTTATTGTTCACTACTTATTGTAACTTTGTGAGTTTTTTAAACTATCATTAATTAACATAATCTTAAAATCTCATTGGTCTAGGATATCTTGACTAACAAAGTTATGTAAGTATATAGGTTGTACAAATAATAAAGTAGACATAAGTCAAGATATCAATCACATAAAAATTAAGTTGATAGATAGTGTGATTAAACAATAGTGAACTAACTACTACTCAAATTAAATAGATGTACTTAGTCTTTAGAAAATATTCATGCTATATGATTGGCTCACATCCTTGTGTGTGATGATATTTTTCTAATGTTTTGTCAATATTATATTTAGTTGTTGGACATATGATAGATTTGTGTGAAAATCCCCAAGTCAACAGACAAGGAAGTCATCATCCATGGATTCTCATTACCAATGATGATCCTTTCATATTTGTCTTTTTAGTATTTAAATACTAAAACATGACATTATGTGTAAATATCATTCTTACATATATACCTTTTAGGCAATATGTCAATTTCTCTTAACATTGCTTCCAATATATATTCCTATTTTCTAACCTATAATTTTCTTAAAGATGTGAAATAATGTAGTACTAAATTTTTTTATGCTTTTGGCTTCCTTAGCTCTATACTAATAATAATTAATATACATCTTCTCATTAATCTCACATTTGGAAGTCATACAAGAGAGAAAGATTTATAGGGCTATCACCACCTTACTAGTCACTCTTAATTACTTGTATGTATTTCATGACACATCTATCATCATCTATCACAACCTACGTATAATTCCCACACTAGGTTAGAATTCTACTTAATTCTTATATTACTCAAAAGTTAGTTCTTATAAAAAGTACACAATATATTAGTCTTAACTATGTTCGTGTTTTTAGCTTTGTAAATATCATACTTATAATGATTAAACTTATATCAACTTCGGGTCTTCACACAATAATTTATCTCATGTATTAAGATCAGAAGGGCTATCATTTCTTTCTTACCATACCACATGAATGTATTCTGACTTACTCATCATCATTCATCATGGCTAACATGCATAAACCTACATATTCATGAAAATCCTATATTTTAGTTTAATTTGTATCTACATCTATTAACATCCAAACACAAAAATAAACTCAAACATAAACTCATAAATTCTTTAATGTATCACAACACAATATATTCACCAATCCTAGTATCAATTTAGCTAGACATTGGAAAGAATATCATGCGAGATGTGTTGATATCATGTAGATTTGAGTGTTCCTAGTGAATGCTCAAGTGAAAATCTAAGTAAATATTACTAATTCTAATTGAAGATTACTTACATTTGCCTTGCATTTTGCTCTAAATGGGGGTTAAAATTATATCGCCTAGGATTCTTGACATCATGGTTTCATGTTTCTCTAAATTTCTCTCTCTCACTCTCTCTCATTCATCTTCTTATTTTTTTTCTAATTATGTATTTTATATTTTGGAGATCTATGTGATATTTTAAGTTTGAAGTCACTACAAATACTTGAGGTTATAATTTTATCATCTCTTTGGATCTTTTTTAAAGCATTGACATTATGACACTAGGAATGATAATAATTAATACTTTCACTCATTATAACATAAAGTCACACCAATGAGATTAATCATGACTTTAGTCTTGGCTTTCTTAGCAAATTGTAATAGCACTGGGATTGTTGTGATAGTGACAATTGCTCTTAGTAACACAATGTCACAATGTTGGAATTGGCCATATTTTTGGTCATGGCTTTATGAGTGAAGATTCATAGTGATGGGATTATAATAACTGAGATAATTATGTTCTATAACACAAAATCATGGTTCTTGTATTAAAAAAATAAAAAAAAAATCATGGTTCTTGTATTAACCATAGCTTTTATCTTGGATTTATGAGTGGAGTGTCATTACGATAGGATTTTCATGACTAAGAAAGTTACTATCTGTAAAACAATGTCACAAAATGGAATTTAGCATGGTATTGATGTTTTCATTCTAGAGCACAAAAACATGGTATTGAAAAAGTTGTGAATGACTAAGTACTCTCCATAACAAAAAAGTTATGGTGGAAAATAATATTGCACCTCAAAATAATTAGCATTTTGTCTCTATATTGAATAAGTTGTAGCTTTGGAAATTGTCATGACTATTTGTACTAGTGGAGTTCATGGATACCATGATGAAAAAATAATGTCATGCTTATTAAATATTTTAGAGATAGTAAGGTCATAACTCCAAGAAAATATTACTACTATGATAATTATGTTTTATAGTAAAATAATTATGACATCTCGATAGTAGAGTCGTGACATATAAAAAATACTATGATTATTTTTTTATAGAGTTATGGAAAAAAATGATGTAACAAATAATCAAAAAATATTATAAAAAGTATACTTCTATTCCCTCCAAGCTCCATTGAGTATACTAATTCCAACAAAAATCAATATGATTTCATTAACATTTATTAAATTCATTTAAATTAGAATTTAATAAAATTTCTCTGATAAATACTAGAATATGTGTACATAAAATGAGATAAACTCATCAAATAATCCAAAATATTTGGTATATGGAGTGCCAAATAAACTCACACTAATAGTATTGTGCATCTCGAGCAATGAATCTCACTCTAAACATCCACATCAAAAGAAGAAGTATATATTCTAGGATAATCATGACTACATTTGAGTATCATGATAGAACTTTGTTTTGGAAATGGGGTCCAGAATTATGTGATTAATTAATAAAGTATATATGTTATAGTCTAACATGTTTATTCATCAAATTGCAAAAATAATTATTGGGTTGTCTTCTAAGTAGTGCAATAATTAATATCTAAAGTGACATTTTTTTTAGATTTTCAAATTTTTTTGTAACTTTAGATGTCAAGGCTAAATTTTCAATGTAGTCTTTCTCTTCAGCTTATTTTTTTAATTTCTCCTTCTCATATAATTTATCAACAAATCTCTTTTGGAGGTATTCTATCATGAATATCATGCCTTTGAAAAATACAACAGCATCATTGCCTATGGCTTTTTTAGAAAATATCATGACTTTTGGTACAATCATGGCTTTTGAATTATTCTTTAGATCATATTAGTCATGACTTTTCCTTTTGTCATCACTTTGATCATTGTTCAATAGATAAAGAAATGGTGTCCATGGTAGTTGTAACTTTCATTATTTTACCTACCTCTTTTTCATCTAACTTAGGATATTTCACAAATATTGTTCATGCCTTATATTTATCTTCGAACATGTCAATGTTCAATTGGGGTCTTTCCTTTAAATGTACCTTTTTTTATAATCTTGAAAATCTTTTCAATAATTTATAAGTATGTTGAATTGAAATTTTCATTATTTCTACTTCTTTATTTGCATCTTTGAAGTTGTATGACTTGAATTCTATTGAAGCCATGCCTTCAAAGAATGTTGCAACTTCATGGTAGTCTTCACCTTCATTGTCATGTCCACTATTTTCTTCAAGTCATGGTTCACATATTTTGTTATCTATTCTTCAACAACCTTCCTTGTCATAATTTACATTATGCAAATGTTTGTAGAGTTGAATTTTCCTTAATCTTCACACATACAAAGTATGAACTTTCCCTTCTTGATATCAATCAATGTATGTCTAGTGGCTAAAAATGATCTTTCCAAGATCAAAGAAACATATTGATCTTTCTCCATATCAAGCATAATAAAATTTATTGGAAAAAAAAATTTTACCAACCTTCAATGAAATGTCTTCAATAACACTATTTGAGAATTTTATTGAGTGATTAGTCATTTGAAGTGAGAGGATGGGAGTAATCTTGCCAAAATTTAGACTTCACACTATGTACAATGACATCAAATTTACACTTGATCCCAAGTTGTATAGTATCTTTTAGAAAGTACGTTTCCCAATAATACAAAGAATACTAAAGCTTTTCAAATCTTTTAGCCTTCTCGAATGTTTATGTTGAAAGATAGCGCAACACAACTCAGTCATATTTACCATTCCATCTCTTTTGCTTTCTCTTACTGCTCATTATGTCTTTCATGAATTTATGTAGTTTTTCATTCATGATAATGTTTCAAAAATTAGAATATTCACTTTCAACTACCAAAATACATTGAGAAACTTCTCAAATTACTCATCCATCTTTAACTTTATGAAATAATGTAAAAAAAAGACTAGGAAAAAAATTATATCATTGGCATCATTTTTATGTACATCCTTCTGATCATGATTTCGAGTAATTTGTATTTCTTCTTCCATCTCCATCTCTTCATTTATCTCTACTAGGGACATGAGTTTGACAATGGGTTATATGAATACTATGACTTTGAAAAATAGCTTGGTATGATGTATAGTAACTTTGGAAAATATTGTGGCATCTTGTGCTGCATCGCTAAGTTATGCTACAACTTGTGGGAAAGTCATACCTTCTTTAGTCATGGCTCTCTTCTATGATAGCTCTCCATTTCATCTTATTGCCTCTCTAACTTTTTTATGATTCTCAATATAATAGATATACACTTGTTTGAATTTGTCTCAGTATCACTTAGTATTCTATTCAAATTCTTCTGTTAAATTGAAATTTCTAATTATCCAAGTTGATTCTCAATTATAATTATTACTATATTTGTGTGTTCTAGCCTCATTTCAATTCATTCCATTCGATTCTCTTTAAGATCTAATTTTTTCTTCATCTCTATGAGTAAGGCTAGTATATTTTATTTAAATGATGATTTTTTTACTTACTTTGGGTAAATGTAATTGGAGCTTGACGTTCATTGTATTTGATATCCCATTTAGTTATTCCATAAATTCTTTTGAAATTAGCCCACATTTTATTACATTTTCTTAAGGCTCTCATACGATAGGCTTTTTTGATTTCTCACATTTAGATGGTAATTTATAGGGGCATTGTTATTAGGTTGGAACACATACCTCTTGCTCTTCAAAATATTGGCTACTTCTACTTGATACATAAAGTTGAAATTTGTGATATCATATTGTTACAAAATAGAAACATCTCACATACTTGTTTGCTTATCATTCTGTGATCCAAACTTGTTAAAAATTATATCAATCTTTGCTTCCATAGTGGTTTATATATCCAACTCCAATAATTCAACTTCCTTCCTTTGACATACTAGATCATTCAAAGCTTGATAATTATTCTTTGTAAGTTTTTCAAATAGAAAAAGTACTTCCGAAGGTGACCTTTAATATTAAAAATGCCCAAGGCCACATCAATTAGCATCGAGTCATGTAATTTAGCCTATTGTAGAAAATTATTCTTGGAACCACAACTTAAATCTATGCTAAGGGTAACTCCTTAAAAACTATTAAAATTGGTCCTAAGCATCATATTTTATATCTTATTCATCTTGGCAAAATTGACTTATCTCAACTATAAGTTGAGAGGTGAATTGAGGTAGAAAAGACTTGGTGAGAAAGGCTTGCAAAAGTCTTTTCTAGCTCTCAATCAAACTTCAATATAAGTATTAGAATCAATTCTAGGTTTTGTTTCTTAATGAAAAAGGAAAAAAGTCATAACCTTATAATATTTGAATTAACTTCGTGCATCTTCACCATGTTGCATAACATTAAGAAAATTGTGACATGGCTATTTAGATTTTCTAAAATTTTTTCGTTATACCAATATTGTTGGAGCAGAGCTATTAACCTCGACTTCAACTCAAAAAAAATTTGTTTGCATAGATTGCACCTAAATTCTAGAATAACTATCCATCATAGTAGGTTACCAATAATCTACTAAGATATGATGAGGATTGGGCTATTGGATAGTTTGTCTTTTAGCATTTTAGTAATGTATGTTACTTTTAATCTTTCTATATGTGTTCTCTCAACTCTCTATCCTAAGAGCACTCTCATTATTCTTTCAATTTATGGGCCAAGAGGGTGAAACTCATTCTCAAAAGTTCTGCTCATGTGAGTTTTATTGGCTACAAAACAAAAAAAAAGAAAAGTCCAACACAAAACACAAATAATTACTAAGTAATAATTACATCCACATAACAAAAAATGGAAATATCTTTTTACAAGGATTTTATAATTAGTCAACTCAAGTTGACTAACAAAACTATAATAAAACAATCCCAAATATTGGCACAAAAAAAACTTATTGTGATTTTATTGTTAGACTATCATTAATTAGTACAATCACAAAATCTCAAAGAGTGAATATTTCTCATCCAATATAACTTCACAAATATATAAGTCATACAAGTAATAAATTAACTACTTCTAAAGTTTAATAGATGTATTCAATATCTGGAAAGATATTAAAACTTTAGGGTTGACTCATATCATTATGTGTGATTATGTTTCTTTAGTATTTGGTCAATATCATATTTGGTTGTTAGATGGATGATAGATTAGTGTGAAAATCCTCATGTTCACTCTTAAAATATAAGGTAGCCATTAGCCTTTGACTATCACTACTAATGATGTTCCCCTTGGTTGTTGGATGGATGAGAGATTAGTATTTTTGAGGTTCCTCTAAAATACTCGAGAACTTTCTTCACAATACTCTGATACTCTCTACTATGATTTACTATAAATTGACTAATCATCCTCGCTATTTTTGTAATATCTGGTCTTATAAAAATTATAGCAAATATCAAACTTTACATAGCCGATGCATATGGCATTCAAGATGTTTCCCTCCTTTTTTTTCTTTAGTGTTAGAACATATAATTGAGGATAACTTGAAATATACATGAAAAAGTATAAAAATTGGTTTACTATCTTGTATGATAAAGTATTATAAGATCTTGTTAAAATAGTTTTTTGATAGAGCAAAATCTTTATTTTTCTATCTTAGTAAATTATATCCCTGGAATCTTATTTGGTAGTCCCAAGTCCATCATATCAAACTTCTTAGTCAATTAAGCCTTTAATTCATAGATTTGTATCTTTGTTATGACTTTATAACAATATATTATCCACATACAATAATAGAATGATAAAGTAATTTTCATCCTCAGACCACTTAAAATATATAAAATAGTCTAAACTTAGTCTATTATACCCAAAACTAATAATGAATTAAGTGATTACATGTCTTATGCCAATACATTGATGTCTAGTTGAGACCATATAAGATTTGTTTAACATGAAAACTAAGTTCTCCTTGCATGTTTCAACAAAACCTTTTGCTTAGAGCATATAAATTTCTTTTTCAAATTTCATAACACACAAAGTCATCACAACTCTAAATATTATAATATGAACCACCAAGGAAAAATGTCATTGAAATAGATTTCTTCTTTCTAAACATATCTCTTTAACACTAATCTTACATGATATCATTCTACTTGATCATTATTATCCTACTTGATCTTGTATACTCATTTGTTATCAATAACTTTTATTTCATGTTATAATGGTATGACTTTACATATTTTGTTCTTGTGTAAAGTTTCAAGTTTTTCATACATTATCATAATTCATAGAAATGTATATAGATGTATCAACAAGGACGAGCAACTCAAACATGGTATGAAGCACAACTTGGTTCATCTATGCTTGGCACAACATGGCATAGTTTATAACTATGTCTAGAAGTCTTGTAGGCCAGCAAACAACAAGAATTAGGCCATGTCAGGCCAAACTTTATGGCATAGGAGATGCAACACGACATGACCCAACAAAATGGCCCTTTCATGTTGGTTTTGGCCTAGTTGATCCACGACATATTCTAGGATAGCTTGGACCTGACCCAGGCTAGCTTGGTAAAAACTAGGCAAGCTTAGCATGACCTAGGCTAGCTTTGAACAAACTAGCCTTGCCTAACATGGCCTAGGCTAGCCTAGAATTAACAAAGCTAGCCTGGACTGAACCCAAGCTTGCTTGGAATGAACAAAGCTAGCCTAGATTGAACCCAAGCTTGCTTGGAATGAATCAGGTTATTTTGGCCAAGCCTAACCTAGCTTGGCAAGATTCAGCATGACCCAGCTAAAATGTGCTCCAATGGGCAATGTTTGGCTAACCATTTTAAAGCTATACCGGCATGGCATAGCCCATGCTAAAAATCATGTCATGCTCAACATATCATGGTGGCTCATATGGGCCTAAAAAATGAGACATGTTTGCATGAAACATCTTATGTGACACCTCTAGATGTATCTGAGCTGCTCGTAGCTTTATGAAATATTAATGATTCTTTATCTTTTATTAAAAGATAATATGTAATATCTCTATTTATAATATACTAAGCCCCAAGTTGGTACCCTTCTATCATGAGTTAGTTGACTAACTTTTGTAGTCTCATATTTAAATTATCCTTGTACCTCTTGCTCTAGTGCTTCCTCCATAGATAATAAAATTTCTTATATATCAAATTGTTTTCCATATGCATATAATTGTAGCTTTTAAAAATTATTTTGACTGCAATCATTTTCATCTTTTTTTATCGTTAAGTTTCTACAAAAATTATAGCTCTATTGATATTAACCTTGTGGGTAGTTGGTTTTCATAGGAGATACCACTTTACTTTTTCTACATATACTTTATAAATTTTAGATCCAACTTTGTTATTTGTTGGGTGTTGTATATCACATATATAGAGCATCCAAAAAATATAAAGTAAAATAATCTACTATTTTACCAATCGACATCTTCTTTGGCATTTCTAAATTAACTATAGTTGATGGTGACTAATTTAATACATAACAAGCAATATTAGATACTTCAACCCCAAAAAAAAGTTGGGTAGACTTGTAGTCCTCTACATAGTTCTCCTTCATTCTACAATAGTTTTATTCATCCATTCAGACACTCCATTTTGTTGCATCATGTATGTGACTATGAATTATCATTTAATATTTTCCTACTTATAAAGGGAAATAAACTTTCCATATATATACTCTTCCATTATCAATCCTTAAGTAATTAATCATTTTTCCAAGATTTAAGTTCCATTTATGCTTTGAAGTCTTTAATAACTATAAATGAATTTGAATATTTCTTCATTTGATATATCCAATATCTTCTAGAGTGATCATCAATGAAAGATATAAAGTACTTTGCTCCTTCTCGGAATATTTCCGGCGATTCTAACACATCAGAAACAATGAAGTCTAGAATGCTCATACTTCTGGAAATTAATCTACTATATGTCAATTTATGATGCTTCAAACTAATGCTCACAAAAAAGGTAAATCTATTGATTTGAGCCAAGAAATTAGCTTTCTATTAGAGAAAATATTTAAATTTTATTCTAACATGTGATCTAGTTTGATATATTACATCATCAATTTACTCTTCTCTTTTGCTAATTGTCGCAACACATGCATCAACTTTTTGTTCTATTTCCCTTTAATCATTAATACATTTGTAGCAATAATATATATATATATATATATATATATATATATATATATATATAACCATAAGTGTGCCTTTCACAATCTTCATCATAACATTCTCAATATGCATCTTACATCCAAGACTATCATTTATCCCAAAGATGATAATTTTTTCTTCAAGTTTCTCATATATCATATCTTTTGAATGGTATGTATCATATCATCAAATTTCTTTATTTTGATAATAATAATATATACAATCTTTAAATCATGAGTATCATCCATGTGTACAGGACCTCACATAGTTAGCATCATACTAATGAACTAATTTGTAGTATTCAACTTTTTGTTCCAAAGATCATCATTAATTATATTCTTCCCATAGTTTAGTATTTGTAAAACTACTTCTAGATGATGCTTCCTTGGTTTTTCCACAGTGGCCCATGAAATGAACTACATAAGAACTATTTAGTCTCGTTAATTTTAATTAGATTAGACTACCTACCAATCAAGTATACATTGTCACATCTATCAAATCTTTTCCTTTAAGTGCACTTAATTTGGTATTTAGTTCCATTAGCATTGAAATCATCTTGCATTTGAGCATTCCAAACATCTTCAATAAATTTTTCAAATAATTTTGTTGACAAAGAAAATTCCTTCTTGTGTGTGATAAACCTTTAGACCAAGGAAATGCTTGATGTATCTAAGTTTATGTATCCATAAACAAACTAATAAATTCGCATTTGTTCAGAGAATATATACATCATCATCACTAGTTATGATTAAATCATTGATGTGTACTAGCATGCTAGCTATCTTTCCTCTATTAACTTTGACAAAAAGATTATAACTACAAGTGTTGTTTCATAACCACTACATGTCAGAAATTTTACAAACTTATCATATGATGTCATAGATGCTTGTTTTAATTTGTTAAGTACTTTATGCAATTTGTACACATTCAAAATCATTTTATCTTTGAAAACCCATTAGTTGGGTCATATAGATCTTTTGATCCAACTTTCCATGTAGGAAAATATTTTAGTGATAGGCTTGAGCCTTGTGAATTTTGATTGATCCATCTAGATGAGATTTTATCTTGTAAATCCACTATTGAATATTTGTTTTACATCTATTAAATTTAGCACTAGATCTCAAATCTAATTTTGTTCCAGTGCATTAATATCTTTTATTATATTAATTATCCAGTCACAACTCTATGATGCTTCTTCAAAGATCATAGGTTCTATTATAGTTACTTTTTAGATATAATTATATTAGCATTTTTGGGATTTGGCCTTAGTGTTTTTGTTGGTCTTTGATGTTGAAATTTTGGAGTTAATTTTTTTATTTCGCTTAGCCCACCTTTTTCATTTGGTTGTTGATTCACACTAGTTTGTCAATGATTTAGAGTTACAATTTGTTCAACATCATCGCCATTTGTATCTTCCAATTCATCCAAACTTTATTGAAGTCAAATTGCATGCTCATCCATCTTTTGTTGAAGTTTATCTCTAAATTATCTTGAGTCTAACAACATCTCTATTTTGAAGGACCACCAATTTCTTAAGTGTAAAATCTTTTTCTTTTTGGATAACAACATTTTCACCTATTTCTATGTCTATCATATCTCATAAGATATAACTAATAACTTTTTTGTCAATCATACTCTATAAATCATTACTAACAAATACTTTGCATATATATTCAAATATTCTAAAGTAACTAGTCATATGTTTCAAGCTCCACAATTCCTGAGAATGTGAGAGAAATCCTAATCTTTGTTGAGAAGTATGTTGATCAAACAGGTTGTTCTCTATTAGATCCTAATTCTTGAGAATTAGAATGAATAAGTAATTCTTGAGAATGAGAAGTATGTAGTTCTCATTATTTCAACCAAGAATGTTCGTGTTACATTCTTTGCATGTAACAAATTTTAAGAAATTTCTATTAGATCCTAATTCTTCTCTCAATTATACTATTATATTATAGTGTGTTGGCATAAGTATGCTAATGGCATATTCAATATTTCCTTAAGTATATGAGAGCTCTTTTTATTGTGTTATCTTCCTATGTGTGTGAATAAGTAATGAAACTTTTCCCACTTTTATTTCATATTACTCTTCAAACTACTTAAATTTTGTGAATTTGTTATATTTTTCATTTAAAAAGAAAACTCTTGCAAATATAGAGAATTTATCAAGGAATGCCATCATGTGTTACAAACCAATACTTAATGATTATTTAACTGACACAAACACATTAGAATGAATTAACTTTAAGAGTTCTTTTGCTTTAAACATCAATTCTACATATGGTAATTGGTGTGTTTTCTCATACTAGCATCTTGCAAAAACCTTGTCTATTTGCATTGAAGTTGATGAAGTCCTTTCAACATTGACTTCTTCTCCATTACACTTAGCTTGGAATAACTTGCATGATCCAATCACATGTAGAGTAGATCTTTATCATTCCTCCTTATTTTGTCTAAGTATGTAGCCTTTGCTAATATCACACAAACTAACTCCAAACACTATTTTTCTATCATTAACTTTTCTAAGATATTGAGATCTTGAAACACCATGTCTTATGAACTATCACTTTAGCTATAAATAGCAATTTTTCCTTTATTCTTGGAATATAGTAAGCATGTTGAAGTGACACCTAGCTAGAATTATAGTAGAATGTACCTACTATTTTATTGATTTGAAAAATCAAACGATTTGAGTTATTAGCTATTGCCACAACATAAATTCCCTTGATCTTGAACATGTTTGAAAATTTTTATTTTACCCTTCATGTGATATGATATAGCCAAGTATATTATGCAATCATTCTAATAGTCAATCATTCTTGGCATTGATATAGTAATAACTAATTATTCTTTCTTTATGGCAAATAATACTTCAATATCTCAATCAACTTTATTATTCTCCTTATAATTGGAATAGCAAACAAATTTTATCTTGGTCTAGTAATCCTTTTCCATCTGTCCCATCTTTCCATAGTTATAAAAATTACCATCAAACTTCCTATTATTAATCTGATTCTATGAAGCACCTCCTAGATGATAGTTTCTCTTTCCACGATGAACTTTTTTCTTGTCACCATATTTTTTAGATTTACTACCAATGTACTACTTAAAAGTGCCTTTGCATTTATAAGTGTAGAATTCTTCTTTATTCTTTGGTGAGACTTCTCATATTTTCTCAATCATTGCTTCTTGACTAGCAAGTAAATGCATAAACTCAATAAGAGATGAATGTGTTGGTCATACTTGTACAACATTAGCAATTTCTTGATATTCATGTCTCAAACCATGAATATTTTATTTATATTGGCTTACTTAATATGTGTTTCTGGATCTAACTACGAAATCTCAAGATTTATCAACTTCTTCTTGTGAACCCATTGCACAAACATCATATTGCATTGCATCATCGATAACAATTTATCACCAAGAAGTTGTAGTCTTGAATTATTATTCTTTGAAAAGAATAACAAAAATGTTTCAGGCTTATATTGATGTTTTGACAACCCCAATGTGATCCAATATTACTTCTTGAACTATTATCTTTAAAACAAACATTGCTTTGCTAATTTTGATTTTCCACTTTCACAAGATGCCATTTACATCTTCCACACTTAGTTATGTAAGTTCATCACATTGGATCCCTCTTACAAGTCTTAAGCTAGTAGGTAACACTCCATAGATGTTGCCCCATGTGTTGTGACCCTGGTTGGATATTTATGATCTCTTCAATGACATAGTATAACTCATCATGTTGACATAACTTTGGCTATACCAAACAAGCTTGACTGACAAATTATTAGAGCACTAAATTACTCTCAAAGCTAAGAAGCTCTAGATATTAAATCATTTCAACAACAATTGTAAAAAATCTTTTATAATATGAAAGATCAATTAAAATTATAATCATTGAATATATTGCGAATTTTAAGGTAATTTACAATTGAATCCCCTCCTATAACAAATTTCAAATGAATTGAGCACAAAACTCTAATTTATTGATAATAAAATATATTTTTTGGAAGAACCTCACAAAATTACAAAGAAAAGGAATAACTTTTTATTCTTGAATGTTAAACTCAAATATAATATGGGTTTTTGTAAGTCACAAAAAAATAATTTTTTGAAAATAATATTTACCTAATTCTTACTTAACTCTTACCCAACTTTCATCAATATAACTTAAAGATTGGTAACATTTCTTTTTAGTTCTGGACATTGACAATTCAAGGTTAGGAGATGATATAAATTTATTTTGATTCTCAAGTTGACATAAAGATAAAATTTGTATTCCTCATGCTGATAACAAATTAAAGTAGCAACAAAGAAGATTTGCATTGGTAAATAAATACCCTTAGTACAGTCTAAAGAGAGCAACCAAATTTGCATCATTTTGCTATGTATTGTGCTAGCAAGGGTATGTTTTGAACTGAAGAACATAGTCTACATACCATCAAAAGTATTAAGTCACTCCGCAAAAGAGTGCTATAATTTACTGCTCGATGGATTGCCTATTACTTTTTATAAGCTTCCAAAGATTCCTCAAGGTATCTGAATTTTTTTGACACATTGTTTCTTTATTTTTGGTTGGTTTGAGTAGTAATTACACATTTCAACCAAACTTGCATGTTAAGAGTCCCAAATTGTAATATTTCCATTTTATAAAAGTTTTAAATATTTTTGGAGCATTTAATCTCTTGAATTGAACTTATAGGGTTCTGGAATCACAATGGCAACATTAAGGACAAGAACAGGATGAAAATTAACTTGGAATTGGAGATTCAAAATGCTTTTGAATATTGGTAAGTTACTATGAACCTGTGCAAAAGAATTAAAGAAATAAAATAATCTAAAAACTCGTGCAACAAAAACCATGCCTAGATTAGGTAGAAACTAATGAGAATGTTTGCATCATTTTGTAAAAACTCAAGCAACTACATGGGATAGGTTATTGTTTAGTACTTCAAGTGCTAACTTTTTTGGTGATTTGACATGAATTTAATGATATATTTTTATTAATTTGAGCTATAAATAAATAGGTTTTACTAAATTGTGGTTTTGATGGAATTTGATAAATATTAGTGAAATCAAAAATATTTTGGGTAAAATTAGTAAACTTAGTAAATTAATGACTTAGAGGGCTATAAAGTAATAAAAATTCATGAAATTTCACTTTTCATGTCTTTGTTATACTATTCATTGTCTACTGAGAAGTTGTAGTAGCCTTACTTGATTGATACTTTATAAAATAAGTCATAATAATATTTAGACGTCATGACTTTACTATCAAGTTATCATAATCTTTTAACTATGTAGCAAGATCTTCGTGACCATGATATTTTTTTTAGAGGCACATCTATATTATTTTTAAAATAAATAATGGCCATTATTCAATGTGCCAAATATCAAATAATAATAGTTTTTTTGATGATTATGCATGATGTATTTGCATGAAAGATACTTTAAATAGAATTATTTCAAGAAATTATAATTCAGCCAATTTTTATATATAAACTTAAAATTAGTTGATTTTTATGTGATATATATGGCTTGGTGAAATTGTTCAGTAGGAGGGAAGCAAAATGTAATGTAAAATCAAACATTCCTTTTATTATAACTTTGTTATACCTTCATGAACTTATAGAATATTTTTAGCATCTATTCTTGGCCGAAGTTCTACACAAATATTAATGGTATCTTCATACATCATTACTGTACCATCTCACTGACATAATTATTTTAATGTGTACTATATTTTTTTCGGCTAAGAAACTTTCTTGGAGTCATAGTCACACTTGCTTGATACCATCTTTATAGTCATAACATTAAATTTATATCACAGTAACCAAGTACCTAACTAGTGCTAAAAATCATGATTTTCTCCAAGGTCATGACTTTCTCATTACATAGCCATGAATATTATGACAGAAGTTGTGACTTTTCTTCAATGTTATAAATTTTGGCTATAAAAAATTTTAGAGAGCATTTACTTGAGTCGTGGATAGGCCCAGACTCGTGACTCTTTGCTCTAGAGATAAGACCAAAACCATGACCATTCCAATAGATATGAGTTTGGATTATAGAAAAGAAATGCATGAGCCACAGTCATTCCCGATACTATGCTTTTGTGTTATAGAGATAAAAAATATGAGCCTCAATCATTTTTAGTGCCATGAATTCCAATTATAGAAAGAAAAAATATGAGTTGTAGTCTTTCCAATGCCAAGACTTCATGTCATGAAGAGGAAATATATGAGCCATGACTATTCCTTGCATAGAGGCAATTTAATAAAAGGAAGTGACTAAAGCCATGCCATTCCATAGCACTATAGCTTTGTATTGTAGAAAGGAAAAACTAATGTCGTGACCTTCCCCAATGTCATGACTTTCCATTTAAAAAACACATCCAATCATTTGAGTATAAAAGTAGAACTTGGATCCAAAAAATAAAAGGAGATCTGAAAGAGAGATGGCATGAAAAAAGAGGCAAAAATCTATGGTTTTGGAACAAACATTTGCTCAACCATAGAGGAGACCCACAAACAAAGAGGCAAGTCAATGAACAAACATGAACCTTAAGGGGAGGAACATGTATTCCAACTCCTTCCTAGAGAAAAATCCAATGTGCTTGAATAAAAATTATGAGTTTAGGGTTTTTATTCCTCAACACTTTTAAGGATTGTCATTGGGAATCAAAAATTTTATGAGATATATTCCAAATTATCTCATGTGAATTCTTTCCCAATATAATGCTAAATTGAGATCTAGAGTTGATGTATTTTATTTCATGTAATGGATATAAAATTGATGAATTTTATGTTTGGTTTGTAATGAAGGTCAATTAATGATTGATGTGATAGTTATTTAGAACTAAAATTAGGATTTTACACTTGATATCTTTGTTCATGTTATTATGGTAGATTGTGACAGATAAGCCACAAATAATACTCATACTTAAATATAGGAAGGAAGTGAAAATGTTCAAATAATGAGGCATGAAAGAAACTTATATGCCAAACTTGATTTTGAAGTAACTTTAATCAAGCATGTATGGTGCTTATAAAGCTGAAAGTATGAATTCCTTTATAGGCTAATAATTTATGCATATCTAAAATAAGATGACCCTCAATTGATGTGTGAGTTTTATAGAATATTTTTTAAAATGTTTTACCATTAATGTGTGAGTCACATGTCATCATAGTGGATGGTTACATGCATGCCAAGTGGTATGAATAAGTGAAGGTGACTTGCAAGGTGGTGATAATCCTATAAGTTACTTTCTATCATATAACTTATACCAATATGATTTGAAGGAAGACATATGTTAAGTATCATAAGTTTGATACTTATGAAGATTGAAATACAGATACTTTTAATATTAGATCAATTCATATATTTATTACATATGAGATTAGAGAATAAGAATGCATATACCAAGCACCCATTACAAGTAATTAATGAGTTGCCCAAAAGGTGTGAATTTATGAATAACCCTAGAGAAGAGATGATTTGTCATTTTAATAGTAAAATACCAAAAGGATAGTTATAAAAAATCATCATTGGGGAGGGCCCAATAGATGACAACCACCTTATATGCTAGTGGGATACTAAAATATTTTTATAATAATCCAACATTTATTTTGAAACCAAACACAATAATAACAAAGCAATTCGGATAGTTCATTATACAATATAAAATTAATCAATCCTAGAATCTAAGAGTCTTACAAAAAATCTAGTTTTATCCTTCTGACTAAAGTTTCATTTAACTTAGTATTTATTAATCAAACTACCAACATAATACCTATTGGATTAATATATAGATAAAAGTTCACTTTACTACTTGTATGACCTATATATTTCAAGAATTATGTTGATTGAGAGACTCTCACCAAATAAGATTTGTGTATATTGTCTAATACTAAAAAGTGGATATCATAATATTGTCCAACATGTTTTTGGTAGCATAACTAGAGATTATTTAGTTTAGTTAGTTATCTTTAGTTGACATAATTATCTTAAAAAATAATATTTTTTTAGTAGTTTGGAGAATAATATCTTATTTTTATATGTTGATTTGCATTACTTATCTTGTATTATGTAATGTATCTTTTGGTTTAATATTTTTTAGCCGCCAATCTATATAGAAAAATTATAAAACTAAGCTACACCTTAGGGCTCTAAAAGTGATAAAATAAAAAAGAGATATTTGTTAGTGGAAGATAAATGTACACATCTCAGTTTATTAATATGATGAAGCCTATGATCTACCAAGTAGCAATTTCTATCTCATACCTAATGATTTCTTGAATGAATTCTATTATTAGAATGTTGTAAGCTATAGAGATATGAGATTGAAGAGCTATGAAGAGATTATATGTGATAGTCTTGATTCAACCTTTAGATCTTCATTGTAAGATATAATTACTAAGTTTCTTATTGAGACAAGAAGAGTGAACAAAGTAGAAGAAGATTAGATAAGAAAACTTGAAATTGCTTAAAAAAAGTACTAATTAGAATTTCTAGTGGTTCAAATGAATAGGATCAGTTGTGAGATGGAGATCATTGAAGCTAAAAGAGCTATGAAACTTTTTAATGTCGCAGCACAAATCAAAAAAAATTGGGCATTCATTATCATGGATCGATGTAGAGACTACCTCTAAAATGGTCTTTCATATAATATTACTAGATGAAACCAAAGATTCAAGGAGAAAGCAAGTAAAATATTACATGTACAAGTTGGCATGGACAATTAAGATTGCTAATAAAGGTAATATCTCATTGATGATCTAGTTATAAATATTAAACATAGTACTGCTTTGGTGGTAACCCAAAAAATTTGTGTGTTTGTGTTTTCTTTTTTCTACATAGACTAAATTACTCTCATTTGACACTATCTAATGGAAATTGTAATGGATTAAGTCTAAGACACTACAAGTACATAGGTCATACACGTAATAAAAAATAGATGTAAGTCTAGATATTATTCATATCGAGATTGACAAGAATTAAATTGCCAATTACCCAAACTACTAAATATTCACATTAATTGAACAATTAGAAAGATATTTTAGATACAAATTTAAAGATAATGAAAACAAAAGAACTAAAAGATTAAATAAAAATTAAAAAGAAATCTACAAAGATAAATTGGATTAGACTAGTTCTCTTGCAGAAACTAACACTGGCACGAAATGATGTGGTATAGCCAATTTCTATGGACTTCTCTATTGGGGCATAGTTCTAGAGAAAAGTTGAAATCTATCAAAAATATCTAACATGTAGCTTTGGATCTCTTCTTGTAGCTACATATTTAATTTCATCACTTAGATAATATTGTTTCCCTAGAAATCTAAGATCTAAGTGGTTATTGGTACTTTGAACTATCTTATGAGAATTGTATATCTTTCTTTCTTAATACTTCATGCTCTTTTTTAAAGAGTACATTTTTCTTGCTTCCCAAGACATGGGTGTTGCAATTCTCTTCAAATAGTTGGTGCCCCTTCCTTAATATATTAAAAAGTTTTCTAGTCCCTTGACTAGATCTATGCCAATATTGGGATATTGATCACTCAAAAAATTAAAGTGATATCTCTGATGATTTATATAAATAATTACTCTATTTTTTTATCTCTAAGCAGAACGAGGTCTTATCTACCTAAACTAGTAAAGCTCACTTGTTCATCACTATTAGCCTCATATCCTCTTAATTGATGGTTCCCTAATGCTCAAGAATCACCTTCTCCATGTCACTCAGACAACCTCACAGAAATAAAGGTAGGATACAACAAATTATGAGCATTTGACATTAATATTGGGAACAAGTTAATTGAAGTTCAACACCAGTCCATTAGATTTAACATTTTGCTTCCAAGAAAATCTCACTAATTTCTACAAAAAGAACATACTTAACCATTAATTACATTCAGCAAAATTTTTGTGTCTAATTAACTAGTTCACAATCACTAATGGACTACAAATCAAGGAAGCACATGGTGATTCAATTAATGGATTCATTTGATTTCAAGAAATTTTTTCAAATTTCAAAATAATACTGCCAGTGATTCATAAGGAATAAGCAAAAATTATTCATATTCAAGTTTCTAGAAAGATGAGTTCTAGATCCAAAACAAAATAACAAAGAACAATATTAATCTAATCTAGATCTATGCTAAAAAAGAAAAACAAAAAAAATACATAGAGCCATCATCTACTTGTTTTCTAGTTTGCCTCCAAACTCCTTTTTTTGAAGAAGAATATGATTTTATATGGTATGTGATAGCCCTAGCTTCTAGGGTTATTTGTATAAAATCCAAAATGATTGTCCCAACTCATATTCCTTATCGTTATCTTCACAACTCTGTTTCTTCCCATTTTAGAGCATCATTTTTTTTGCTGAGTGGGCATTTCAACATTTTTTATATTTCTGATTTTGATTTCCAAAAACTAAGGCACAATAGGTTTTCTCTCTCTCTCCTCCTCATAATGGTTTCAATATTACAATTTATTTATTTATGTGTTTTGCAATACATGTGTTCAATATATGCATTGATGTGATTAATTTTCTATGCATTATATATGTATATTATATATATAATTACAACTTATTTATAGTTTTCAATATTTGTAGTGTGGATGTTATTAGTTTTTGTTCTTATTTGTGTACGGGGATTTATGACATAAGGAATTAAAGCTTGGAAAATTTTGAAAATTTTGAAAGCTATGAACATAATCTCCTCTTTGGTCAAGAAATAGTGATGTTATCACATTGTTAATTCTAAGCCATACATCTTTTAATCGACCCTATCACCTAAAGAATAACTTGGAAAAAAATCTAAAGCATTAACCATGAAATCCCAGTTTGCATATTTTTATTGAATTTTTTATTTCTAGGATTTTATATTCTATAAATTAAAATGTAGTTTTAGGTCATTTTGTACTTTATGGACTTCTTGTATATGTAAAGAAGTCCTTAATATATATCATTTGATTTGACATTATTATAACTTGAACTTTTTTACTAGATTGTATTTATATTGATATTTTTCTTCATTTTGGGTTATTAAATTTATTTTCTTCTATTATTTAATTAATTGGCCATTATTTCTATTATTTTGTAGTTTCGAATAAACAATAATCTGAATATCATACACCAACAAATGACATTAGAGCGAGGTTCTGATTCCACCCAAAAAAATGGTTTCTAAACTTCAATTGAGGACATGAATCATTGATATTGTGATGGCATGTAGTCTTTTCATTATCATTATATTGGAATTCAATTATTCTAATATTAATATAGTGATATCGAATATATTTTAGGATATTCTTGCTTGTGTTGATTACTTGTGGTCAATATTAATTTTTATTATTATGGAGGATCATTCCATAATAATAAAATTTACTAAGACAAATTATTCTATTTGGAAAAATAGAATGCATGACTATCTTGTAGTCAAATAGTTATATGACTCGGTGAAAAAAAATAAGAAACATGAAATGTTGAGTGAAGAAGAATGAGAAGACTTATATTTTAGTATTACATCTTCAATTAGGTAATGGATAAGTAGTGATATTTATCAATATGTTACTGAAGAAATAAGGGTAGACAAGCTATGGGAGAAGCTAGAGTTTATCTATGAAATACAAGTTATCTTATAAAATTTATTTTCTGAAGAACAAGGAAAATTGAGAAGGGGGGAGTTTCTTATGGAATTATAATTTATGATAGATATGATAGGAGAACTATGAGGCACTTACAACCTGATGAAAGAACTCATTCTTCCAAAAGTATGTCACACGTAAAAAAATAGTCAAGTGTTACCAATGTAATAAGTTGGGACACTTGAAAAAAGAGTATTATTCTTGGAAAAGATTGCATCAATAATGAATGAGAAGAGAGAGACTTGAGGGAGTGACCAATGTCACCTCAAAAGGATACTTGATGCTGGTTAGTAATGATTTTTTCACTAATTTTATAACTTAGGATGTGATTGGTTTATTGAATCAGGAGCATCATTTAATATCACTCTGCACATCGACTTCTTTATTACCTACACACCTAGTAATTATGGCACACTAAATATGGGTAATACTGGGACATCATAGATTTTAGCTATGTTAGATATTTGCCTACAGATATAGATAGGACTTTAGCTTATGCTAAGATATCTTTGGTATGTCTTGAATATTCATATGAACATGATGTCTATTGGCATGCTAAATAACATGGGATAAATTAGTCATTGTGAGAGATAAGAAGAATACTTGGTATGCCACTATGGGAAAGAGTGCATGGATCTCGAAAAAACATCGTTCATCATAAGAGCAAAATTGATCTTTGGCACATGAAATTTGGTAATATGAGTGAAAAGTGCTATCAACTTCTAGCTATAAAGAATATCTTGCCATTTGACTAGTGATCTTTTTTTTTTGAGTGAATGGACTACATGGCTAGAAAAAACCATAGATCACTTTTTCATTCTCATCAACCCTCTCAAAGATTAAATATTCTCGATATGATTCATACCAAAGCATGCTCTATGTAGAGCAGAACTCTTGGTGATGGCTTTTATTATGTCATATTCATTAACAATTACTCTAGGAAGGTGTGGGCATTAATACTAAAAATGAAAGATCATGTTTTTTCCATCTAATAAGATTTAGTTAAGTGAAAGACAAATAAGAAATTGATCTTCATATATTCTAATAATGAGGGAGAATATTCAGGTCAATTTGACAACTATTATATATCTCATTGAATTAGACATGAAAAGACACTAGTTAAGATACTATAATTAAATGGCTTTGCTAAAAGGATGAACCAAATTATTGAGGAGAAGACCTGGTGCATACTTTTTCGAGAACATCTTTTAATAATTTTTGAAGAGAAGCTATGTATATAAGTATTGATGGAATCAACTTGTGCTTTCTTCCACCTTGAATGGAGATATTCCCACTAAAATCTAAACCATGAATGATATCACATATGATTACCTATGAATTTTTGGCTTAAAAGTCATCATTCATATTCCAAAAGATGAACGAAAACTCAATGATATAGTATGTCCATGTATCTTTATTGGCTACGAACAAGAAGAGTTAGGGTACATATTGTGGGACATCATTGCCAAGAAGCTAGTTCGAAGTAAATATGTGACAATTTTGGATGACAAGTTTATGAATGATAGTCATCCCAGCATAGATGAGAGCAATACCATAAAGATTCTTATTTGCACATATTAGGTGTCAATTCCTTCTAAAGATCAGTATGATCAAGAGAAAGTCATCCCAACATGACTTTCTCATCTTAGAAAAAAGTTCCACCTTGACTTTTTCATTTATAAGAGAAGTTTCACTTTGACTTTCTCAAGATGAAACAAAGTGTTCTCTTAAGAGTTTGAGAAGAACATGGATTTTGGTTCCTTCTATAGACCGGGAATTAGCTAGCACCTACATCCTTTTCAAGACCATTGCCTTGGAGGTTGTCAGCTTCACTCTTCATGTGGATACCATTAAAGGTGGACCTTGGACTTGGTTCACTTCCATCAACTAATTTTTAGAATCAAAGCAAGGTAATCCAACATATTTTTCATATTATAGATTTGTCTTTGATGCTACTTGGAATCCTCAGAATTTTACTGAAACTTTGTTTATTTCTGCTGCTTATTTCAAGTGTTAAAACCCATGCAAATAGAAAAATAGGATTAAAGTTTATTTTGTGCTCATAAAGAATGCAAAAAAAAACCATTAGGTGTACAAAAATTTTATGTCAATCACGAGGATCAAGAAGAAGAAAGATACTATGTGAGAGAAATTTGTGGTACAATTTGATAGAGAGATTCATAATGAGTTATTATGATCCCTAGGAACTAGGGATAATGCAGCCTTCAATTCCCTAAAACCATGTCTTGATTTCAAGCACGAATATATTAACATATGGAAATAGAGAATTAACAGTAACCTGGAAAAGTGCTTATAGATTTTTGATGCATGGAGAACTTATGAAGGTGAGTAAAGGTGCTTAGATTTTATTTGCTCATTTTTATTGCCGACACTTAGTGTTTCAACGATCACACAAGATTGGAATTTTTTGATTTATGCCCTCTAGACTATATGTAGAATTGATGTGAGAAAAATACTTGATTAATTCATTCTCAATTATCAAAAGAATGAATTCGCTAGCATAATTACTCATCATTCCTTAATGACTTTATTATATACAGCCAAGGGAGCTCCATTAGATAATGATAGCGAAGAGTTATGCCTAAGGGTATCCCCCTAACATTGTCAAGTATTAAAAAAGGGCTTGAAGAAGACAAAATAAAATAAAGAAGTTGATTCTCAAAGGTGAAGAATCGATAAATATTTGGCAAGGACCATCCTTCATGGAAGTCAACATAGAAGTTATTGAAAGTAGAGACAGGAGATGAGAAGAAGAATAAACTAACATTGAGCATTCCCAAGCTACACAAGCACATATGTTGGAAAGTAGTGACATTTTTTATATTTTGGAAAATATAATGTTGGATGCCAAATAAAGGAAGAAATGCCTAAAAACGAGATCCAATCCCTTTGTATAGTGATGGTAGAGGAAGTATAGAAATTACATGCAATGTGGGAAGTACATCCCAAAGAAAAAAGGAGAGGTTATTTTGCATGATCCAATAAAAGTTTTAAGATGAAATTTATAAGCTTTTGTAGGAAGGGAAGAAAATAGTGAAGACCAAAGTGATGGGAAATATTGAATCATTTTAAAAATTTTATGGGGTCATCACAATGGATTGAAAAAAAATGGTGGAAAAGAGAGATGAAAGAATTAGAGGTGATATAGAATATCAAGAGAATTAGTGGATATAAGAAATGAAAAATACAATGTGAACCAAAAAAAGTTATATTTTGCAATAGGATCTTTTCAAAGGCACATTGAACTCTATTGGGAGAAGACAAGATACATTGCATAAAATTTTGACAAATATATTGGATTGGGTAGCTACCAATAATGGTGACTTGGAGAGATCATTCACTTCTATGCCATCATTTGAGCATTCTAGAGTAAATTTACCCTTTAAAGAATTTGATCCTAAAGGAAAGTCATATTGTCGACTTTTCTAATCTCATTAACACACACACACACATATCCATATTGTAATATTGTAATTAATTTTTTATTGATGTTGTGTGCAGTTCAATGCAATAGTTTTTTATATAAAGTGGGAGTAAAAAGTCATGGTGCATTGTATAATAAAAAGAGCTTTAATTAAATAAACAATTTAATAAATTGTGCTTTTTGATAAAAGATGATAAAGAGTGGTGGGGTTGGGAGATTTTTATGTGAAATTGGGACATGGTGGATTATTAAAAATGAGGGAAAAAAATTATGTAAAGGCATAATATTAATTTTGTTACAACTTTGTTACACCTAATTTAACTATATCATAATTTTGGTATCTATTCTTTTATATGTGGCTCTACACAAATGGTCATGAAATTATTTATATGTCATGACTCTACCATGTCATTGATATAATTAGTTTACTATGCAACACATTTATTTCAGTTATACAACTTTCTTGAAGTCATAGTTGCACTAGTTCATAATAATTTTTATGGCTATGATAATTAATTTTTCGGCATAAAAACTAAGTGCCTCACTAGTGCTCAAAGTCCCTATAAGGCTCTAGTACCATAAATTTTCATTGTATAGCCAATAAGTCCAAGCTGAAAGCCATGGTGCAATTCTTAATATTGTGACTTTTAGCTATAGAAAGTTCCAAAGAGAAACACTCAAGCCATTTCCTTTACTAGGGCCATGACTTTTGCTCAGAAAAAATAACCAAAGCTAAGGCATATTATTTGTGTTGCTACAATCTGATGCAAGAGAGAGACCAATTTCATGACTTATTTGCATTGCTTTTAGTTTGGGTTACCACGACAAAGTAGATAGTCATGATTATTCTCATCACCTTGGTCATCTAATGCAAGGGATACCTAAGTCATGACTCATTCCTAATGCCATAAAATTTTGTTCTAAGGATGAAATTTGTAGTCATGGTGATTCCCATCACCACAACCATCTGATACAAGAGAGAGTCCAATGTGATGAATTATATCTAGCATAGTCATTTTGTATTTTAGAGGCAAAATTTACAATCACATCCATTCTCAATACCATGACTTTCTAAAGTTTGAAAGAGACAAAAGCCATAATTTTTTTCTAAAAATTTATGGCTACCAACTTAAAGATCACACTTAGCCATTTTAGTATTAAAAAAAGCAAGAAAAATTGAGAAATATTTTCAAAGTAAGAGGTAATAAATGAATGCTATGGTTTTGGGATCCAAATTTCACTGAACCCTTTGGAAGATCATCATGTGCAAATGGTGTAATGTAATATAAAAACATAAATCCTAAGGGGGGGATGAATTTTGAGGCCCATAACCAGTTTGTTGATTTAGGGTTAATTCCTAGATACTCTTGAGGGTTGTAATTTAGAACCTCTAATTTCATGAAAAGTATCTCTAATTATCTCATGTGAATAATGGTTGGAAGGGAGTAATAGTTCTTTCAATTATGATGCATGAGAATACTATATATTTTAAAACTCAATGTTTAAGTATGTTAATCATGTGAGTATGGTACATTAAAGCTAAATGCATAATTACTTCTATAAGTTAATTCATTTTGCATGTCTTAGAAAAACTGTCTCAATTGATGTGTGCAATTTATAAAACATTTTCTTAAGGGTTTTTACCTTTAATATTGGAGTTGTGTATCATCATGATAGATAATTGATGAGACAAGTGTTATTAGATGTGACTCATAAGGTGGTGACAATCCTATAAATTACTTTTATCATAATACTATGCCGATGAGATTCAAAGAAAAACATATGTTAATTATGTGAGAAATATGCTTTTGAAGCTAAAAATGATAACATATTTAATACCACATCATTTTATGTTTATGTGACATATGATGTTAGAGAATAATAATACACTTATGAAATAATCATAAAGGGCAATTGATAAGTTGCCTAAAAGGCATGGATTTGTTGAAGACACTCAAGCAAAGATGATTTGTTATTTTAGTGATAAAGTATCAAGTTGACAACTATAAAGGGTCATCATTGAGGAGAGTCTAATAGTTGATAACTACCTTATATACAAATAGGGCATTATGATTTTCATAATAATCCTACATTCATTCATTAACTCAAGTATAATAATATCCAAATTATTTAGATAAGTCATCATGCATAATGGAATGCATCAACCCTAAAATTTAAGTAACTTTTTTTAAACTAGTTTTATCCTTTCAACTAGAGTAGCAATTCACTAATAGTTGGTTGATCAAAATACCTACACAATTCTGGTTGGATTGATATTTGGATGAAAGATCCACTTTACTACTTATATAGCCAGTATACTTATAGGACTAGTTGGATGTATACTCTTGCACAACATGGTTTAGGGATTTTGCCTAATTCAAAAAATTAAGCATCATAACAAAATTATAACATAGTTCAACCTCTGTTCATAATTTCAACTCATGTTAGGTTTGAGTTGAAAGGTTTTTGTTGAAACACGTTTTGAATCTTAACTTATGTTGAAATGTAATGTCATGGCTTTATAAAGTTAAAAAGAGATAAAAGCCATGACTTTTTCCTATAAATTCATGACTTTCATCTTTAAGATCACACTGTTGCCATTTGAGTATTAAAAGAAAAAATCAAGAATTTTGAGAAAGATTTCCAAAGCACAAGAAAATAGATATTCTAGGATTTTGAGAGCCAAAATTTACCCAACCCTAAGGATAATTCATGTGTAAAGGGTGCAACATAATAGAAAAGCATAAATCCTATGGGGGATAAATGAATTTTGAATTTCTCTAGTGGAAATGCTGACATTGGCGTACAAATCAAAATCTATTTATGTTTTAATATGTTGAAATAGATTAATGCATGTTTTTCTATCCCCTACCATGTTTGCTTAAAAAATTCCATGTCATATTAAAAACATGACCACAAATCATATTTGGTAGTAATCCAACCCTCATTGTTTTTAAAATCAAAATATTTTCCTTTTACTTTTTTATATTTATATTCAACATAGACAATATATATATGTATATATGCCTTAGACTTAGATCTATCATCTAGAATAATAAGTCTTACATAATTACAATTATGAAATCATTTCTCACCAACTCAACAAGTGAATCATGTTGATTTGCATTATCATTCATTTGTTCAAATATGGAAAAAAGAGATATAGGATTCATATGAATATGAATCCCTGTAGCCTCACTTTCTTCATTGCTCTCATTATTATCATTAATTAATTGATCTTCTAGAAAAGTTACATCTTTTCTTTGAACATGTTTCTTGGATATTAGGTCACATAGTCTATATCTGAATTCTTCATTTTCATAACCAAAGATATATAGACATATCATGATATCGAGTTCAGATCTTTCATCTTTTGGATTATGAACTAAAGGTTTGTTGTTAAATACTTTCATCATATAAGATATCATTCATTAAGGTACTCAAGAAAATAATGTGCATCGCCCAACTACTAGAATTTGAGTTGAGAAGCACAAACATCTACATCACATCATCCAACATCATTTTCATGAATATTAGCTAGTTAATTGTTGCTTGTAAACTATCAATGTAAGCATCCACATTAGTTCCGTTCTAATATTTCATATTAACCAAATGTCAGATTAATAAAATATTATTCCTTAATATATTTATTTGTTCATCGATTTAATAGTTTTTCACAACTCATATGCCCTTGTTATTTCAAAAATATAGTGGAAAGTTATTTTTTCAACCCATTACTATATCATGGTAGATTCTTTGTAGTGTAAATGTTTCTACTATTTATCACTCAAATTTTTTGGTTTCAATTCACTAGAAACTACATCATATAAATCCAAAATTATTAAAAGATGAATCTTTTTTATTTTTTTAGATAGTTGGATGATTCCAACATAATCATTCTGATTATATTTTTTTTTCTTCCATCCTAGAAAAAAAAATAATTCACTCACTTGAACAATAAAATGTCAAATTGCCGAAAAAATAATTTATAACTCTCATACCACTTCTCAAGTTTCAAAATGAAGCCTAAATATTAAATTTGGTTTCATAGCTTTTTCCATAATCACAAATTTGGTGATTTTATTTTTCAATGATTTACATAAATTTTCTTTGTATCATTACTGAATGTAGTGGAATTCACATGATATATTTTCATTTCTAAAAATATATTTTCTTTTCCTTTTTGAAATTAAAATTTAGTTTTAATTATATTTTAATTTTTCGACATTGACAAATTTAATTTTAGCATAATTAATTTTTAATTATGTTTTTCATAAATATTTGAAAAACTAAAAATTTTAATTTCAATTCTACCCAAATTACTTACTTTTAATATTGATTTTCTGTCTAAAAATAGGCATATTGATTCTCGAAATCATTATCCAAATTATTTGAGAATAGATTTTTAAATACACAAATTATATTCAGCTAACATTTGACATGATATACAAAGAAGAATAATAAAAAACCACATCTAAATAACTAATACACACAATTTGATATAATCAAAGTCCAAAAATAAAGCAAAAATGATAAATTATAAATGAAAATACATTTTAATATTTAGAGGATTTAAATTATATTTTTCGGCAGATGTGTCAAGTGGGTCGTGTGGTGTTGCTAGTGCCAAATTTTTGGTGGCCTATTCAGGCCACCATCTCTTACTTGACATGGCATGCTTTGTCACTTTGGGTCATGCCATGCCAATAATGAGCCTAGGGAGGTAGGTTTGACATGACTCGATGGCATGGTTGATGCATTCAATCCTGCCAATGCATGTCGAGATGAAGCCATAATGACATGACAGAGCTAGCGTGATTTAGTGTCTGGACTAGCCCAAGGCCTTTTCCTAGCCTAGGCCTTCCTTGGTTGGCCCCTACCAATGCAAGTGCCACAAGACATGTTGGCAATAGGCACTCTAATGTTCAATCTAGTGACCTAATGTCAATAGCTTACTGGCACTCGACACTTGGTAGTTGGCATTGGTACCTACTAATTATGAAAATGTGTATCTAATTTAAAAACTAAAATAAAAGCACTTCAATCCAATGTCACTACGTTTGGATTGTACTATTAGCCATCATAGTTCATTATTTTGGTATTCTCATGTTTTCTCAAAGATCCATTAATAAATCCTCCTAGTCTTTTAAGCAATATAATGGTTCAATGGTATCTGGCATTAGTCACATCCTTCTATCTAAAATTACATTCATAGTCATAAAAAAATAGACTTTGATTTTATGCTAGAGAATAGATGAGTGATTAGATTAGTGTCATTTTAGACATTATGGGAAATATGAATTAATATTAATTTAGCCAACTTAATATATTAAAATATTTCATATTACTTTGGGATAATATAAAATGATAATTAGTATTTAAGTATCTTGAGAGCTCACTCTTATTTAATAAAACTTTCTGTCATTTTTTCCTAGCTAATAGAATCAAAATGTCATCATCTCTAAAAATGATATTAATCTCCATACTTTGAGAATTACTAAAACTATCATATTTATTATTATAATATTTAAATAAGTTAGCTAATTATTCATAAATCTCACCCTCTAGTTCTTGGAATTGATTCATGCAATTGGATATATATTTTATAGAATTTTCTATACTTTCAACTCAAACCAATTTTCATATGTAGCCAAGCAATAAAAATATAAAATGGTGGACAATTATTTTAAAT
>JAREIK010003173.1:5161955-5381955 GCA_029783825.1 Sapria himalayana
AAGTCAACAAGAAAATTACCAAATGCTGAATTTTTAGACCCCAATGAGAATTTAATTTTTGAAGTTATTGTTACATGTATTTTTGGCAATCCTCATGAATTTAAATTTCAGCAAAAACTAGAGGTCATAATATAGGTAGTTATCTTTCATAAATAGAATTTTGTTATGCATTATCATAATTTTTACATAGGGTTATTGATAGAATCCAAGTTCCTTGGTAGTATGCTTTGATACCAAATGTTAGAACTCAGGTACTTAAGACATTACCTTTGATACCATGATAAACCTAATACACCTTAGATTTGCTCTGAGGCAAAATGAAGAACTAAGTGTCAAAAATTGATTTCTTCAAGTACCAAATATTAGATCTAGTAGTGCTGAACTTGATGATGCAAAAATCAAAGGTAGAATCTAAGGATCCTAGCGTAATCTCCTTCAATTCCAAACGAATAATCATTGTAGGTATTCCACGATGTTGGTTTAGGCTTTTGAGAATGAGGAGATTAAATCTCTTATAAATGAAATACATATTCAACAATGAGAGACATTATAGAAGCAGCACACATGTACAAGATAGAGAATAAAAAAATATTACCACAACACAAGAGAAAGTAAGAAGAAAACATTTCATTATGCTTTTTGGCATAGCAACATTCACATTGATTTTTGTCACTTATCTTAGTTTATATTCTATTTACAATGCTTAAATAGGAAACAAAAAAAAAATCTTAGCACTAAAGACTAAATTAGTAACATCATAATTTCATGTCGCGACTTCATTCATATCACGATACCACATGACACATATCGCCACTTGAATACTTAAGTCGGCAATCACAACAACACAAAATATAATACAATAATAATGATGTTGTGATATTACATAACAAGGTCGCATATTCATTTATATTGTGATACCACATAATATGGCTAAAATATCACAAAATAGGGTATCAATACCAAAACACATGTTATAGCCTTGGGTGATTCACAACTTTATGTCACGACTCCAAAGAATGTGTATCATCTTCAAGCAAGTTGTGATCTCTTAATATATAGGTCACGAATCCAAAGCATAGTGTTCTACTTGCAACCATCCAAAATTGGTTGACTCTGTTCAATTCATGACTCCAAGATATATGTAATGACTCAGAATTTCAGTAGCTATTCTAGTTTTAGTCCAATCATGATTCCAAAGAATAGGGTTGAGACTCCACAACTCAGACAGTAGCTTTAGAAAAAGTTTTAGCCAATCCTAATTGTTATACTACTAAATTTTCTTGTTTGTCAAAATACATCGTTAATAATTATGTAAAATCTCTCTCTCTCTGTCACCTTCTCCTCTCCTCTCTTTTTCTCCATCTATCTCTGTTAGATAAGTAATTTTAAAAAAATCATTCAAAATATTATTATGAAGGTGAAAACTTATTTGAAAAGGGGTTTAGAAAATATATGAAAAGTAAAATTCAATTAATATTTTGGAAATATTTTATGCAAAATATTTTATTTTGGAAATTCACACATTGACTTGGTTGGAATGGTTGGAATGGTTGGAAGGAATTGTATGGCCTGATATTTTGGGTTAAAAGCTCACTTCCAATCTACCTAGATTATTGATAACTCTAGAAAAGTAAAAGTATTTTCTTCTCTTTTTTTCCTATTTCAATAAAAAGAAAAAGTATAGTTCAATTTTAACTATTTTAATACACACACACACACACACACACATAATCATATATTTTAATGAAATTTTTACTTTATTTAAAGATTTTACGTGCAGAGATGAAACAATTACATCAAAAATATTAAAGTTGGATTATGGTCACTCAGAAATCACAAAAAAAAATCATAGAGAATGGTGCTTGACAAGTAAGTAAGTAAGTACGTGTGTGTGTGTGTGTGTGTGTGTGCATGTATATATATATATGCATATATTTATATGTATGTATATATGTAAATTTATAATATAAATAAATATATATGTATATATTTGCATATTAATTTATATATGTTTGTATATATTTGTATGCATATAATTATGTATTTATGTTTATATATATGTATATATATTTATATATGTACATAAAAATATGTTAGTAAATATATTTTTATATTTTTATATTTTTATATTTTTATATTTTTATATATAAAAACATTTATACATATACAAATATATATGTAGATATATAGATATATAAGAATGTATATAAATATAAGTATAAATATATATTATGTATACATATATGTGCGTGTGTGCGTGCATGTTTGAAATAGATAGAAATAGTTGGAAGTTAGTGGATGTGTAAATATATTGAAAACAAAAAGGAAAAATAATGGAGAAGTTTTCAAAATTATATATATATATATATATATGTCAAGGAGTTACATAAATGAATGGATCCATAAGAATACTAAAATAATAAAAGGCAGAGGAGAAAAAAAATTCTTATAGAAGCAAATAAATCAAAGAGCAAACATGGTTAAAAAAAAGAAGAGCAAAGAATGATATCGAAAGAAAAAAAACATAAAAAAAGGAGTTACAAAGAAGGGAGTTATCAAAAAAAAAAAACTTTATACGAAGAAAAAGAGATGTACATGACGAAAATGAAACAAATAAGAGTTTTCAAAAGCTTATGCTAGTTTTCAAAAATGATACTGAAGGAAGATAATATATATATATAAGGTATCAAAACACTAATTGAAAAGAACATGAGTAGATATGAAAATTGAGGAAGGAGGATATATAGAAAAAGAGAAGAAGAAACTTGCATTTTTTTAATATAACCTTTCGAAAATAAATTTTGGAGGAAGAGTAAAAGCTCAAGGTTACACATAAACAAAGATAAAAAAATATCTAGAGAAGAAACTTCAACCATAGGCAACACACTGGAGAACAAAAGTATAAATAATAGATAACTTTCTAAACCCTTATAAGCACCTCTTTGCCTTTGTATTTTATTTTTGTGTTTTGTGTCTTTATTTAGTTGTTAAATGTCTGTTAAACTATGAATATCATAACTTATTATGATAACATCAATTTAATTATAGGCTATGTTCTTAAATGCTAGAATTGGTGCAAACTAAGTGGTGGTTATGTTTTTTAGAAATTTTTTCTTATTCATCCACTTGTATTTATTATAAACTTTTCACATTTGTTTGGCCAATATTACTAGAAACAAAACTGTGATATTAATTTTATAAAAGTTAAGATTAATCGATCAAAGTTAGATGATGCTTGTTTTATAATTTTAATTCTTAAAATGTTATGATTATTAGTTGTAAGTAATATAGGAATATATTATTTGCTTTGATAAAGCTAAATGACATATACTATAATATGCATCCATTTTTTTGGATTAGCATTTGAATGTGTTTAACATCGATAATGAATTTTAAAGGTATATAAGATTTGAAAAATTTTATATTAAATTAGAAGTCTGGTTTATGAAGAAATGTTTAATTATATATTGAAAAACAACTTAAAAAACAATTCACCAATTTTAGCATAATCCATTATAATATTGTTGCTTCCTTAACTATTTATTGCCTTATTAGTTGCTTTTGTATAATAGTACAATTTTTATTTTATTCATAATTTGATTTTAACTTTATTTATTAAATTAAGCATTTTAATTAATTAACTCATGTTGGTTCTTGTCACATTATTTTCACACATATTTAATCCTATTGGATATGATAATCAACTCTCTATATTACTTGTGGACCACATACATCTGAATGAGCATTTTACATTTTTCATTATTATTTGAAATGTCCAACATGTTTTTGATATCATTTTTATGGATTGAGATCAGTAAAAACTACTATAAAAATTATTTTTTTTCATCTTTTATTACTTAAATTTTTTTTGCTTAGGCATTGAAATCATTATATGAACGAGTAGAAAGAACCTGATATACTCTCTTTTGACCTTGGAATTGAATACATTTTTAAAGAGAAGGAGAAGAGTTTATACCATTATAATCCTTCATGAGCTAACCCCACTATAGTGAGGCAAAAAATTCAAGCTTCTTAGTATGAATTGAAACCCTTTGTGTTTCAAATATTTCAAAAGTCATATCCCCAAGGAATCTTTGGGAGAAATTATGCATACAACTATTAAAATAATCAACATGTGCTCTGCCACCACCTTGGATGGAGATATTCCCAATAAAATCTAGATAGAGAAAGATATTTCATATAATTACTTATAAGTTTTTTGCTTCAAACCCTTCATTCATAATCCAAAAGATAAATGATCTAAACTCAATGATATAGTATATCCATGTATCTTCATTGGCTATGGACAAGAATAGTTTTGGTACAGACTAAGGGACCTAATTGCTAAGATGCTTGTTTGAAATAGAGATGTGATATTTCTGGATGACCAATTTATAGATGGTAGTCATCTGAGCAAAGATGAGAGTGATACATTAGAGATTCCTATTTGCACATATTATGTGTTGATTCCTTCTAGAGATCATTATAATCAAAAGTGAGGAATTGAGTAGCTATCTGATATTTTCGATCCTTAAGATATAACTATTGAGGAGGTGAGATATTATATTCTAGCAAGAATTAGGCATGAGCTAGTTGTTCATCACGATACATCTCAGTCTGAACTGGTAAGGGTACCATTTCATACATCTCGATCTTGCCATATATCCTCTAGATTTTGTGATTATATTTTTCTCATGGATGTAGGTGAGCCCTAGACCTTTCAGGAGAACATATCTTTTGAGAATAAAGAGGAATGACTTCAGGCTATGTAGGAAGAGATAAAGGCTTTTCATGTCAACAAAACTTATGATATAGTACCTTACCAAAAGAAAAGTAGGCATTGAAAAATAGATAGCTCATTAGAATAAAACTCGGTGATGATGACTCTTAACTAAGATACAAGGCTCAGTTAATATTTAAAGGATTTAGTCAAAAGAAATAATTAATTTTGATGAGATATTTTATCTTGAAGTGAAAATGTCTTTTATTTGAGTATTTTTGAGTTTGCCTGATGATTTGAACTTAGAAATTATTCAACTCGATTTAAATACTATATTTCTTCATGATGACCTTCATGAGACTCTCAGAATAGATCATCATGAGAGATTCATTGTAGAAAGGAAGGAATATTTCATTTGCAAATTAAACAATAGCTTGTATTGTCTTAAATAAGCTCCTAGGCAGTGCTACAAGAAATATTATTCATTAATGGAGTCTTATGGTTTTTAGCACATATATTGAGATCACTGTGTATTTATCTGTCATTAATTGGGTGATGATTGACTTAAACTTTTATTATATGTTGATGCCTTGTTGATCATTGGATGTAATAGAGCACTAATTGATAGGCTTATGAGAGAGCTTAGAAATGTCTTTTATATGAAAGACTTAGGCTTAGTTAGACATATTTTAGGGATGAATATCATTCGGGATAGACCTTCTAAGCATATCTAGTTAACTCAAGAATGATATATTGGTAATATTTTTGAGAGAGATAAGGCTAAACAGTATCGGCTACCTTAGCTAAATATTTTAAGCTGGGTACCAATTGTTGTCCCAAGACTGATGAGAAAAGAAGAGATATGAGTCGTGACTCTTATGCCATAGTAGTTGGTAATCTTATGTGTGTTATGGTCTATACTAAACATGATATAGTTGTTACTATCAGTATTGTCAATCATTATCTCTTGAACCAAGGAACATGCCACTGAGCTAATAAGTATATCTCCATCTAGGGCAGAGGGAGAGATTTGTTGGGTCTACCCAAGTTGGATAGATCAATTTTGTTCATTTTATGTATTATTTTTTCTTTTTTGAAGAGATGGAGCATGGAAAGCTATATGGGTGGGATAAAATGCTATGTTATTTTTTTAAAAAATAGAAACTAAAAAAAGGCTATCTTTAAAATATTGTTAAAAGGAGAAAATTCTAGTTTTTGCAAAGAGGGCACATGTGGTGCCCTCTTAGAAAGGGGAATGCCCCTATCTGGTCCTTAAAAAAAGACAAATGAAAAAAAGTGTGTACATAAGATATAGTGAGGGTGTATTTTTTTTTGGTAGAAGTGTTTTTTCCAGTAAGGTTGCAAGAAAAATCAAGGTGCTTGAGATATAATGCAAGAAGAAAAAAAGAACTATACATGCATTTTTTTTTCCACAAAAACAAATCTTGTGCATGAAAAAAAGGATTAGCATTATAGATAGTTTTTGGCCATCATTTTTTTGCAATACAACTAGAGGTGTCAAACGGGCCGGGCCGTCCCGGCCCGGCATGATTTAAAAATAGCCGAGCCCGGCACGGCTCGTAGGCACGGCGGGCCGTGCCGTGCCTTGCCTGGCCCGCTCGGGCTTGCCTGTCCGAGCGGTTCGGGATACGGGAAGACCGCGGCTCGGGTTGAATCAGACCCGACCCGCGGTCTTTTTTTGTGGGAGGGGCATCCTGGGGTCGGGCTCACGGGACACCCGGCACGGGACTGACCCGTGCCGGGGTGCCATGCCGCGTGTCGAACCGTGCCGGGGTGCCATGCCGCGTGTCGAACCGTGCCGGGTCAGGCACGGCACGGCACGCGCCTAACCAGGGCACGGCACGGGCCCGGGCACGGAATTTTTCCATGCCGTGCCTCGTGCCGGGCCGGGCCGGCCCGGCCCTGTTGACACCTGTAAATACAACATTTTTTTGTAGAGTGTGCATTTCTGCCCTTTTTATTTTTCTAATTTTGAGTTCCATAAACTACTACACAATAAGTTCTTTCTCTCTCTATGCTCCTCACACTAGTTTGAATATTGCAATTTATTTATATATGCGATTATATTTAAATTATAATATGTGTGTTCGATATGTCCATTGATTTATGATTTATTTTTTGTGCATTGTGTGTGTAGATTATATATATAATCATAGCTTATTAATAAGTTCATTGTGTAGTATGGATACTAGTAGTTTTTGTTTTTATTTGTGTGTAGGAGTATATGCCAAAAGGAATTGGAGAATAAACAATTTTGAAGTTTGAAAGATGGAAACAGAATCTCTTATTTAGTCAAATAATAATGATATCATAATGTTGATTTCAAGCTGTAAAATCAATGAACCAACTAAATCACCTAACGAATAATGTGGAAACATATCCTAAGAATTCAACCCAAAATTACAAGTTATATATTTATACTAGATTTTTGATTTCTAGAGTTTAAAATCCTAGAAATTACTTTTTGGTTTAAAACATAATTTTTAGGAGTTGTGTGCCCAACAGGCTTCTTGTACATATGAAGAAGTATTTAGCATATATTGTTTGATTTTACATTAGTATTACTCTAACTTTTTTCAATGGATTGTATTTTTCAAAATTTTAAATTGAGATTTTTCTTTATTTTTGGTTGTTAATTTTATTTGCTTCCGTTGTTTAATTAATCAACCATAATTCCTATTTTTTTGTGATTTCTAATAAACAATGGTCCAAGTACCCAACCCCATCAAGATTTATATAAATATACACACTTTGCAATGCATGTGTAGGAATCTATATGCTTAGACATTTACATGGTTTTTTAATTGATATGCATATGTTAATGTTATTATGTTTAGATTCTTGCAATAAGTTTCTATAGATAAATGCATGTTAATGTTATAACATTTAGTTTTGTCAATTTAGATTCTTCCTTCTTGAAATGCATTTGTTTAGTTATGTGTTGGTTTAGATTCCTCATTGATAATTGGTTCATTGTTATTTTTTTTCTTTTGTATTTTCACCATCTTAGATATTTTCAAATTTAGAGATAAAAGTTGAAATAGATATTTAATACATAAATTTCACAAGTATCACTCACCAATGATTTGTAGACTTTTATCCAAAATCTTGGATATGTATGCCTCATAGCACGCTTCTTAATAAGAATTAGAAATAATAAAATAAAAGTATTAATTTTTATGTTGTTCAACTCTCATCATGGTGAAGTTTATTGCTCAAAACATATAGATGTACTTGTCAACATGAGACATTGAAACAATATGCACATTAACTATAGATAATTCAAGTTTTTACATACGAAAATCACAATTTCGATAATAGAGTCTAATAAGAGAAATGAATTATCATTAGATGGAAATATTTTTTGCTTAAGGCATTTTACTCATGTCTTCGATCATATCATAAAGAAATGAAACAATTGAGTTTAAAGATTTACTAGTTCATTTTTGTGTATATGTGAAATATGTGACATGTTCTCATTCCCATGTTCACGATATGTGTTGGAGAAGAGAGAATTGTGTCACACAAATCTTTATGTTTCGATAGTCAAAAAGATAAAACTCTACACACTTAAAGCTAATTCGTAGAAAAAGACATGTTTGCTATTTCTAAAAATTTTATTTGAATGAATTGAGAAATGAAATATAAACTTTATGTATAAATACGATAGGTTGATAAGCAAAAGAGACTAGCTAAAAATGAGAAGCTCACATGATTTTGTAAAAAAATTGAATACCATTACATTACATATTTTGTGGTCAAAATATA
Organism: Sapria himalayana; assembly: GCA_029783825.1. Lineage (NCBI taxonomy): Eukaryota > Viridiplantae > Streptophyta > Magnoliopsida > Malpighiales > Rafflesiaceae > Sapria > Sapria himalayana. Next base: position 5,170,465 of record JAREIK010003173.1, read on the forward strand.
TCCCTTCTAACTCTACATTCATGAAGTGAGGAGGAGAATACAAATCCTTTATTTATAATAGTCACAATGTGAGAATGTTTTTTATGTGATATGAGAACAAAGATGTGTCAATTTAAAAAAAAAATATAATAAATTGACAAAATAGATATAATATTGATTGTGGTTTTCATCATGTAACATTTTTGTAATAAATTGAAATAAATGAAATTTTATTATTCAAAATTCAATGATAATACTAAGGTTGAAATCAATGGAAAGGTGAAATATCTTATGGAGCTGCTTTATTAATAATATTCATCATATTATGAGACAATATTTCTAACAATATCATTGAATCTTTTCTAAACTCTTAAATTATTGACAAAACTAATACAAAAGTAATTATGATAATTCTTAACAAAGATATGTAAACTTGTTTACAAGCAATTCTCTCTTCTTCCTCTTAGACTAGGCCTCTCAATTTTCATATACTTATAGTATTATCTAATTTTTGGTTTACAAGGAAACACTGTTTTCAATTAGATATTCTATTCGGGATATAATTCTCTATTAAAAATTCTTCTCTAAATCAAATCACTTGTTTTTCCATATTTCTCATATTATCAGTAAAGAAATATATCTATGGGATCTCCACTTAAATTTTCACATTTGTAGGTGTATCTAATTGAGCACTTATTTAATCATATAGTTTAGGACATTGATATTAGGAAAATGCTCTCCATAACTTTTAGGAAAATTGAGTGTAACATTAAATAAGTAATAGAGCCTTCATTTGGAGAATTATTACATTTAGAATCAAAATTTCAATCTTTTTGCTATAATATACACTGTTGGAATGAAATTATTTTCTAATTATCAACCAAAACATCTCCTTTGTTTTTGGAATATGTTTATACCATATTCTAATGTGATCCAAAAATATCTCCTTTGTTTAAAGCTTCCCAGACTTAAAATTAAATAAACCTTTTTGATAAGCATATAAACTAATTAACAAATTTGTTCCACGTTTCTAGGAGGAACTAACATCCCCCTCATTTCCTTTAAATTCTCACATAATATTCAACACTTTTAAAGAAAGAAACAAGTATGGTATTTAGAAATTACAATATTATAAATACTAACTCAGCATATGCTACATTAACAAACGATGCAAATTAGTACAATGGATATGCAATAAATGTTTGATTGGCCTAACAAGTATGCCATTACTGCTCATGTTCAGCTAGCCAATAATGTAATCATTTTATAATTTATTAAATTGAAGGAATTTTCATGAGTTGAATTGAAATTCTTTGCACTTGATACTTGTCCTTCTGGACTGTGAAGAAGTTTAATTACTTATGTAAAACCCTAAAACTTAAAGTTGCAATTTATACAAATCTAGATATTGATTACTGCTTGAATAATAATTAATCTAGATTATTCTATATTTGGATAAATCTAGACTTTACTTTCATTAAAAAGTGATGCAAGTAAATAAATAAATCATATATAGTATGAATCACAAGTAATTTGTCCTTTGAAGATGGGAATTTAGGAGTTTAGATATGTAACAATGTAATATATTATAGTAGAAATATGTTAAAATATCAAATAATATTCTTTAATTATAAAAAATTCTTTAGATTGAAATGGTTTTAAAAAAACATTAACGAAATCATAGTTTTTGAATAACTATGATGAATAATTGCAAAATTAGATACTCTATATAAATTTGAGACATTGGTAAATTGTGGAGGAGAGATTTGCAAAATTCTAACTAAAACTAACTTATTGGAGTAGAAAAATATCATGGGAGAATACAATGGGGTAGATTATAATTTAATATGAAATTTAAATAAAGGAAATTAACAAGTTAAGATGAATATTAAACAAAAAAGACTATGTCTCGTCAAAGTGGCAAAATAGGCATTTCTAGTTCAATCAAAAGAGATTGGACTTGAAAGAAGATGATTTAATTACTCCAAAAAGGAGACTGGTGAGCAACAACACAAGAACAAGAACATGTTGAAAAACAAAATATATGAAAAATAGGAACCCGTGAGAAATTTAAAAGGAGCAAACTATTTGAGAAGAGCACTCCATGTACACCTAACACAATAATGCTAGTTGGTTCTCATCCTACGATTGATATTAAAATTAATATTTTATAATTATAAAAGTAAAAATTGCCGAATTCAAATAATTATCAAATAACAAAAAAAAAATGATATTTTATTTTGAAAACTAATAAAATTTTTAATAATTGTAAAACTTCAACAAAAATATAATGTTTCAAATCAATCTTCCCATTGATTACTTTCCATCAAGTCTAATCCAAATCACTTATCTTGATTAATTATCTTCAAATATACCAACATTCACATGATTCTTTCTCAAATCACTCATCCATTAAAGAGCAATATATATATGTATAGAGAGAGAGAGAGAGAGAGCATGTATGTGTGTGTATGTGTGTGTGTGTGTGTGTGTGTGTGTGTGATAGAGAGAGGAGGGGAGCTGTAGAGAGAGATGAGGGCAGTAGTAGAGAGAGAGGGGGAGAGAGAATGGGAGAGTGGTAGAGAGAGAGAGAGAGAGATGCTTTCTTCAATATCTCAAAAGATAATTCATCATATATTGTCACACATGAGATTATTTCTTTCATGGTTCTCTTCACAATTAATTCTATAACAAACATAAGAGTCTTTTTTAAAGAGTTATCACAAAGATCAATTTTTATAAAAATTTGAGGATATTATAATACAAGTTTGTATTAAAATAAATTTATTGACATAAACATTTATCATGACTACAATTCAAGCAAAATATTTATATTGCAACCCTAAATGAATTATTTGAGCACACAATAATGAAATATTTGTTATGTTTAATCAATAAAACCAAATCTCAAAAATATTTATCAATTGACACAAAATTGTTCAAACAAATGTATTCATTAACAACTACATTAATTAATGAATTGAATGCTTCTCTGACAAAATTCATTAACAACTTTGATCACAAAATTCATGTGATCAAAGTGTCTAGTAAATAAACTAAAAGTATTAATGACATTACTCAAAAATTAATTTATTATCTAATCCTCATCATAAGGACTTGAATCATAATTCCAAATTAGTAACACTTATGGAGTTTTAAAGATTTGAGTCCTTTCTAAAGCTAAATGACATATAAATTATTATTTGTGGAATAATTAACAAGAGGTTTTAAGAATATATCACTTGATATGTGTTATTTTTGAATGACATAATGTTGATTAATGATGTTGAAGAATAGTTAGACATGAAACTAAAAATGCAGATGGTATAGCACTTGAATCAAAGGGATTTAAGAATAATCATAACAAGACATAGTGCTTTAAATATGAATTTGGTCATCTTAGGAATAATAATGATTTAGTAAGAAAGATGGGGAAACAAAAAGTATCAAATACTAATCATTTCAAATAGATAGATAATATATTAAGTAAATACCTGCAAATTGATGATTATTTTTTTCATATAATAAATATTGGGAGGAGCAAATGGAATGTAGACTCAAAGGTTCTTAGTGATAGACAAATGCTTAAGATATTAAAGTAAATATTATATAAAAAAGCTATAAGACCGGCCATATTTATGAAAGTAAATGTTAGTCGACTAAAAAAATAATTTATATAAAGGATAAGAATGATATAGATGATGATGCCATGGTTGATGTTTGATATGATGAGGAAAGATATAACTAGCAATTTAGCTATTTAGAATAAGATTAACATAACTCCTATAGATGTGTTGGGTCTACCTAAGTTGAGTAGACTAGTTTTGTTTATTTTGTTTGTTTTATTTTTTTGGAAAGCATGGAGCACAATAGATTAAATACATTTAAAAAAAATAGAAATTGAAAAAAAACTTTTTTGTTTAAAACTTTGTCTAACGGGAACATTCTCATTTTCTCAAAGAGGGCATGTGTGTTGCTCTCTCTGATGGGGGAGTGTTTACATCTGGTCCTTAAAAAAAGGGAAACAAAAAATGTGTAAATTGCAAGATATAATGAGGATGCATTTTTTTCCAACATGGTGTACATGAAAAAATAGGATGCTTGTAGTACTATGTGAGAATGATACATTACATAAGGCACACTATTTTTTTTTTGGAAACCAATAGCTTCAGGGCCCACACAATAGGTTTTCAGTGTGGAGGGCATCTTTTTTTTTTTTTTTGGTTAGTGTGCATTTCTATCTTTTTTATATTTCTGATTTTGAGTTTAATAAACTAAGACACATGTTTTATCTCTCTCTCTCTCCTCCTCATAATGTTTCAATATTATAATTTATTTTTACTTATCAAAAAAAAAATATATTATAATTTATTTCATCTTTTCTAAAATTCCACGCACCCGAGCAATGAACATTCACAACATAATTACTACACATCCACCGCATGCCAACCTTCTCATAATCTTATGCATGATCCTCCACATGGTTCAAGTTAGAGGGAAAAAATTAAGGGAAGAAATATTATAAAAGAGTTTTAATTTTTCAAAAACTCTCTTTCATACACTTATCTTCCGAGGAAGAGTTTTCTTTTTTTTCTTAAGATTTTTAAAAACTAAAAATGTAATTCTAAATTTTGCCCAAATTAATTTTTTTAAAATTAAAAATTACTTCAGACACAAATATATTTCTCTCTCTCTTTATATATATATATATATATTAATTCTCAAAATAATTACCTAAATTATTTTGAGAATAAATGTTTAAAAAACAAATCATTGTCTATCCACAATAGATAGAGTACTCTAAAAAATACAATGAATATAATTATAGATAGAATAGATTAAATACTCCAAATATGAAGCAAAAATAATAAATTGTAACAGAAAACACTAATTAATGTTTGGAGGATTTTGATTATAATTATTGACAGAATATTTCAATGCTCCCTTTTGCTTCTAGATGAAAATTAAAAGCACCCAAGAATGCCACATTCACATCATCTCTATTACACATTCACATCATGTTTATTGCACATTCACCACATACTACTACATGAATCTTCTCATAATCTTCTACATGATCCTACACTTAGTTGAAGTTAGACGATAAGAAATCAAGAGACTAAAAATGGGAGAATTATGTTTTGGTACATCATTCACAAAATAATTGAAAAAAAAAACAATTTTTAAAAAAATTAGTGCACCAACCTTTTAACATAGTATTTTATAATTATAATATTGTGTAAATGTGTATATATGTTGACATAAACATATCCTTTATATATGCGTGTGTTTGTTTAAATATACATACATAAACACACATATATCAAGTTGGTGTGTGTGTGTATGACATTAAATTTTACAACTATGATATTGTTCATGTTACTCAAATTTGCTAAATAAAGCAGACAATACATAGAATTTAAAAAGGTACATCAGTCAAGTGGTATATCCACATTGCCACTACAAACCTGTGAAGTGAAAAACATGATTGAATAAATAAATCTAAAACCAAATGAAGGTATATCCACATCGAATCAAGGTTGATCCACATGAAAAACAAACAAAAAGATTGAATAACAAAATTTAAAATATATGATTGAATATTCAAGGTTTATCCACATGAAAAACAATAAAAAGTTCGTATTGAAGATCCATAGTTTAAGTCAATTATGAGTTGAGCTTTTTTTACTCAAATCTAGTTTGGTTTGGGATGGAACATTGAGGGAGGGAAAACCAAACACAACTTGATTACGAGGAAAAAATTCATGGTTTGTTTGATTTCCACCATGTACTTTATGAGTATCCGTGGCTGTGTGTGTGTGTGTGTGTGTGTGTGTGTGTGTGTGTGTGTGTGTGTGTGTGTGTATATATACATATAATTTATATTTTTATTAACCCATGATAATTGATTTGTTATGTGTGTTGGGGTGACAGTAAGTTATTTTACATTATTAAATACATAGGTTCAAATCCTAGTTTTGTCAAATCTAATTTTTCTAAATTCTTTATAAAAACATAAAATGGTTTATGATTCAATAAATTGATTTATAAATTATAAAACCTAATTTTTATTTTTATTTTTTTGTTTAAACATGAGAAGGAAAAAATTGAATTGATATATTTTAGTGAGAAAAAACTTAATTATTTTTGAGTTTGGTGCACTTTTTTTTATTTAGAATTTAATATGTCAAAACTTAATTATTTTGGTTTGGTGTACAAAAACACAAATTTACTTCAAAAAAATAAAACCAATTTTTTGTTCATTCTGAAAACCCATGACCATGCGAATAAAGGTAGTTTATAAATTAAAAAAATTAGGGTAGGTGACTCATTTTTTTTATTTTGAAAAAAATTTATGTTCTTTTGAAAAATTCACAAAAACTCTCATATCTTTTTTTCTTTTCATATAGTAAATAATAATAGTATGCTCAACCTGCCAAGTCCCGGCATGCATTTCTTCCTTTAGATATATATACATAACTATGTGTATGTGTGTGTGTTTGTGTTTGAATATATACAAATACATCTAAGATATTTTAATATAAAATTTTTTGTAATTTGATGTACCCACGATTGAATCTACAAACGCAGCCTGTTCAAATAATATATTTATTTTTTAAATATTTTTTTAATCGCAAATGTGTTAGATGGGGGTATAATGGAGCCCAAAACATAATTATTTTTTGCGTACATCTATATAAATAATTTCATGCTAAATGAATGAACCACATTTATTTTGAATTATTGAATGTGAATTATAAAATTTATTTTAATTCGCAATGGTCTCCTTCTTCAATATGTTAAGGAAACTAGTTTTCTTGGATTGAAACAAGGTTGTTGAAGCTAAATGTAATTCTAATTTTTTTATGTAATTATTAAAATATGTAATTCATGTTAACATATTTATATATCTTTTTTTAACATATTTATGTGAATTATAAGTTTCCTTTCTCTTTATTAAATGATTTAATAATTATCTATGATAATAATCTCCTATTTGAAGAAAAGACAACATTGTTTATTTCTTGCTTCAATTTATTATTTTAAATTAAATGTTTTATAATTATAGTAACCTTGTCATAATTATAATATTTTAATTTCATTAGATCTAATACTTTTTTTAACTATTAGAGTAACTATAATGTAATTTATTTTTATTTGCTATGTATCATTTAGTTATCATTTGTTTTCTTGCTTGATTAATTTGGCACATTAGAAAAAAAATAAATATATGAATTTATTAAATAATTGGCATTTATAATCCAATAGATGATTGCTTGATTAATTCAGTATTTACTATAAAAAAGAATTTTAAGATTATACATCATTAAAATTTTATAAGTCATGTTGGTATCTATAATTGATTGGCAAAAAAAAACAAAAAATAAACAAAAAATAAATAAATAAATAATATAATATATATATATATATATATATATATATATATATATAAGCATTAAAAATATTAATATTTAAATTAGAAATATATAATCCATTACATTGATATTCAAATATCTTATAGGCAATAGAAAAATATTAACAAATAAGCATGTTTTATATTATGAAGAAATTAAACAAATATTTAAACCCATATATATTTATATCCAATCAATGTTACTTTCAATTTTAGACAATTAGATAACCTAATCTTTTCTTGTCATGGTGGGGACAATCTACACCTCAGTCTTTGACAACTTTATATAAAAATCACTTTTTTATTTCCTTCAGTCATTCAATGTTGAGGGTTGTGTTGAGGTACTAGCTTAGAGGCATGGCATGATTTTATCACTCTTTCATTACATATATACAATTTCAAGGTCTTAATTACTACCATGAATGATGTCCACTCATCATCATTGATATTTGTGTCAATTACTTGTTTTCAACTATTTGTTCCTTATGGAGTCTTCATTGTTACTCTTGCCTGCACAAATGGAGCTTGAGGATTCAAATATTGATCTATTAATTTCTAAATTTGATGAATTACTGTCTAACTAATTTTCACATATTAATTACTAGTCAGATTCTATTATATTGATGAGGCATTAGTTTCAAAAGATTTGGATCATATTCTAGTATTAATAATATTAGATTTTCCTCTTGAATCTATATTATGTATAATATACACTATTTTAGTTTCATCATATTTATTGTAATATTTATGCATTATATAGAGTAATATTTGAATAGTATAAAATAGGTGAGTGATTATTTTGTGTACAAATATTATTTAAAAAATAAATATGTAGAAGTTGCCATTGATTGAAGTGCTAGCTAGCATGCATCAAACCTATCATTTACTAATAAAACCTAATATGTTAGCTCAATTGAGATTAATGAAATTAGAGAGCTCAAGAAGTGTGTGTGTGTGTGTGTGTGTGTGTTGTTGTATTTGAAAATATTCTCTATGGTCCAAGCTTGCTAACACAATTAATTTGTAGAACTCACCATAGGTCAAAAAATTTATGAAGAAGCATTTTGGACAACCTTATACAAACTAGTTTGAATATGGAGCAATTCACTAATGATTTTGAGGAAAGATGAAAATACTCATCATAAAGCTTATATTTTACAAGACATGAAAGCTAACCATTGATATTACAATAAGGTAGTATGATACATATTTTGCCATTAGGTAAAAATTATATGTTAGGATTGACTCCTCTTTTTAAAGCTAATGCATATGCTGAAAAGACAACCTTATTCTTTGGTGTCATAACTGGACTAAAGCTATAATAGTGACTAGAGTTAAGTGTTGCAACCAAGGTTAAGGAGTCGTCACTTGAATGGAGTCTACCAATTTTAGATTATTGTTACTGGAGAGATGTGCTTTTGATTTTCGATGCAAATTATGAAGGCATGATTCATTTAAGCTATAATACGTGCTTTGGATTTGTGATATAGAAGTGACTCAACTTACATTATAATACAAGTTATGATGTCTGTTGTGACTTTGTTTTACTATCCTATTTTGTTGGTTAGACAGTGTGTCTAAATTTTTCATGTGCATAAAATTGCTATGGCACTGTGAGTGGTGCTAAGAGTAGTGGTACTAAGAGCAGTGATTGTATTGGCATTGGTCTCTCTTTAGCATCATATAGTCTTGGCACTAGAAAATAGCCACAATACAAAAAAATTGGCTTTTCAAGTGTTTCAAGTGGTCACGATACTGAGAAAGACTATGATACTAACATTGACTTCTTTCATATATCATATGACTATTATTCAACAAAAAGGCCCAGAGACTAATAATTAGTCCAAACATAAAAGTCACAACTCTACTTTCTTTTGATAAAAGAGTCATGACCTTGGGGAATGGTTGTAGTTGAGTAATACTCTCTATAAGATTTTAATGTCTAAAAGTTATGATAATGAATAATTCATGTGGCTTTGGCCTGATTAGTCTTGGCTCTTTAATATTTTATAGTTCAAAAGTTATGTCTTTTTAAAGAAGATGTTACTTTGATTTGAAATTACATGACTATAATAAAGATAACATCAAAATAATAGAAAGTGGTCATGACTTTTAGTACCAGTGGGGTACTTAATTATTATGATGTAAAATTAATATTAATTTCATTTAATTATTACGAGATAAGTATGACTATCACCTGATAATAATTCCATAGTCAAAAAGAAGATATAATACAATGAAAGGATTATATTAATGATGTAGTAAAGTCATGGCATTAAAGATTATCATGACCAATTATATATAGTTTTAGCCAAAAAATAAATGATAAAACTAAACGATGCTCCATAATCTATTCGTGAGCAGAATACCTTCAAAATCTTATTGATTTCTTGACTATTTATTAAAATCCTTCAAAACTCCTAATTCTTGAAATTGATACATTAATATCTCATTCTTATGCTTATATATCATAAAAAATTACTAAAATACTTATGAATATTTGGTAATTTGAATACCAAATAGTATCGTAATCATATTTTGCATTGTCATGATATCATTATTTTCATGATAATTTTTGTATTCTTACAACTGGCAAACTTAAGGATTCAAGGCATAACCCTATCTTATGATGTCACGACATGAATGTAATCATGATATATTATGTGTTGTCATAATTCAACACTTAAGTGAAAGATTTTTGAGTTCACTATATAAAATCTTATAGAAAAAGAGAGATAACATAGAAGTGAGAGAATTTGTAAGTTTTCCTAATAGGCATGACAAGACTTGTATTCTACTAGAACTAGCATGAGTCTAGTTAGAATCATGTTGAGTTATGTTGTGACATGCTACGTCTTGCCTATTTTTAACTTTAAGTATGCAAATCACAATGTAATAATATAAAAAAAAAACAATCATATCTTACATTCATATGAAATGAAAAAAAAATATCATCCAAATAAAAAAATACAATCATTAATTATAATGGCAATCGATGTTTGACTGTAAATTATCATTATCATCGTATAGATATTTGTTGGTATCACTAATAGTGGTCTTAACATTCTTCAAGTCCCATGAGTTATTATCTGAAGTAACTCGTGTGCTCTCATTCCATCACAATGCTAGATATTCAATCTCAAATCCTATCAATTCTTATTGCAAGAAAATGCCTAATGATATCTGGTCATAATATAGATCTCCGAACTAAAATGAAATTTACTACAATAGTAAAAATAGACTCCAATAGAATGCTTGACACTGGAGAAGTCAGTGAATCTCATGTCATCTTAGATAGCACGAGATACGTGGATTTATATGATTTTCATCATAATAAAATATCAAGGTTTTCATTATCATTATGTAATATGATTGAGCACTAATCATTATCTAATTACCGATACAGTTCACTTCTATTCAATGAACCAACTCATCATTTATCCCTCACTAACTGAATGAAGAAGTTATAGTCTCCAAATATAGTATCTATTTCTACACTCAAAGCCTGGCTATAACTAATACTATACCTAGTGTCATAGTATGTAACTAACTCACTCAATTTTTTTGTGAATAAACCATTTAGATTGGTGTTCATGCATGTGAATATGTATATCAAAATATTTTTTACTTCTTTCACCTTAATCCTAGGATCCATGTCGGTATCTAGGCATAAAAGAGATGGAATAATGGATAAAAAATCTCTATAAATTTTTTAAAAGAAATTCTTGTATTTCAATTAGTATCATCAATAAAAAGTTTGTCACTATTACTATTGGCATAGTTGGATATCATATGTTCGTATATAACATGCGACTCCAACATTAGGTAAGTATAATTTCAAAGGAATCTCACATCTTTTTGGAATTTCTTATTCTTTATACACAGAAAAAATAGAGACTACCAAACTCAGGTAAATATAAACTCATGTTGTCACATCTATTTGGAATTTCGGATATCATGGAATTTCTAATGCGGAGGAAATAATCTTCATCCCTGTTATAAAATAAAACTAAACCCGCAATAATTTGAAAGATAGAAAATTCAAAACTAAAGCAATAAATTACATCATGAAATAAAATACATTTAAAAGAAAATAAGAAATTGGAATATGTGGGAATGAGTTCCAGAGAAATAGGATAAGTCCTTTATATAGGAAAAATTTTGGAAATCTTCAAACAGATTTTCGATGTGGGCAAGGTGATTTTCACCTACCCCCATTAAAATAACATTCTCCCACTTGAAAATCACTTTCTTTGCTTGTCAATACTTGCTTCCAATCTTGTTAAGCCACATGAAGTTCTATACCATTCAAACTTGTCAGTGTTGATCGGTTTGGTCAAAACATCCGCTATCTTTTCTTCGGTATCAATCTTTTGTAAATCCAGACTTCCTTCTTATACTTTTTCTCGTACTAAATGATATTGTACCTTGAATTTTTTTGTCTTTGAGTGAAATACTGGATTTCTTGCTAAGTATAGAGTACTTTGACTATCACAAAATAAAGTAACCTTATTTTGTTTGTATCCAAGCTCTTCCAACAATATTTGCAACCATATTGCCTCTTTACTAGCTTGTGTAGTTGCAACATATTCTAATTCTATCGTAGAAATAGATACAATAGGCTGCAATTTCGAAACCCAACTTACAACTCCTCTAGCAAGAGAAAAATCATAACCTGTTGTAGACTTGCTGTTATCAATATTTCCACCATAGTCTGCATCAACATAACATCTGATAATAAGATCTAAACTTGCATAGCATATTATAGCATTTGAGGTTCCTTTCAGATATCTAAAAATCATCTTCACAGTACTCCAATATTATAAGCCTACATTTGTCATGAATCGACTAACCACTCTCACTGCTTGTGCAATATCTCGTCTTGTACAAAATATTGCAAATATTAAACTTCATATTGCTGATGCATATGGTACACGAGACATATTCCTCCTCTCTTCTTCTGACCTAGGACACATACTTGAGGATAATTTGAATTTTATAGGAAGAGGGGTAGAAATTGACTTACTATCTTGCATGTTGAAACGACGCAAGATCTTGTTAAAATAATTTTGTTGAAAAAGCCAAATATTTTTATTATTTTTATCTTAGTAAATCTGCATCCCTAGAATCTTGTTTGCTAGTCCCAAGTCCTTTATATCAAATTTCCTAGCCAATTGTGCCTTCAATTCTTGGATTCGACATTTGTTTGGGTCTGTTACCAACATGTCATATACATATAATAGGAAAATGATGAAATCATTTTCTTCAAACCTTTTGTAGTATGTACAATGGTCTGAACTGAGTCTATTATACACAAGGCTCATGATGAAGGAATCAAATCTCCTATACCAACACCTCGGTGCTTGTTTCAGACCGTATAGAGATATGTTCAACTTACAAACCAAGTTCTCCTTACCAATTTCAAAAAATCATTCTGGCTGGAACATATAAATTTCTTCTTCAATTTCTCCATGAAGAAAAGTAGTTTTAACATCTAACTGCTCCAAATACAAATCAAGTGTAGCATATAGAGTCATTACTACTCTAATTGTTGCAAGACGAACCATCGGAGAAAAATTTCATTGAAGTCAATACCTTCTTTCTGAGCATATCCCTTTATCACTAATTTTGTACGATACCGTTCTACTTGATTATTGATATATCACTTTATCTTGTAAACTCATTTGTTGCCAATAGCTTTTCTTCCGATTGGTAATGGTACTAGCTTCCAATTCTTGTTCTTGTGTAGAGCTTCGATTTCTTCCACCATTGCTGTCATGCACAGAGATGCATCTAGATTATTTGAAACTTCTTGAAATGTCGAAGGTTCTCCCTCTTCTGTTAGGAGACAATATGCAATGTTTCTCTCCGTAACATACTCTGAGTGCCAAGTTGGCGGTCTTTTATTACGAATTGGCCGACTAACTCCTTGAGCCTCAGACATGACTTGTTCTTGTGCTTCATACTCTAATTCTTTCTCCATTGACTTTGGAATATCTTGTATCTGATCATTTTCTACAATAACAGTGGTAATTTCTAAAACTTCTTTTAATGTGCTATAATCTTCAATTCTTTCTTTAAAAATTACATCTCTACTGATAATTACCTTGTGGTCAATGGGTTCCCACAAGCGATACCCCTTTACTCCTTCAGCATGCCCTAAGAATATGCATTTTCTAGATTTTGGATCCAACTTTTCTCTTTCATGGGTGTTGTATATCACATATGCAGGACATCCAGAATAATATAAAGTAGAGTAGTCTACTGGCTTACCCATCAATATCTCCATCGGTGTCTTCAAATCAATCGATGTTGATGGTGATCGAGTTATCACACAGCATGCAGTTTTTGCTGCTTCCGTCCAAAAGGAATTGGGTAGTCTTGCAGTCCTTAACATTGCTCTCATTCTTTCTGCAAGAGTTTTGTTCAACTATTCTGCTACTCCATTTTGCTGTGGCATGTACGTGACTGTGAACTATCGTTTGATACCTTCTTGCTTACAAAAAACAAGAAATTCACCAACTGTATACTCACTTCCATTATCTGTCCGCAAATACTTAATTCTTTCCCAGATTCAAGTTCTACCCATGCTTTGAATTCTTTAAAAGTTAAAAACACATATGACTTTTTCTTGTTTGGATATATCCAACATCTCCTTGAATAAGCATCAATGAATGATACAAAATATTTTGCTCATCCATAAGATATTTCAGGTGATTCCCATACATCAGAATATATCAAGTCTAGAGTATTTTTACTTCTTACATTTGATCTTTTAAATGTCAATCTATTTTGCTTACTAGTAATACAATTCTCACAAAAAGGTAAATTTACTATTTTGAGCCACAGAAGTAACTTTTTATTAAAGAGAATCTTTAAACCTTGTTCTGACATGTGACATAGTTTAAGATGTCATATCATTGTTGATTCTTCTTCTTTAGTAATTGATGCAACACATGTATCTGCTTCCTATATTGTTTCTCCTTTAAGTATGAATAAATTTGCCATGATCTTTTCTCCCTTCATTACCACAAGTGAACCTCTCACAATCTTTATCATCTCATTTTCAATATAAGTTTTGCATCCAAGACTATCTATTTGTCCCAAAGACAATAGATTTTTATTCAAGTCAATCACATGTCGTACCTCTTGAATAGTACGAATCATACCATCAAACATTTTAATTTTGATAGTACCCATACCAACAATTTTCAAAGTATGATCATCACCCATGTACACCGACCCACCTGAGATTGGTTCATATTTGTGAAACCAATCTCTCCGAGATGTCATATACCACGATGCTCCCGAGTCTAGCAATCATACATCACTAAACTATTTTTTACTTTTAACCATTGTTGTTACCTCACTATACAAAATACTATATTCATCATTGATGCTTGCAACATTCCCTTGTGTCTTAGATAACTCATCATCTATATTTCTTTTCTTAAACCAACAATCTCTTTTTAAGTGCCCTTTCTTACCACAATTATAACATTAAATATTTTTCTTACTTTGAGATTTTGATCTACCATAATTCTGACTACCACTAGGGCCACGCTCCATTGATCTCCCTCGTATCATTGTCAAATCATTTATTTGTTGTGTATTTACATATTTATCCTCTTTATTTTTCCATCTATTTTCTTCTTCTAAGATGGGAGAGGCAATATTATTAAAAATTAAACTATCAGTCAATGCACCATTCATTAGATTGATGACGAGTTGATCGTACGAATCAGGTAAACTCTGAAATAAAATTTCAGCACGTTCAACTTTTCTATCTTATGACCCAACGCATTAAGTTGTGAAAATAAAGTATTCAAAGTGTTGATATGATCAGTTACCATAAAAGATTCTATCATTTGTAAAGTGTAAAGTCTTCTTTTTAAGATCTTATTGTGATGTGACTTTTCCTCGTACAACCTTGTGAGAGTAGCCCAAATTTCTTTTGCCGTATTCTTTTCTGCCACACTCGTTAATACTCCATCAGCAAGTGTCAAATGTAGGTCAGCTATTACATTACTATCCATCTCATTCTACTTGTCATCAAAAATTCTAATGAGCCTTTTTCCAATTGTATCTAAGCAATTATCATTCCTCAAAATTATCTTAATTTTCATTTTCCACAATAAAAAATTATTTACATTGAATTTTTCTATTTTAAATTTTGTTGCGATGTTTCACTATTATAATGAATAGTAACCAAGAATAATAATAATAATTTGTGTTATTACACTAAAAAAGTTCCTAGGTAAGTGGAGGGGCACAATTACCCTCTTAAAAACCACAAACCTTGATGCTCTTATCACCCTTTTGACAGAATTTTTCTAAAATGCATTAACTACAAAAGTTACTAACTAACCTCCTCTGATACCACTGTTATAAAATAAAACTAAACCCACAATAATTTTAAAGATAAAAAATTTAAAACTAAAGCAATAAATTACATCATGTAATAAAATACATTCAAAAGAAAATAAGAAATTGTAATACATGGGAATGAGTTTTAGAGAAATAGAAAAATTCTTTTATATAGGAAAAATTTTGGAAATCTTCAAACAGATTTCTGATGTAGACAAGGTGCTTTTCACCTACTCCCATTAAAATAACAATCCCCTCGTGTACTATCAAGTTAATAATATGACACATGTATTTCACATAAAAAATCTCACATAATAGTCCATCTATAATGGTCATAACAAATATATTAATAACTTCTTCTTTATTATATGCATTATCAAAAATGATACTAAATATTTTACTTTAAATATAATAATCTTTAAAGATTCTCATCATGCATTCATATATGACAGGAAAATCATGAGGAAGAAGAATCTCAAAAAAACCTAAAATTTTTTTATCGAGTTTCCATCTAGAATTTACATAGTGGGTAATGAGGCATATAAATGATGCATCATCGTGATTAGTTCAGATATTAGACATCATATACATCACTTTATTATATTACCTAAATTCATTAATTATTATTTATTTTACTTTGAATTTTTAATTATGTCGTTCTTACATGTGGACCTCAGAATCCAATGATAAGTATGCTGGAAGTAGTTCTGCATGATATTGACAACCCTATCATCCTATGAAAATCTAATAAGAAGATATATAATGATAATCAGTTTGGTCATATCTTCATTTCCTAAATCATTATGGTAAATAGGGGGGGGGGGGGGGGGGGGGGAGGTCAAAAAAGCATACCTAGATTCACCTTGAAAGATCCCACCACTTATGCTTAGTTGAGTTTGTCTAGGATCAATGAACCATATTTTTAGGTATATTCATCTGCATACCTCTTTAGGTATCATGTCCCACATGCACTACTAAATGTATATATTTTTTTATAATATTTATATTGTGTTGATTCTTCAAAGTATTTTTATTTTATATTATGTTAAAGTGAGTCCAAACTATAGATATTTTTCTAGTTTCTTATTTTATAGGTATTTGAGTTTGAGTCGAGACCATGAGAGAAATATAGTCTTGGCCTTGGAAATTTCTGCAGGGTTATCATTAATATCAACAAAAAATTTATATTAATATCATTATCATTATATTCACTATTAGCCATTTTTTGTTTATGTTATTAATAATTTATGTATAAATAATTTATCTACATCAAAATTTATGAATTAAAAAAGCAAAAAAAAATTAAAATTCTATTATGGAGAGAAGAGAAATAAAGTTGTAGCCCACCCCCACAGTAATAGATAATGGAATACCCATAGAAACTCCTACTTTATATTTCTTTAAGCTTTAAAAAAATTCGAATATTTAAACTATAAAACTAAATATTTTAGCATTAAAACTTTAAGATAGAGAGATTAGAGAGGAGAAAAGATGATAGAGGACAGATAGTTGAGATTAAAAAAAGAAATGAGAATGAAAAAGTTCAAACTCATAATATATATTTATAGCTTTTTTTTAATAATAATTTATATTTTGATTTTTTTTAAATTTTAAATTTGGCAGAAACCTAATAGCCTTTGGATTTTTGTGCTAGTGATTAAAATTTATTCCAACGACTAGGATTAAACTATTTATTTAATTATTTTTTTTCGGCTAAATAATCATTGGGGTTGCGGGTCAGCAGGTGTAGGTTGGTGCAGCCTCTGATGTGCTCGAACCATAAGCCCAAGTTCCCTGCAACATAGGAAATAGCTAAAAAAAGCTATTGGGCACTTGAGCTCAAGGCAACTACTTATTTCCTAATAAATATAAATTATTCTTTTTCACATTTGGGGGATGAGTTTTTTAAGTTATCATAATCCATTCTTGCAACCATGGATTTTACATGTAGATGCCCTTTTTCTCTGCTCTCATTAAGTTCATCTTCCGAATATAAGTTAACTTTAACTATTTCACATAAATCCTAATTAAAAGGTTGATGTCCACCACTTAGATAGGGATGCTTTTGTAGTTGGTAGTCTTTTTCCTTAAATTTTTTATTATTGCATTCCTTTATTTTTAAGATCATACATCAAGATCAATAGGGCACAAATAATTTTGTAAGTCATGCATTAAGATCATCACTAATCTTTAGTGGTACTTCATGTTATCCCTTTTTTTTTTTTGGTATTATTTGTTTCTCAAGCAATTTGAAACTTTTCTTTGCCATCTAAGCCTCTTACACAACAAATGGTAGTGTGAAATACTTGACAATTTTATGCTTTGCCAAAATAATTCACTATCATATCTAATATTAACTATTTTCAACACTGATTATGTCACATCTACATGTACACAAACTCTAACCCAAAATAGGTAACTTTTTGTTACCTATTCTTCAATTTGAAGGCTTTTCCACATATAAAAATGTTGTATTTCTATTTCCCTCACCATTGCTCTTATCTGCCCATGAGTTTATGCAAATTTGATGAAATTGAAATCCTTAATTTTGTAGATAGTGAACTAGGTAAGTAGCACATAAAAATGTTAAAAAACAACTATTTGTAATTTATTGATTGAGGTTGTAATATGTGCTATGATATATGACACGAACAATATTTGGCGGTGTTCATATCATCGTTGGGGCTACAATTCCATTGGGTTGTATAATATGCTATGATATATGAATGTACGATATATGATGGCATTTATTTTTTTGTTGGGGCTGAAATCCAATAAGTTATTTTGGATTAAGATCCATCATGAACACAACCAAAATTTTAAAAGGCAACCCAAGTCAAAAGCTAATTTGAGTTTCAACCATATATTCAAATAAAATTGTATGTGTGCGTGTCCCAACATTCCAATAAGTTATTTTTGATAATAGAGTCTAATAAGAGAAATAAATTATCATTAGATGGAAATATTTGTTGCTTAAGGCATTTTACTCATGTCTTTAATCATATCATAAAGAAATGAATCAATGAGTTTAAATATTTACTAGTTCATTTTTGTGAATATGTGAAATATGTGACATGTTCTCATTCCCATGTTCAAGATATGTGTTGGATAAGAGAGAATTGTGTCACACAAGTCTTTATGTTTCTATATCTCAAAAAGATATAAATCTACATACTTAAAGATGATTCGTAGAGAAAAATATGATTGCTATTTCTAATAATTTTTATTTAAATGAATAGAGAAATGAAATATAAACTTTATGTATACATATGATAGGTTGATAAGCAAAAAAGACTGACTAATAATGAAAAGCTCACATGATTTTGTAAAAACTTTGATACCATTACATTTCATATTTTGTGCTCAAAATATATCCCTTAACTCTTACTTTCATAAAGTGAAGGAGCGTACAAATCCTTTATTTATAATAGTTACAAAGTGAGAATGTTTTTTATGTGATATGACCATAAAGATGAGTGTCGGTTTTAAAAAATATTGTAATATTGACAAAATAAATATAATATTGATTGTGGTTGTCGTCATGTCACATCCTTGTTATAAATTGAAATAAATGAAATTTGATTATTAAAAATTCAATGATAATACTAAGGTTGATGAAATCAATGGAAAGGTGAAATGTCTTATGGAGTTGCTTTATTAAGAATATTCATCATATTATGAGACAATATTTCTAACAATGTCATTGAATCTTTTCAAAACTTTTAAATTGTTGACAAAACTAATACAAATATTGTTAAGATTATTCTTAACAAAGATAAGTAAACTGAAATAACTTTTTAAAAAATATGGAAAATGATGTGTGATTCAATTAAAGCTAGAACATTACATAAATGGGTACAACATGATATTCCTAATTTTTATATTTTGGATTGATGGAAGGGAAAAACTTCTTCATATCATGTCATATCTCTTGTGAAACATGATATTTTATCAATTTTAAATTCAATGGTTACATCAGAGTCATATTTTTGTATTAGAGGTCAAGTCCTTTATCAGTTTTATAGTTTGTTAAGTCCAAAAATTATAAAATATTTGAACTGTGCATAAGATTTATTAAGGAGATTACCGGCCCCAATTTGAATTGAAGAACAAATAGAATTGATGAAAGAAATTGAAATAAACTTGCTATTTTTTGAGCTTTCTTCCTTCATTTTTTTTAAACATTCAATTACATTCTAATCATATATATATATATATATATATATCCATTTTATAGGTGTAAAAAAAATTTTTGATGACTTGGATTTTGCTATATAAGGTTTATTTTAAGAATTTTTGGTAAGCTTATATAATTTAAAAATTTTCTTTTATACTTTTTCTATTTACTTAATAATTAACATTAATATCTTTTAAATTTTTTGTTTTTTATAATTCAAAGATTCAAGAATGAACGAAGTGACAAATTTGTAATTGATATTATAAAATTCAATTTTTAAAAATTAAAATAAGTTAAGATATGTATGTATTTTTTTTGAGCCTTTTTTTTTTCTTCATATTTGTAAATCTCTGATGTTCTAAACATATTACACCTTCTTATTTTCTACACTTGCGGCTCAGAAGAGACATCAACACCACAAATAAAGTATTTGTCTTACAGGTTGTGTCCTTTTACTCAACCCGAGATCGTGTCCAGCTTTCCTTCCTAATATTTTTCTTATTGCATGTTATAGCTCTTAGCTTAGGCCTCTCAATTCTCATATGCTTTAACTATTATCTAATTTTTGGCTTACGAGCAAACATTATATTTTTGATTATAGAATCTATCCTAAATATGATTCTTTCTTGTGAAAATTATTATCTCTAAAGCTAATATCATTTCATTTTTTTTCTATATTTCTCACATTATCAATAATGAAAAATATCTTTTGATCCATGGTATGTCCACTAAAATTTTCATATTCATGGGTGTGTCTAGTACTTGTTTAATCTTATAGTTTAGGGTATTCATATTGGTAAAATATTCCCACCATATTTTTTGGGAATCTTTGCAGTGTAACATTAAATGAATATATGATTCTTTATTTATGTAATTATTACATTTGGAAGCAAAGTTAAAACATTTTTGCTTTAATATATTCTCCGTTTGAAAGAAATTATTTAATAATCGAGAACCAAAAAATGAGATTTTTTTGGAATATGTTTAAGCCATATTCCAATGTGATTCATAATTATTTTGTCCTTAGTTTGAAAAGCTTCCCAAATAGACTTAAAAATAAATATGCCATTATTTGATAACTATATCAGTTTATCCACTGATTCTCTTCTTACCTTAATAATTCGTTCCACATGCTAGGAGGAACTACGTTGTTTAGCTTATCAATATCTCACTCATTTCTTTTATAAAATTCTTTCAGTAACATAACATTTAACACTATCATCATATTAAAGATCCAAACTTATTCTCATATTTTCCATGTAATTCAAAAAAAATCATTGAGAGAAGATATGTGATTATATGTAGGGTATCTACAAATAACAATATTATCAATCCTCTAACTAAGTCAATCTACAAAAAAAAAAAAAATACTAGAGTCATATTAGGACAATGGGTATGAGATAAATGTTTGATTGGGCCTATCACAAGTATGAGACTGTTGCTCATGTTCCTTAGACCAATAATGTGATTATAATCATTTTATAATTTATTAAATAGAAGGAATTTTCATCATCAATTTATATAAAATCTTTACTATGAATATTTGTCCTTGCCTATGGACAACAAGTACATAACTTGATCGTAAAATCCTAAACCTTGAAAAACTAATATTCTAAATATATTTAGTTATTCATTATTGCTAGAACAATAATGAATCAAGACTAAAATGGAGTATGACTGATAATTATATTTTACTATTCATTAAAATGTTATATTTAAGTGAATGGGTGTATGTTGGATAAAATTGTACTAGACTAACACTCTATTAAAGTACTACATAGATTAAATGTCATAAATAGTTTTCATCATAACAATTTTTTTAGTTCTTAGATTTTAAGTTAGTGGATCCCTACATGTGAAAATCTATATTATGACACATTATAATATCAACTACAGCAGGACATAATCCAAATATAGATTGGATATAGAATGAATCATAAAGAAGGATATGTATGAATCATTAGTAATTTGTCCCTCTTTTTGAAGAGAGATGTCTTTAGGACTCGAGATGTGTGACATTGTAAAATATATGATTATACTTGTTCTATATGTCAAATTTCAAATAATATTATTTTTTTGGTAATTATGCATGATACTATTGAATGATAAAGATTTTAAATAGAACTTTTTGACTAAATTATAGTTTTTGATTAATTGTGATGAATAATAGTGAATTTAGATAATTTTTATGTAAATTTTGAGACTTGGTAAATTGTGGAGAAGCAGGGGAGAAACAAATCTTATAAAGTCAAAACATCTTTCTGTTATGACTTTGTTATACTTCGAAGTATAAAAAATCTTATAAATTCATTGAGCTTATATAATAGTTTTGGTATTCATTCTTGGCTGAAGCTCTACTATCTCATTGACACAATTATTTTATTGTGCAATTTATTCTTTTTAGTTGTGAAAATTTTTTAGAGTCACAGCTACATTAGCTCATGATATTTTTTATGACTGTCATACTAATTTTATGTTGTAGCAACCAAGTACTCCACTAGTACTAAAAGTCATTGCATTGTCCAACACCATGACTTTCTCATGACAGAGTAGAGGTGTCGACCGGGCCGGGCTGGCCCGGCCATGCACGAGGCATGACATGATTTGGCTATGCCTGGGCTGGCCCAACATGGAAATTTCCCATGCCCGGGGCTCGTGTCGTGCTCACCAACGGCACAATCGTGCCGTGCCATGCCGAGGCCAACTAGGCCTCGTGCTGTGCCTAGCTCAGCACGGTACCGTGCCGAAACCAAATTTTTTTAAAAAAATTAGGGTTTCGGTCACGCCCGAATCCTAATTTTTTTAAAATTAGGGGTTTGGGCACGTCGAAACCCTAATTTTTTTTAATTTATGGTTCGACATGACCGGTCCGAACCCGACGGATTGTGCTGCGGGCCCGTGCCAGGCTGAACTCCACAAAATGATGCCGGGGTCATGCATGACATGTTACAGTAACTTTGTTGTGCATGGCCCGACACAAAAGCATGGTCGGGCCTGAAAAAATGGGCCGACCAACCCAGCACGTCCCGTTTAACACCTTTATGACATAGTCACCAAGACTAAGGCAAAAGTTATGATACTTCTCTAGCACCATGGCTTTTAGCTACAGAGAGTTCAAAAGACTATTTATTTGAGTCATGACAATTTATAGGGCCATGTCTTTATACTCTTTAGACATGTCCAAAGGCACATCTCATTTCCAGCACCATGACTTTGAGTTATATAGATGAATTACATAAGTCATGGTCATTCCTAGTATGATGACTTACTGTTATTGAGATGAAATGCATAGTTATGACCATTCTAAGCAATCTAACAATCTAATGCAATAGAGAGATCAAAGTCGTGACTCATTTCCATCATCATGACTTACTATTATAGAGAAAAAATTTATTACCATGATCATTCCTAGTGTAATGTAAATTTAAAGCAAGAAAGAGACCGAAGTAATAGCTCATTTCTAGAGCTATGATTTTGCATTACAGAGATGAAAATTCAAAGTCATGGAATTATTAAAAGTCATGACATTCCACTTAAAATTCACATCTATCCATTCGAGTATAAAAGTGCAAAATGAGGGTTTTTCAAAAAAGAATTCGAGGCGATGGAAAATAGATGAAAATCTAGGGTTGTGAGCGCATAGTTTCACCCAAACCTAAAGACATCCACACAAAAAATAGGTAATTCAAGACACAAACATAAATACTAGGGGGAGTGAATTTTGACTCCCACCTTGGAAAAAATCTAAGATGTATGAACAAGAAGTATATGAATTTAGGGTTTGATTCCTAGAACTTTTGAGGGCTATCATTAGGAACCCAAAATTATATGATATATATCTTAAATTATCTCTGTATGAATTCTTCCCCAATATTATGTTAAATTTTGGTCTAGAGTTGATGTATGTCATTGTGTGTGATAGCTGCATAATTAAATGGTTTTAATATTTTAATTTGTTTTGGATTGCTTATTTGAAGATGTAGTATTTATGTAAAATTGAAATTATAATTTTATTATTGGTAGTTGTACATGGTATCATAATGGTTGATGATATATAAATCATGAAGCACACTCATGTGTATTGGGAGGAAGGAAGTAATAGCTCTTATGATCAAGACATGCGAGATAAACCTATATGTCAAAGTCTAATGTTAAAGTAACTTTAATAATGCAAGTATAATACTTATGAAACTAAAATCATGTGTTTTTATATGTCAATCCTTTATGCATCTCTTATAAGAAATGACTCTCAATTGATGTGTGTATTTTATAAAATATTTTTTAAGGATATCAATTTTTGTGTGAGAGTCACTATCATCATGATAAACGGTGATAGGCAAGCCATGAGATAAGCACAAGTGGAGATAACTCATATGGTGGTGATAGTCAAATAAGTTACTTTCTATCGTATGACTCATACCAGAGAGATTTGAAAGAAAGTACATATTAATTGTGTAAGTATGATACTTACAAAGATAAAAGTATAAATATTTTTAATACAATAGTTCATGTCTCTATGACACATGAGGTTGGTGTGAAACAGACTATGCCAGCTATATATATATATATATCATTTCTTAAAATAATTATCTGAATTATTTTGAGAATAAATCTCTAAATTCCCAAATCCTAGTCTATCTACACTATACAATATACACTACCAAACACAATTAATAACCACATCCAAATAATTAATAAATACAATCCAAAGCAACCACAATCCAAAAATCAAGAAAAAATAATAAATTGTAATATAAAATATTAATTAATTCTAAGCACACGATGAAAATTGTAGTGTTCCTTTTTTCTTCTAGATAAAAATTCTAAGCACTCGAGTAAGGCACATTCACAACATGTCTACTGCACATCCACCATATTCCACGGAACATTTGTCCATCCTAGTTGATATCTCTAGGTAGTCAAAGAATAAGAATATATTTATGAAAATACAATCAAGGAAAATTGACAAGTTGTGTAAAATATATGGACTTGTGAATGACCCCAAACAAAGATGATATGTCATTTTGGTAGTAATTGCCGAGATGATAGTTATGAGATGATCATCAATGGGGATGACCCAATAGTTAATAACTATCATATATTATAATAAGGAACTAGGAAATTTTTACAAAATCTAAAATTTGTTGTGTAACAAAATATAATTATATCCAAGCTATTTAAATAAGCCATCATACGTATTATAATGGCCTGACCCTAAAATATAAGATCCTTACCAAAACACATTATGATTTTGTTTTCTAGAGCAGTAATTGACTCATCTTTGGTTGATCAAACAACCTATACAATCATAATGGTATTGATATCTAGATAAAAATTTACTTTACTACTTATATAGCACGTCTACTTGTAGGACTAGTTGGATGAGGGACCTTCGCCGAATGAGATTTTTATGACATTGCCTAATCCTAACAAATAGGCAATGCAATAAAGTCACAATAATTATTTGGCATTATTTCTAGGGATTATTAAGTTTTGTCAATCAACTTTAGTTTACACAACTATCGTTTAAAAAAAATATAGTTTAGGTTTTAGTAGTTTCGATAATATTATTTTGTTTTTGAGCTTTGATTTGTATTGCTTGTTTTTTGTTACTTATTTGTATCTTTTTGTTAGTATTGCTCTTTTTAGAAACAAATCAATAGGGCAAAAATCTAGGATTGAGTAACATCTTGAGACCTAAATAAGAAAATCAAAAGAAAACTTTGGGAGTAGAATATGAACAATCATGACCCAATGTATCAATATGATGAAGACCTATTTTCTATTAAGTAGTGATTTTTATCTCATACCTAATAGGGAACTAATTCAATTATATTATTTAAATGTAGTAAGCTCTAGAGATCTGAGATTTTGAAGCCAAGAAGAGATTGTATTTTACAATCATTATGCAACCTCTAAAACTTTATTTGAAGAATAATCACCAAGTTACTTATTTATATAAGAAGAGCAATTGAAGTGGAAGAAGTATGGGTGAGATAACTGGAAATGAGACTTGAAGACACTAATTTGGACATGGTTAAAGAAAGTTCCACATCAAAACTTCTGAAGGCTAAAATGAATATAGTCGATGAGATGAATGAGGCCAAGTAATTCAAAGGAGCCACATTGAAATGTCATGGCCATAACAAAAAAAGATAAGATTTGGGCATTCAATACCAATTTTCTATATGAAAACTATTGTTAAGATAGTTTTCTTTATGGCATTGATGGCCGACATAAAAAATATAATAAGAAATGAAGTAAAAGACTACATAGATAAGTTGAAAAGGACTGTAAAAATTATAGATTAAGCAAATGTTTTAAGTGGAGTGGATGTCAAGCTATGGATGTTAAATGTAGCACAGCATAGGAGATAATCTAAGAAATTTTTTTGCATGGTATGATAAAATAATTGTAATCACTCATATTGATCATTGTGTATCCACAAATTTAGTTGTAGAACTCAAACTTTATCATGACTCATTTATATGTCCACAAAAAAAAGTAGTCCCACCATCTATACACATTATGATACTCAAGCCTAGTAATAATAAATACTTAAGTAAGATTGATTGAGAGCGCTTTTTTAAATAGATAAAGGAGTGATTGCTCAAGGATAAGTAAATTCTTTAGTGTGTGAGTTTGTTATATATAAAAAATATCAAATAATACTAGTTATCTTGGTGATTATTCATGATGTTTTGCATGAAAAAAAAAACTTTAAATAGAATATTTCACTAAATTGTGATTTTTGATAGATTATGATGAATAATAGTGAAGTTATATAATTTTTCTGAAATATGAGACTTGGTAGATGGTCGAGAATTAGGGGAATAAAAAATCATATAAAGTCATTATATTCATTGTAATACAATTTTATTACACCTTATTAAGCTTATAAGATAGTTTTGACATCTATTATTGGCCAAAACTTTATACAAATAATCATTACAATCTTCATATACTATGACACTATCACCTCATTAACACAATTATTTCATTATGCAACATATTCTTTTCAGTCATAAAACTTTTCTAGAGTTGTAGTCATACTAACTCATAATATTTTTTATGACTGATAAAAATTTTATGATACAACAACCAAGTACTTATCAGTACTAAACATGACAACATCCTTTATTGTTTGAGTTACTCACCACAAGGCCACCAACACTAAGGTAAAAGTTGTTGCACTTCTCTAGTGACATGCCTGCTAGCTATAAAAAGTTGCATGGAGCATTTACTTGAGCAATGGCCATTTCTAGGACCATGACCTTTTTGCTTGAGAAATGACC
The DNA here is from genome assembly GCA_029783825.1 of Sapria himalayana. Classification (NCBI taxonomy): domain Eukaryota; kingdom Viridiplantae; phylum Streptophyta; class Magnoliopsida; order Malpighiales; family Rafflesiaceae; genus Sapria; species Sapria himalayana. The sequence continues at coordinate 5,197,697 of JAREIK010003173.1, forward strand.
AAAGTCATAGATCATTCCCATCACTACAAATTAGGATTGTAGAGATAAAACACACAAACCACTATCATTCACAGTGCTATGCTTTAGTATTATAGAGATGACATGTATAGTTGTGGTTATTCCAAATATCATGATACTTTGATTAAAGAGAGAGACCAAAACCATGCCACATTGCAAGTGTCGTGACTTAGTATTATAGAGATGAAATTTATAGCATATAGCATTGGTCATTCGTAGTACTATGACAATCTATAGAAAAAAAAGACAAAAGTCATGGCACATTCCTAGAGCTAGAATTTTATGTTACAGAGATGAAAAAACTAATATTGTGGCATTTCAAAGAGTCATGACATTTACTTAAAATTTGTACTTAAATTTGTGAGTATAAAATCAAAAAACAAGGCCATGGAAAAGAGACAAAAACATGGGGGTTTGAGAGCACAATTTCACCTAAACCCATGGGAGATCCATGAGCAAATAGGTGATAAAATACACATGCAAAAACCCTAAGCGGAAGTAAATTTTGACTTCCACCCAGTAACAAATATGAGGTGCATTAACAAGAAGTATAGTTTTAGGATTAAATTCTTAGATACTCATTAATGGTTGTCACTATGAACCCAAAATTCCACGAGATATATCTCAAATTATCTAATGGAAATTTATTCTCAATGTTAGGCTAAATTGAGATAAAAGATCTGTACATAATATTTTGTATGTTGGCTTCTTAATTAATTGATTTTAATGTTATGATTTTATTTTGATTTGGCTTTTGATGGATATGGTATTTGTGTAAAATTTTAATTATGATTTTTTATTTGTAGGTTTTTACATGTTATTGTGGTGCACTGTGATAGGTGAATCACAAAGTACACAAATACACAATGATATGAAAAAAGTTATAACTCTTATATCATAACGAATAAGCTATATACCAAAACTTAACTCTTAACATTATGAGAAGTTTAATCATACAAGTATAATACTTACAAAGCTGAAAAATATGAAAAACTTTTATAAGTCAATCTATTGTGTATGTATTAAAAGAACTCTCAATTGATGTGGACATTTTAAATTATATTTAAGTGTTATCGCATAAGTGTGAGAGTTACATATTATCTTGGTAGGCAATGATAAGTAAGCCACGAGACATGCATAAGTGAAAGTAAGATGGTGAGTTTGCAAGTTAATTTTTATCATGACTTATTAGTTAGATTTGAAAAAAATTATATGTTAATTGTGCACATAAAGTACTTAGGAATCCAAAAGTGTAAACATATTTAATACCATATTAGTTGACATCTTTATGACATGATTTAAGAATAAAAAAACATATACGAAATAACTATTATGATAAGTTTAAGTTTTCTTAAGGATATAAACTTGTGAATAATATTAAAGCATGAATAATTTATTATTTATATGATGAAATACTTGTGAGATAGCAACAATGTGACTATTATGGGGGAGATGCCAGTAGTTGACAACCACCTTGTGTAATTAGGACATTATTTTTATAATTTTTCAACTTTCATTTTGTAATAAATCTTAATAATCTCCAAACTAATTAGACAATTCATCATGCATAATTAAATGGACTAGTAAAATCTACAAGTTTTTACTAAACCTAGTATTAACCTATCAATAAAAAAAGTAATTAATTTAATATTGATTGATCAAAATGTCCACACAATCCCATCAAGATCAATATATGAATAAAAGATTAATTTTGCTTAAAATGTATACCTAGACTATTTAGACAAGACTCTCTTAGGGTTTAGATATTCCATAATCTTAACAATTAGCCAAGGTAACAAAATTCCAACAATGCTAAATTAACAAGAATTATTAATGTTATTTTATTATTTTACAATTAGAGCATATGAAAACTAGTTTTAAAAGGTCTAATATAATTTTAATTATTTGGTTTATTTTTAAAGTCAAACAATATTTTAACAAATTTGATTCCACTAAAATTATTAAGAAAACCTATGTTTCAAGTGTGCGTGTTGGATACATACACATGAAAAAAGGAGGGAAAGAAAGTAGGAGAAGGAAAAGATGAATGGCAGAGGTATAGTAAGAAATACATACACGTTTAAAATCCAACTTGCGACTATTAAATATTTTAGATTGTGTATAATCTGCTAAACATAAATTTTTCGATACAGAAATATTATATCTGGTAGAAGAAAATACAAACTTTATTGAAATGGTATTTGTTTTTTGATATTAAATGATAAAACAGTATTAAATATTCAGAATCAAATTATATTGAATCGTGAGGTATACAAGATGGGGACGTCATAATAAAATTATAGATAAAAATAGTTTTTTGCTGTAAAAATTGTGGAATTAGCATGGGTCACGAAACACTTTTTATGAAGAATTTGAGGAGAAAATTAAGTTATGAAGATTAAACAAAAAAGACTAAATTTGATCAAATTGACAAAAAAAACATTTCATGCCCAATCAAATGACGTAGTAAGGCAAAGAAGAGCAGTTAATTACCCGTAAAAAACAGAGCGATGAAGAAAAACACAATGACAAGAACAGTATGCCAAAAAAACATATGAGATAAACAGAACCGGGAAGAAGGCTAAATGGAGCAGGCCATTTGAGAAGAGCACTCCATGTACACCTGACACAATAATGCTAGTTGGTTCTCATCCTACGATTGATTTTAAAATTAATACTATTTAATCATAAAAGTAATAATGCCGAATTCAAATAATTATCAAATAACTAAAAAAATGATATTTTATTTTGAAAATTAATAAAATTTATATTAATAATAACACTTCGACAAAAATAAAATATTTCAAAATTCAAATCAATCTTCCCATTAATTATCTTCAATATACCAACATTCCTTGATTCTTTCTCAAATCACACAACTATTAAAGAGCAATATATATATATATATATATATATATATATATATATATATAGAGCGCACGCGAGTATGTGTGTGTGTTTGTGAGAGGGAGAGAGAAGGGGAGAGTGGTAGAGAGAGAGATGATTTTTAAATATCTTAAATGATAATTTATCATATATTATCATACATGAGAGAGTATTAAATTTCATTTTTCTTTTCACAATTTATTTTATAGCAAACATGAGAGACTTTTTTTTTAAAAAGTTATCACAAAGATCAATTTTCATAAAAATGAGAGGATATTATAATACAAGTTTGTATGAAAATAAGTTTATTGACATAATAGCATTTATCATGACTGCAACTCAAGCAAAAAATTTATTTTGCAATCCTAAATGAGTTATTTGAGCACAAAAAAAAATGTAATATTTTTAATGTTTAATCATTAAAATCAAATCTCATAAATATTTATCAATCAACACAAAATTGTTCAAACAAAGTTCATTAACAACTGCATTAATTAATGAATTGAATGCTTCTCTAACAAAATTGAATAGTTCTTTAGAAAATTATCTGCATGTGATCAAAGTGTCCAGTAAATAAAATAAAACTATTAATGAAACTACTCAAAAATTAATTTTTTATCTAATCCTCGTCATAAGGACTTTAATCATATTTCCAAATTAGTAACACAGTTTTAAAGATTGAGTCCTTTATAGAAGCTAATGTCATATGAATTATTATTTGTGGAAAAAGTAACAAGTGGTTTTAAGAAGACATCACTTGATATGTCATTTTTGATTGACATAATATTAATTAATGATGGTAAATAATAGTTATATATGAGTCTAAAAATTTAGATGGAATAGCACTTGAATCAAAGGGATATAAGAATGATCGTAACAATACATAGTGCTCTAAATAAGATTTTGGTCATTTTAAGTAGAGGTGTCAAACAGGTTGGCCTAGCCCAATTTTAGGTGGCGCAATCGAACCATTGTCTCGTGCCTGGCCCAGCACGGTTTCATCACACCAAGCTCGGCACGGCCTATCAGCCTGGCAGTGATGAAACTGGGCCGGGTTTTAATTTTTAATTCAGAATATTTAAAATATTATAAAATTTAAATTTTAAAATTTAATTTATAATTAATTAATTATATACTTTAAAAGTTTTTAGTTAATGTTAAATCATACATGTTAATAGTTAATAATTAACTTTAAAAAAATAATAAAATTTTAAAATTTTATTTTATTAAATTTAATAAAACATTAAGTTTATTTATCATAATAAACAACTAAAATTTAAAAATTAAATGTGTATGATTTAATGAAATTTTAAAACTTAAATATGAATAAAACCAATGCAAAATGAAAATTCAAAAAAAAATTAATATTCAAGTAACAATTTACAAACTTAAAATAATATCACAAACAAAAAATAAACAAACACAAATACAATGTAAATGAATAAATCAAAATTCAAATCAAACATCAGTGTCTCAATCTATCAATCATCAACATTATCAATTGTCAAATCATCCCCAATATCAATATCACACGGATCATCAACAGCAATCAGCTCCTCCTCTTTTGTTGTAATCCTAGCATGATCTTGGATGCCCAAGCTCGAATCCTCTCAATCTTTCATGCACGCTAAAGTCTCAATAATATCTGGTAATAATCTTGATCTCATATCCAAAATAACATTCACTACAAAATAAAAAGTAGACTCTAATACTATGCTCGACACTAGAAGAGTCAGTAGATCACGTACCATCTTAGATAGCACGGGAAAGGTGGGCTCGTATAATTTCCACCACTATAATATATCAAGATTCTTAGTATCATAATGTGATATGATTGAGCAGTAATCAGTATCTAAGTACTGAAACAGCTCGCTTCTATTTAATGGTCTGCCCCATTATTTCCTCATCGCTACCTAAATGGAAAAGTCACCATCTCCAAATATAGTATACATGTCCATACTTGAAGCCTCACCACCACCATACCTAGCATCATAGTATGTAAAAAGCTTAGTCAACTTCTTGTGAATGAACCCTTCAGATAAGTCTTCATGGTTCATGCATGAGGAAATGCTTTCAAAATTTTTTACCCCTTTCGCCATAACCCTAGGGTCCATGTAGGCAGCCAAACAATAAAGAAATAGAATGGTAGTCCAGTACTTTAAGTACTTGGTTTTCATCTCTAGAACTATATCGCTTAAATTGGGTCATCTCGAAACTTCCTAAATATGCTACTAATGTTGCATGTACACTTGAGTGCAATGCAAGTCGTTAGAGTATAAACTAACCAACACTTATTTGTTGTGTCATAAAAAATCTTCAAGAATTTCATAAATAAAATTGTTGTAGCCCAATCAGTGTCATCAATAATAAGTTTGTCATTCGTACTATTGACGTAGCGGGATATCACGTGTTCATATCCAACACATGACTCTAGCATAAGGTATATGTAATTCCAATAGTATCTCATATCCAATTGGAATTTCTTTTTCTTAAGACCCTCAGACAAATAGAGACTACCAAACTTCTATTGACTACGTGGCATACGAATATATTTTAGTGAGTTACGCATGTTTTCTAAAGCGGAAGCACACACATTCATCTGTGCTTATACTATCAGGTTAATGATGTGAAATATGCATCTAACATAAAAAATCTCTCCTAATGGTTTATCTCTAATACTATTAACAAGCATATTAATTGCTACTCTATTATTAGATACATTATCGAATGTGATACTAAATATTTTATTTTGAATTTTATATTCTCTGAAAATTTTCATTATACACTCAAAAAAGGCCTAGCCATCGTGAGGATGGAGAATCTCACAGAATTCTAGTATTTTTTTATTTAATATCAATTTAGAATCTACATAGTAAGTGGTGAGGCATGCATAAAATATATCGTCATGATTAGTTCAAATATCGGACATCACTGACACCACTCCACTATATTTCCTAAATTTATTAATTATTATTATTATTTAACTTATAATATTTTAGTATGTCATTCCGAGATGTTGACCTATGAATCATCTGATATACATGTTAAAAATATGTCTGCATGATACTGACTATCTTGGATCCTCTGAAAACCTAATTAAAAGATCCATCGTGGTAATCAGTTTGGTCATGTCTTCCCTCCCTAACTCATTGTACTATATGAATGGAGTAAACTTTGAGACTGAACTGGATCTAGCCTCAAAAAACTCTCCGCTAAGTTGGGTTTGCCTAGGATCTAATGGACCATATTTTTTGGTGCATAGTTAGGCATGCCTCTCAAGGTGCCCAATCATATACGAATTCTTACAAGTTAATATTTTTTTAATAATATTTGCACTATGCCGATTCTTCTTTGTACCCTAATATTTTTTTGTTTTATTATATTAAAGTGAATCCAAACTACTAAGGTTCTTCTAGTTTTTTTGTTTTTTAAATGTTTTGATCTAGGGAACCGAAGAAACCAATGTTTCGACAGTCTCAAACCTTTCCATATGGTTTTCGTTATCTAAATTATAATTAATTCCATTTTCATTATTAATATTATCATTTGTCATTTTTTTTATTTTTAAATTTTTAGATTCTACTTAAGAGTTAAGATTAGGAGAGAGAGAGAGAGACACTAGATTAGAGAGAATAAGATTTTAGATTTAAAACTTTTAAAATATAAAAACTAATTAATAAAAAAATATCTGTAAACCATAGTACGCAAACTTTAGCTTTTTTATGTCTACATCGCACGCACACCACAATCCACACCATAGCACATTCGAGTCTCAAAAAGTGAAATGCCAAAAGCTCGAAACCAAGATCAAGAATCTAAGAGAGAGAAAATTAGAAAGAGAGATTTTTGTTTTTAAAAACATAGATCTTAGAATGGGGGGGGGGGGGGGGGGAAGGTTTATACATTAAGAAAACATACTTTTTTTAAAAAATTATTTTTTTAAGTTTTGATTATTTAAAAATGGGCATAACCCTTACGACCATTAAATTCTCTCCCTTAGCTGTTGGAGGCAAAAACCAACGACCTAGATTTGAATTTTTATTTTTTTTTTATTTTTTTACCGTAGGGTCGGTTCGACCATCGAAGCGACCCTAACTATCAAATATTCAAGAAGTTTTGGCTTCTGGAACTAATGGATTCAGGTCAGGGAGTTGCAGAAAAAAGACTGCATGTCAGGTTATGGGCCCGAAAAAAATTCAGATCCATCTAGCGTTGACTTCGGGTTGGGGGTGTGTGGCTTAGGGACACTGCTCAACTCGTGCTGAGATACCGTGCTCACGGGCCATTCTATAGGGCTGTGCATGCCCTGACACATGACCCGATTGAACTAGGCATAGCCCCCCCATGAGCCATTCCATGAGCATGCCCGTCACGAGCATGGGCATGGGTCATTCCCGTGCCATGCCAGGCCATGCACGTCCAAGTTGGGCCATGCCTTGGGCCCGAGCCGCCCTGCCCGTTAGACTTCTCTAATCTTAAGAAGAATAATGATTTAATAATCAAAATGGGAAAAGAAAAAGTATCAAATATTAATCATTTCAAATAAATAGATAATATATTAAGTAAATACATGCAAATTGATGATGATATTTTTCATATAATTAAAATTAGAAGGAGCAAATTGAATGTAGCCTCAAAGATTCTTTGTGATTAGACAAATGCCTAAGAGATTAAAGTAAAAATTATATAAAAGAACCACAAGACCAGCTATATTTATGAAAGTAAATGTTATTCGACCAAGAAATAATATTTATAAAGGATAAAAATAATAAAAATGATGATTCCAAGGTTGATGTTTGATATGACGCGGAAAGATATAATTAGCAGTTTAGCTATTTAGAATAAAATTAACATAACTCCTATAGATGTGTTGGGTCAACTTGAGTTGAGTATACTAGTTTTGTTTATTTTATTTGTTCTTTTTTGAAAGCATGATGCATAATAGACTAAATACATTTAAAAAAAATAGAAACTGGGAAAAAAATGTTTAGTTTAAAACATTGTGAAAATGAGATAATTATCATTTTCGCAAAGAGGGAATGTATGTTGCTCTCTTGGATGGGGATGTCCACATCATGTCCTTAAAAAAATAGAAACAAAAAAAATGTAATTTACAAGATATAATGTGGGTGCATTTTTTTTTATGGCAAAAGCATTTTTTCTAATTAAGGAGTGCATAAAAAAATAGGGTGCTTGAGGTATTGTATGAGAATGATACAATGCATAAGATACAATAGGTTTTTAGTGTGCATGGCATTATTTTTTTTTGATGAGTGTGCATTTCAACCATTTTTATATTTCAAAATTTGAGTTCCGGAATCTAAGTCACAACATGTTTCTCTCTCTCTTTCTCTCTCTCTCTCTCTCTCTCTCTCTCCTCCTCATAATGGTTTCAATATTACAATTTATTTATTTATGTGATTTTGTTTGAATTGCAAAATGTGTGTTCAATATGTGCATTGATGTGATTAATTTTCTATGCATTATGTATGTATATTATATATATAATTACAACTTAATTATAGTTTCAATATTTGTAGTTTGGATGTTACTAGTTTTTGTTCTTATTTGTGTATAGGGATTTATGTCGTAAGGAATTAAAGCTTGGAAAACTTTGAAGATTTCAAACCTATAAACATAATGCAATCTTCGGTCCAGAAATAGTGATGTCATCACATTGTTAAATCTAGGCCATAAATCTGTTAACCGACCATATCACCTAAAGAATAACTTAGAAAGAAATCTAGAGCATTCATCATAAAATCCCAAGTTAACATATTTGTACTAGATTTTTGATTTCTATGATTTTATATCCTATAAATCAAAATATATTTTCAGGTCATTGTGTACTTTATGGACTTCTTGTACATGTGAAGAAATCTTTAGTATATATAATTTGATTTGGCATTATTATAACTTGAACTTTTTCACTAGATTGTATTTTTAAGAATTTTATATTGATATTTTTCTTTATTTTGGGTTGTTGATTTTATTTGTTTCTATTATTTAATTAATTGACCATTATTCCTATTATTTTGCAGTTTCGAATAAACCAAAGTCCGAATGTTCTATACCAATGACTGACATTAGAGCGAGGTTTAAATTCCACCCAAAAAAATAGCATCCAAACTTCTATCAAGGAATACATGCATATTTTGATTAGTCATTTCATTAACATTATATTAGTATTCAATTATTCTAATATTAATATAGTGATTTCGGGCACATTTTAATATATTATTATTTGTGTTAATGGCTTGTGGTCAATATTATTTTTTATTATTAAGGAAGATCACTCCATGATAACAAAATCTACTAGGACTAATTATTTTATTTATAAAAATAGAATTTGTGACTACCTTGGAGTCAAATAGTTATATGACTCAATGAGAATGAATGAGAAACTTGAAAAGTTGAATGAAGAATAATGAGAATACTTCTATTTTTGGGCTGCCGCTATAATTAGGTAATAGATAAGTAGTGTTATTATCAATATGTTGCTGAAGAAATGAGGGCGGACAAGTTATGAAAGAAGCTAGAGTTTATGTTTGAAATGCAAGTTATCTTAGAAAATTATTTGTCCGAAAAAGCAAATAAAATTGAGAAGAGAGGAGTTTCTTATGGATTTCTAATTTCTAAGAGACATGGTAGGAGCATCATGAGGCACATACAATATGATGAAAGAACTCATTCTTCCAAAAGTATGTCACAAAGTAGAAAAATAGTTAAGTGTTACCACTGTAATAAGTTGGGACAGCTGAAAAAAAAGTATTATTCTTGGAAAAAATTGCAACAATAATGAATGAGAAGAGAGAGACTTGAGGGAGAGACAAATATCACCTTAGAAGGTTACTTGATACTGGTTAGTGATGATAATTCCACTAATATTGTAACTTAGGAGGGTGATTGGCTTATTAAATCATGAGTATCATTTAATATCACCCTGCACATCGAATTCTTTATTGCCTACACACCTAGTGATTATAGCACATCGAATTTTATGTATGGAAGCTATTTGTCTACAAATATATATAAAACATTAGCTAATGCTAAGAGATCTTTCGTATGTATCAGATATTTATATGAACTTGATTTATATTGGCATGCTAGATGATATGAGATATATCAGTTATTTTGGTAATGGTCAGTGGAAGCTAGTCAAGGATGCACTAGTTCATTGAGGGTAAAGAAGGAGAATACTTTGTATGCCACTCTTGGAAAGAGTGCATGGAGATCAAAAAAATGTTGTTCATCATAAGACCAAAATTGATATTTGGCACATGAGATTTGGTAATATGCATCAACTTCAAGCTAGAAAAAATATCTTGCCATTTTACTAGTGATCTTTTTTATGAGTGTATGGACAACATGGCAAGAAAAAACCATATATCACTTTTTCATTCTCATCAACCCTCTTGAAGATTAAATATTTTCGATACGATTCATACTAATATCTGCTCTATGCAGAGCAGAACACTTGGTGAAGCACTTTATTTTTTCATATTAATTGACAATTACTCTAAGAAGGTGTGAGCATACTAAAAATGAAAGATAATGTTTTTCTTATCTTTCAAGATTTTCATGCTATAGTTGAGTGAGAGACAAATAAAAAATTGATCTTCATATATTCTGATAATGTGGTAGAATATCAAGGTCAATTTGACTACTATTATATATCTCATCGTATTAGACATGAAAAGATATCAATTAAGATACCATAATTAAATGGCATTGCTGAGAGGATGAACTAGATTATTGATAAGACAATTTGGTACATATTTTCTCATGCATGTCTTCTTAAAAAAATTTGGAGAAAAGCTATGCATATAAATATTGATGCAATCAACAAGCGCTCTCCTGCCACCTTGGATGAAGATGTTCCTAATAAAATCTATACCAAGAAAGATATTGCATATGATTACTTATGAGTTTTTAGCTTCGAAACCTTCTTTTATATTCCATAAGATGAATGATTTAAATTCAATGATATTGTATATCTATGTATCTTTATTAGATATGAACTAGAAGAGTTAGGGTACAGATTATGAGACATTATTGCCAAGAAGATAGTTTGAAGCAGAGATGTGACAATTTTGGATGACAAGTTTATGGATGGCAGTCATCCTAGCATTGATGAGAAAAATATCATAGAGATTTATTTTTGCACATATTAGGTGTTGGTTCCTTGTAGAAATCAGTCTGATCATGAGAATAAATTAACCAGCCACCTGATATTTCTAAGCCCCAAGATATATATACTAAGGAGGTGAGAGATGATATTCCAGTTGGAACTAGGTATGACCTGATTTTTCATCATGACACATCTTTATCTAAACTGAGAAGATCATCAAGGTTTCATCATATATATTCTAGATTCCATTAGTACATATTACACATGGATACAAGCAAGCCCGAGACCTTTCAGGAGTTTATCTCTTTTGAGAATAAAGAGGAATGATTTTAGCTATACAGAAAGTGATGGAGTCTCTTCATGTCAACCAGACTTATGATATGGTACCTCGGTGATGATGAGTCTCAAATCTAATCGTAAAGAAAGGAATCAATAAGTTTAAAGATTTACTAGCTCATTTTTGTTAATATGTAAAAAATATGACAAGTTCTTATTCCAGTGTACAAGTGTTCAAGATATGTGTTGGATAAGAAAGAATTGTCACACAAGTCTTTGTGTTTGGATATGTCAAAAAGATAAAAATTTACATACTTCAAACTAATTCATTGAGAAAGATATGATTACTCTTTCTAATAATTTTTATTTGAATGAATAGAGAAATAAAATAAAAACTTTATGTATAAATGTGATAGGTTGATAAGCAAAAGTGATTGGCTAACAATGAGAAGCTCACATGATTTTGTAAAAAAGTTTGATACTATAAAATTACATATTTTGTGGTCAAAATATGTCACTTCTAACTTTTACTTTCATGAAGTGAAGAGCATATAAATCCTTTGTTTATAATATTGACAAAATGAGAATGTTTTATGTGATATCACCATAAAGATGAGTGTCAAACCCGAAAAAATATGGTAATATTGACAAAATAAATATAAAATTGATCATGGTGGTCATGCAGCATCCACATCCTTGTCATAAATTGAAATAAATGAATTTTTTTTATTCAAAATTGAATGATAGTACTAAGGTTGAGGAAATCAATGAAAAGATGAACTTTTTTATGAAATTTCTTTATTAATGATATTCATCAATATTGTTAAATAATATTCATAACATTGTAATTGAATCTTTTCAAAATTCTTAAGTTATTAAAAAAACTAATACAAATGTAGTTAAGATTATTCTTTACGAAAAATAAGTATAATGGCAGAAGTTTTTTAAAAATAAGGAAAGTGAGGTGTGATACAATTGAAGCTAGGACATTACTTAAAAGGGGTAGAAGATGATATTCCAAATTTTGATATTTTGGATTGATGGAACAAAAAAAACTTCTTTATATCATGTCATATCTCTTATGGAACATTATATTTTATAAATTTTAAGTTCAATGATTACATCAAAGTCGACTTTTTTTTACGAGAGATCAAGTCCTTGATCAATTTTGCAGTTCATCAAGTCCATAAATTATAGAATATTTGAATCGTGGATAAGATTTATTAAGAAGATCATGGGCCCTGATTGGAATTAAAGAACAAATAGAATTGATGAAAGAAATTGAAATAAACATCTATTTTTTGAGCTTCTTCCATCATTTTTTCAAAACATTCACTTACATCCTAATCATATATATATATATATATATCCTTTTGATAGGTCTAAAAAATAATTTTGTTGACTTGGATTTTGCTCCATAAGGTTTATTTTAAGATTTTTTGGCAACCTTGTATAAATTTATAATTTATCTTTTATAATTTTGTATTTACCAAATAATTAATAATTAACATTAATATCTTTTTTAATTTTTGTTTATTATAATTAAAAGATTCAAGAATGAAGGAAGTGACAAATTTGCAATTGATACTTAGAAATCGAGTTGTTAAAAGAAATTGAGATATGTAAGTGTTTTTTTTTGAGCCTTTTTCTTTCATTTTTGTAAATCTATGATGTTCTAAACATATTATATCTATATATAAATACATTTCTATTTTGTAACTATGAACAATGAATTTGATGATTTGTAACTTGCTCTCTATGAATTATTTTTTGAATTTTTTGTAAGATTATTATATATTTAAAACGTATCTTTTATAACTTTTCTTTTAACATAATATTTAACACTAACATCTTTTCTATTTTTTTCTAGTTCTATGATTGAATGATCAAGAAGGGGAAAAATTGCATTTTCGAATTTGATATTGAAGAATTTATTTATTATTACAAACATTTTTTATATTTTGAATTTGACAGGTTTTTTTTTGTAGTAATGAATATTATGAGCTGAGAAATATTTGATGTTCATGCTTGTGTTGGATGATAGATTATAAAATAAGATAGTTGGTTTGTTATTTTTTATTTTACATTCAAAATGACGCTATGACTAATAGCAATACATTTATAAAATTAGTATTTTGTAAGCAATTTGCTAAAATCATATGTATTTTTTATTGATTTTTTTGTTACAAGGTTATTGAATAAAACTAATTATTTTAGTGAATATTCAATATTCGTGATGTATAGAAAAGGGTTTTAAATACATTATTTTACTAAATTATGATTTGTGATCGAATATCACAATTGATAGTCAAATTGAGATATTTTTGTTTGAAATAGTGATTTAATTGATTATTTTGGAGAGAAAAAAATTATGTAATGTAGTAATAATTCTTGTGTTATGATTTTGTTACATCTTATGGAGTTATAGGGTAATTTCAACATTCATTCTTGGTTGTAAAACTATCTTTGAGCCATAGTAATACTTGCTTATAATAATTTTTATGACTGTGATATTAATTTTTAGAAATAGAAACCAACTACCCATCTAGTGATCAAAATCATGGTAGCCACTAACACCATAAATTTTTATTATAGAGCCAATAAGTCCATGGAAAAATCTTTGGAGCAATTCTCATAGTTGTGGCTTTTAGCCACAAAAAATTTAAAAGAGTAATATTTGAGCCATGACCATTTTCATAGCTACGTCTCTTTCTCTAGAAAAATGATCATGGCTGCAACCTATTCCCACTGCCATAAATATCTAATGCAATAGAGAGATCAAAGTAGCAACCTATTCCTAGTATCTCAACTTTAGGTGATAGAGACAAAATATGTAGCCATAGTCATTCTCAAGGTTATGGTTATTTGATGCAAGTGAGAAAACAAAGCATCAATCCATTCTTAGCATTATAACTTTGTGTTCTCGTGATAAAATGTGTAGCTATTATCATTCTCAATGTCACAACCATCTTATATAAGAGAGAGACTAAAACCACGACATTCTAATGTAAGAAAGGGACCAAAGCCTTGGCTTTTTCCTAAAATGTCATGTCTTTCAAGCAAAGATTTCTAGGGCATGAGAAAAGAGATGAAAACTATGGTTTTGGGAGCTAAATTTTGTCCAACCCAAAGGTAGATTCACAAGCAAAGATGTGATAGTAGGCACAAGCATAAACCTTGGGGGGCATAAAATTTGACTTCCCTAATAGAAAATTCAAGGCGCATAATTGAGTGTTGTATATTTAGGATTTGATTCCTAGACTCTCTCGAGAATAATTATATAAAACCCAAAATTTCATGAGATGTTTCTTCAATTTTCTCGCATTAATTCCTCCTCATTAATGGCTAAATTGAGGTCTAGAGTTGTTGTATTTAATTACATGTGATGAACATTTTTTGAATGAATTTTATGCTTGGATTATGTTGTGGTTTGGATATTCATGAATGTGGTAATTATGTAGAATTGAAATTAAGATTTTACTATCGGTGGGTTTGTGTATACTATCGTGATGGATGGTAATATATTATAATAAAATACACTTGCATTTAATAGTTAGAAGGAAGTGATAATCTTTCCAATCATGATGTACAATACAAATCTATATATTAAAACCCAATGCTGAGGTATGTTAATCATGTAAGCATGATACTTACAAAGTATAAAATATAAATACTCTTATATCTTAATCCATTATGAATGTCTTATACAAACTTACCCACAATTAATATGGGCATTTAATGTAATGTTTTTTAAGGGATTTGCCTTTAATATGTGAATGACATATCATCATTATAGACATTACAAAGCCATGAGACTAGCATAAATGGAGGTGACTCATAAGGTGGTCATAGTCAAATGAATTACTTTTCATCGTATGATTACTACTAGTGAAATTTAAAGGAAATATATTAATTATGTGAGTATAGAATTTATGAAGCTGAAAATGAAAATATTTTTACTACTATATTAGATTATATCTATTTGATATATGAGGTAGAAGAATAAAAATACACATATGAAAAAACTATCAAAATAGTTAATAAGTTACTTAAAATGTATATACTTATTGATAACTTTGAAGCATTGATGATTTATTTTTTTGGTAGTAAAGTACCAAGTAAACAACTAAGAGGAAACCATCATTAGGGAGGACCCAATAGTTGATAACCACTTTATATACTAATAGGGCACTAATAAATTTTCACAATAATCCTATCATTGTTTTGTAAAATGTAACCAAACTCAATATTATCCAAAATATTTAGATAAGTTATTCTGCACAATGGAATGCACCAACCCTATAATTTAAAAATTTTATTTAAAATCAATTGTATCCTTTCAACTAGAGCAATAGTTTATTGATAGTTTCTTGATGAAATTACTTATATAATTCAGGTTAGATCAATATTTGGATGAAAGGTCCACCCCACTACTTGTATGACATGTATACTTACGAGACTAGTTAGATGAGTGACCATCACCCAACGAGGTATTGAGGCTTTTCCTAATCATAAAAATGATTGTTATAACAAACTCACAACAAGTTTAGTATTATCTATATGGATTATTTAGATTGGTTAGTCAATGTTAGTGAACATAAATATCCTTGAAAAAGGATAATTCTATTTTTAGTCATCTATATATTAACATCCTAATTTTATCTATTGATTTGCATTGCTTAAATTGCATTACTTATTTGTATCTATCATTTTAGTGTTTTTATTTTTTTTAGTCACTAATAAGAGAGAAAAACTCTAGGATTGAGTTATAACCTTGTGACCTAGAAAAAGAGAAATTCAAAAATAGAAGAACATTAGAAGTAGAAGATAAACATAAACATGCTAGTGTATCAATATGATGAAACCTATTTTTTATCAAGAAGTGAAGTCTATCTAATGCCTAATGATGACCTAAATTAGTTCTAAAATCATAATGAGGTGAACTATAGAGATATGAGATTTAGGAGCCATAAAGAAATTGTAATTGATTGTTCTCATCCAAACTACAAAGTTTTATTTGATGATATAATCATCAAGTTGCTAGAAATAACAAGGAGAGCAAATGCATGGAAAAAAGAGTAGTTGAGATAACAAGAAAAGATGCTTAAATAAACTAATTTGGGGATTTTTAAAGAAAATGAAATATTAGAATTAAGGTTACAATTCTAATTAGTATTGAGAAGGAGATCAATGAAGTTAAAGGAGCTATGACACATCATTATAATATCATTACCAAAATAGGAAAAAAAAAGAAAAGAAATATTTCACTCAATACCAAAAATATATATGGAAACTACTATTGAGGTAGTCTTCTATATTATATTAGTGACTAAAAAAATATATAATGATAAAGGAAGTAAAAGACTACACAAAGAAATTTGCACGAACTCTAGAAGTTATAGATGAAGTAAAGGTTTTAGCAAATATCTAGCTTCTCACATTGTAAATAGTGCTACTTAGGAAGACACCCAAAATAATTTCTTTTTGTTGCATGAGAAATAAGTTTCTTTTGTTATTTATTATATATGCATAACACTAGCTATTATATTGACTAAATCAAATTCAAAGTCATGGCCATCATTCTATGTCTTGACTTTCAAATAGCTCAAAGCCATAGTCGTCAACCAGAATCACACCTTTCAAAAAACAATTTTCATAGTTTTTTGACCCTGCATGGCTATTTAAATAGAGCCACACGATGAATAGAACACTAAAACCCCAAATTACTCTTTCCCTTTCATTTCCAAGCTCTAATAGCCAAAATTATAATAATCAACCCTAAAAATTTTAACATTAGCATGGAAGAAGGCTCACGATCAGTGGAAAGAAAAAAGTGCGACACCCTAGAGACAAGCATCAAGGAAAAAGTGAAGCATCCATGATCTAATGCTATTGAAGTCTCATTGATTGCATAGTGCATGTAGTAAATTTTATATCAAAAACTAGTAGAAAGTGAATTGATTGAATGCTCTCCAAGAAAATATTCATAGGAGAGCAAGTTTTATAATGTATATATTTTCTTTTTAGGAGACAATAATGTTAGAGAAATGCTCTAAATGCAATCACTATTAGTACTTATTGTTCAAACAAAATAATGCTTCGTTATTAATTATGTATTTTTAATTGAATTAATAAAGTCCATGATACATAACTTAGCATGAAGAAAATCATGATGGGATCATGATAAGAAGATTCCTATCATGTACAATTATGTTAGTGTCTAAATTATCCTTAGTCATAGAATCAACAAGATTGGACATTGTTAATCTGAGTAGACTAGAACATGTCATACTTTTTGATTAGATCAAGCAGTAGATCTTAAAAACTATGGTTAAGAGTTGATTAGAATTGGTTGTGGATGCTTGCTAAGAACAGCTAAGTATATAAGAGACCTACAATGAGAAAATTATATGAATCCTCTATTTTGATGTATATGGTTGTCTCAACATAGCAATTGTGCAAATATTCTTAGACTTGAGCTACTCAAGGATATCTTAAATGATGATCATGTACTTTGACCTCAATCCACATGGCCTCTTAGGGATTGCTCATTGGATGAGGATTAGGTTTATATTAATGTATTCGAATGTAATTGAGTAGCCAATAAAGGATTTACCACTCCCAATAGAGGGAGAGTATATCTAATGCCTCTTGTCATTATCATTACCAAGGCATCTCTGGCCAGAGTGAAAATGCCTTGAGGAGTATCTTCAAGTGCATAATAGATGAGTGATAAATCTGGAGACAAGATTGGGCTAGGTGTGGCATAACAAGTCTAGTGGGATCTACACATTGTCCATGCTCTGAACCAAGTTGGGTATAGTTTGGTGAAAGGATGAATGACATGATAATTGTTTATGGGAAGGGTGAGCAGTCAGACCACTAACTCTCCATTCATGGAGCAGATATAAAATGGATTTGGATACAATCTAAATATAAGGGAGTTAATTCTCACAAATAAAAAGGTCATGAGATTTGTCGAATCTTGGATCTGAAAGCCCTCACTTAGAGAGATAATAGGTTTGGGTTGGTACCTCAACTTAGAGCCATGTGGGGACTCACCATAATGCATATAAATTCTTGTAGCCTACCATCAATTAGAGTGAGAAGCATTTTGTTCTTTTGACTGGTTATATTTCCTTATGAAAGGATGTACTTCATGAGATAAGAAATAAGATAAGTCCCACCTTGACTTTCTCATCTTGAAGAAAATTTCCACATTGACTATCTCATCTATAAGAGAAGTTCCACCTTGACCTTCTCAAGATGAAAGTAAGTGTTCTCTCAAGAGTTAGAAGAACATGAATTTTGGCTCCTTCTATAGATTAGGACTTGGCCAACACCATGATCCTTTTCGAGACCATTACCTTAGAGGTTTCTAGCTTCACGCTTCATGTGGATACTGTTAGAGGAGGACCTTGGAACTTGGTTCACATCCATCAACACATTTTTAGAATCAAAACAAGGTAATCCTACATATTTTTTATATTATAGATCCATCATTGATGCTACTTGGAATCCTCGAATGGAATTTTTACTAGAATTTTTTTATGTATGCTGCTTATTTCATGTGTTAAAATCCATGCAAATAAAAAAGTAGGATTAAAGTTTATTTTGTGCTCACAAAGAATGCAGAAAAACATCATGTGTACAAGAATTTTATTGCCAATCTCGAGGATCAAAATAAAAAGATGCCATGTGAGAGAAATTTGTGGTACAATATGATATAATGATTCTTAATGAGTTTTTGTGATTACTAGGAGCTAGGGATAGCATGGCTTTCAAATTCCTAAAAACATGATATGATTTCAAGCACGAATATATTAACTTATGTAAATTAAAAATTAAGAGTAACTTGGAAAGGTGCTTATAGATTTTTGATGCATGGAGTACTTATGAAGGTGAGTAAAGGGTGGTTGTATTTTATTTGCTCATTTTTGTTGCCTACACTCTATGTTTCAACTATCACACAAGACTGGAAAATTTTTCTTTATGCCCTCTAGACTAGATGTTTAATTGATTTGAAAAAAAATACTTGATTATAATTCATTCTCAAATTATCAAGATTATGAATTTGCTAGCATAATAATTCATCTATCCTTTAATACTTTATTATATTAAGCCAAGGGATTCCCATTAGATAATGATAGCGATGAGTTGTGTATGAGGGTGTTCCTCTAACATTGTCAAGTCTTAAAAGAGGGCTTGAAGAAGACAAAAAAAAAGAAGTTGATTCTCAAAGATGAAGAATCAATAAATATTTGGCAAGAAGGATTGTCCTTCATGGAAGTCAACATAGAAGTTATGGAAAGTAGAGGTAGAAAATGAGAAGAAGAAGAAACCAACATTGAGAATTTCCTAGCTACACAAGCACGTATGTTGAGTGATATTTTTCATATTTTGGAAAATAGAATGTCGGATGCCAGATAATGCAAGGAAAGCCTAAAAAGAGATCTAATCCCTTTGTATAGTGATGGTAGATGAAGTATAGAAATGACATGAAATGTGGGAAATACATCCCAAAAAAAAGTTATTTGTAGCACCCAAAAAAAGTTTGAAGACAAAATTTATAAGCTTTTGTAGGAATGGATGAAATGAGTAAAGACCAAGGTGATTGGAAATGTTGAATCATTTAAAAAAATTTATGACATCATCATAATGGATTGAAACAAAATGGTGGAAAATAGAGATGAAATATTAGAGGTGATATATAATATAAAGAGAACTAGTGGATACAAAAAATGAAAAATACAATGTGAACCAAAAAGAGTTGTATTTTGTAAAAGGATATTTTCAAATGCACATTGAATTATATTGGGAAAAGACAAGATACATTCATAATATTTTGACAAAGATATTGGATTGAGTAGCTACAAACAAGAATGATTTGGAGAGATCATTCACCCCTATGTTACCATTTGAGTATTCTAGAAATAATTTATTTTTTAAAAATTTTGATCATAAAGAAAAGTCATATTGATGACCTTTTTGATCTCATTGATGTGTATATATATTTTTTTCATATTGTAATATTGTAATTAATTTTGTATTGAAGTGTACAGTGTAATGCAATAGTTTTTTATATAGAGTGGGAGTAAAAAGTCATGTTGTATTAAAAAGAGCTTTAATTAAATAAACAATTTAATAAATTGTAATTTTTGATAAAATATGATAAAAAGTAGTGAAATTATAGATTTTTATGTAAAATTGAGACATGGTAGATTATTGAGAATGAGGAGAGAGAGAAATTATGTAAAGTCATAATATTCATTATGTTACAACTTTGTTACACCTAATTCAACTATATTATAATTTTGGTTTCTATTCTTGGCTAAAGCTCTACACAAATAGTCATAAAAATATTTATATATCATGACTCTACCATGTCATTGATATAATCATTTTACTATGCAACATATATCGGTTATAAAATATTCTTGAAGTCACAGTTGCACTAGTTCAAAATAATTTTTATGGCTATGATATTAATTTCTCGGTGTAAAAATTAATACCTCACTAGTACTCAAAGTCACTAAAAGACTCTAGTACTCAAAATTTTTATTATAACGCCAATAAGTCCAAGCTGGAAGCCATGGTGCTATTCTTAATATTATAACTTTTAGCTATAGAAAGTTCTAAAGAGCAACACTAAAGCCATTTCCATTACTAGGGCCATGACTTTTGCTCAGAAAAAAAAACCAAAGCTAAGGCATATTCTTAGCGCTACTGCTATCTGATGTAAGAGAAAGACCAATGCTATGACTTATTCATATTGCTATGACTTTGGGTTACAATGACAAAGTAGGTAGTCATGATTATTCTAATCACCTTGGCCATCTAATTCAAGGGATACCAAAATCATGACTCATTCATAATGTCATAACTTTGTGTTCTAGAGATAAAATTTGTCGTGTTGGTGATTCCCATCACCACAGCCATTTGATACAAGAGAGAGGCCAATGTAATGACTTATTTCTAGCATCATGACATTGTGTTCTAGTGGAAAATATGTAGTCATAGCCATTCTCAATATCATAGCTTTCTAAAGTTAGAAAGAGACAAAAGCTATAATTTTTTTCGAAAAATTCATAACTTCCAACTTCATGATCACACTTAGCCATTTTAGTATTAAAAAAAATCAAGTATTTTGATCAAGATTTTCAAAGTAAGAGGTAATAGATGAATGCAAGTGTTTTCAGATCTAAATTTCACACAACCCTAAGAAAGATTCATGATCAAATGGTATAATGTAATGTAAAAGCATAAATCCTGGGGGGGGGGGGGGGGGAGTGGGATGAATTTTGACTTTCCCTATTGGAAAATCTAAGGCCCACAACCATATTGTTGATTTAGGATTTTATTCCTAGATACTCTTAAGGGTTTTCATTGAGAATCTAAAATTCCATGAGAAGTAATCCTAATTATTTCATGTGAATTACTCTTTAATGTCAAGCTAGATTGAGCAGTAGGGTTATTGTATTTACTTAACCATGATAGATACTTTTTGAATGAATTTTATGTTTGTATTTCGTTATGGTTTGTATATTATTGTGTGTGGTAAATTATGTAGAACTGAAATTAGGATTTTACTATTTATTAAATTGTGTGTTATCATTGCAGATGGTGATAGATAAGTAATGAAAAATTAATCATAAATAATGGTAGGAAAAAAGTGATAATCCTTTCAATTATGATACATGATAATACCCTATATGTTAAAACTCAATATTTAGGTAAGTTAATCGTGTGAGTATGGTACATAGGAAGCTAAATGCATAAAAATTTTTATAAGTCAATTCATTTTGCATGTCTTAGAAGAATTTAGTCTCAATTGACATGGTTATTTTATAAAATATTTTCCTAAGAGTTTCACCTTTAATATAAGAGTCATATATCATCATGATAGATAATTTGTAAGACAAGTGTGATCAGATGTGACTCGAAAAGTAGTGACATTCTGAAAAATTACTTTTATTGTAATACTACACCAATGAGATTCAAAGCAAAACATATGTTAATTATATGAGAATGATACTTATGAAGCCAAGAGTAATAACATATTTACTACTACATCATTTTATGTTTATGTGATATAGATGTTAGAGAATAAGAATACACATATGAAGTAATCATCAAGGAAAATTGATAAGTTATTTAAAAGATATGGATTTTTAAAAGACCCTCAAGCAAAGATGATTTGTTATTTTAGTATGTAGTATCAAGTGGACAACTATAAGGGCCCATCATTGAGGAGAGCTTAATAGTTAATAACTATCTTATATGCAAATCAGTCACTAGGATATTTCCATAATAAACCTACCTTCATTCTATAACCAATTATAATAATATTAAAACTATTTAGATAAGTCATCATGCATAATGGAATGTATCAACCCTGAAATTAAAGCAACTTTTTAAAAACTAGCTTTATCCTTTCAACTAGAGTAGCAATTGATTAATATCCAGTTGATCGAAATACCTACAAAATTCTTGTAGGATTGATATCTAGATAAAAGATCCACTTTACTAATTATATTTCATCAACTTTAGCTCAAGTTAGGTTTGAGTTAAAGGATTTTTGTCGAAACACATTTTGAATCTTAACTTATGCTGACATGTGTTGTCATGGCTTTCTAAAGTTAGAAAGAGACAAAATCTATGATTTTTTTAAAAAAAATTCATGACTTTCAACTTCAAGATCATACTCATCCATTTGAGTATAAAAAAGAAAAATCAAGAATTTCAAGAAAGATTTCCAAAGCACAAGGAAATAGACATATGCTACGGTTTTTAGTGCTAAATTTCACCCAGCCCTAGGGATAATTCATGTGCAAAGGGCGCAACATAATAGAAAAGCATAAATCCATGGGGGAGAAATGAATTTTAATTTTCCTTAGTGGAAATGTTGACTTTCATGCACAAATCAAAATATATTTATGTTTTGATATGTTGAAATTAATCAATGCATTTTTTCTATCCCCTACCATGTTTGCTTTAAAAATTCCATGTCATTAAAAAAATGACCACAAGTCATATTTGGTAGTAATCCAACCCTCAATGTTTTTAAAATCAAAATATTTTTTTTACTATATATTTATATTAGACATAGACAAAAATTATACACACACACACACACATTCTTGCCTTAGACTTAGATTTATCATTTAGAAAAATAAGTCTTACATAATAATAATTATTATTATATCATTTCTCACAAACTCAACAAGTGAATCATGTTGATTTGCATAATCATTCTTTTGTTCATATATGAAAGGAAGAGATATAGGATTCATATGAATATGAATCTTTGTAGGTTCACTTTCTCATTGCTCTAATTATTATCATCAATTAATTGATCTTCTAAAAAAGTTATATCTATTCTTTGAACATGTTTCTTAGATATTAGGTCATATAGTCTATATTTAAATTCTTCATTTCCATAGCCAAAGAAGATGCATGGACATATCATGATATCGAGTTCTGATCTTTCATCTTTTGGATTATGAAGTAAAGGTTTGTAGTTAAATATTTTCACCATATGAGATATCATTCATTAGGGTACTCAAGAAAATAATGAGTGTCTCCCAACTAACTGAAATGTGTGTTGAGAAGCACAGATATCTACATCTCATCATCCAACACCATTCTCATGAATACTAGCTTGTTAATTTTGGCTTGTAAACTATTCATGTAAGTAACCACATTAGTTCCCTCCTAATATTTCTTATTAACCAAATGTAAGATTAATAAGATCTTATTCCTCAATATATTTTCTTTTTTTGTTCATCGATTAATAGTTTTCCACAACTAATCCATCGTTGTTATTTCAAAAATAAAGTGGAAAGTTATTTTTTTAACCCATTACTATATCATGGTAGATTTTTTGTAGTGTAAATGTTTATACTATTTATCAATCAAATTTTTTGGTTTCAATTCACTAGAAACTATATCATAAAAATCCCAAATTATTAAAAGATCATTCACTTTTATTTTTTAAGTTAGATTGTTGGTTGATTCCAACATAACCATTCTGAGTAAATTTTTTTTTTCTTTCAAATGAAGAAAAAAATAACTCACTCACTTGAACAATAAAAATGTCAAATTAACAAAAAAATAATTAATCACTCTCTTACCACTTGTCAAGTTTCAAAATGGAGCCCAAATACTGAACTTGGTTTCATAGCTTTTCCCATAACCTCAAATTTGGTAATTTTTTAATGATTTGCATACATTTTCTTTGAATCATTACTGAATGTATTGGAATTCACATGATATATTTTCATTTCTCAAAATATATTTTTCTATTATTTTTTGAAATTAAAATTTAGTTTTAATTAAATTTTAATTTTTTGACATTGACAAATTTTAATTTTAGCCTAAATTAATTTTGAATTATGTATTTCATAAATATTTGAAAAACTAAAAATTTTAATTTCATTTCTACCCAAATTACTTACTTTTAAAATTGATTTTATGTCTAAAAATAGATTTATCAATACTCAAAATAATATCTTAATTATTTTGAAAATATATCTTTAAATACACAAATTCTATTCATCTCACATTTGCCATGATATACAAAGAATCATAATTAAAAACAACATCTAAATAACTTTATACATACAATTTGATATAATCACTGTCCAAAAATTAAGTAAAAATGATAAATTGTAAATGAAAAGACATTTTAATATTTAGAGGATTTCAATTATCTTTTTGGTAGATGTGTCTAGTAGGTCGTGTAATGTTGCTAGTGCCAAATTTTTGGTAGCCGAGTCAGATCACCATCTTTTGCTTGACATGGCATGCTTTGTCACTTTGGGTCATGCCATGCCAGCAAGGAGCCTAGGTAGGTAAGTTTGACATGACCCGATGGCATGGTCGATGCATTCAGTTCTGCCAATGCATGTCGAGTCAAAGTCATGCTGACATGACCAAGCCAACATGATTTAGTGTCTGGACCAGCCAAAGGCATGGCCCTAGCCTAGACCTTCCTTTGCTGGACCCTACCAATGCAAGTGCCACAAGACATGTTGGCTATAGGCACCCTAATGGTTTAGTCTAGTGATCTAGTGCAAGTAGCTTGCTGGCACTTGACACTTGATTGTTGGTAATAGTACCTACTAAGCAAATTTACACATGACATGCATTGCCCACTTGGTAGTGCAATCATTAATAAATCAAAAGTTAAAAATATTTTCTAAAAAATTATATGTAAATAGTAAATGGCACCAACCAACAAAAAAATATAAATTAAACTCAAAAATATTGACAAAAAAATACTAATATCTAATTATGAAAATGTATATCCAATTTAAAAATTAAAATAAAAGCACTTCAATCTAATGTCACTACATATGGTTTGTACTATCAGCCATCATAGCTCATTATCTTGGTATTCTTATTTTTTCTTGAAGATCTATGTATAAATCCTTCTAGTCTTTTAAGCAATATAATGCTTCAATGATATCTGGTCTTAGTCACATCCTTTTATCTAAAATTATATTCATAGTTATATTAAAAAATAGACCTTGATATTATGCTATACAATAGATGAGTAAGTAGATCTATGCCATTTTAGAGAATATGAGAAAGATAAATTAATATGATTTTAGTCAACTCAATATATTAAAATATTTCACATCACTTTGGGATAATATAAAATGATAATTAGTATTTAAGTATCTTGATAGCTCACTCCTATTTAATATATATTTTTATCATTTTCCCATAGCTATTAGAATCAAAATGTCATCATCTCTAATAATGATATTAATCACCATATTTAGAGACTTGCTAAAATTATGATATTTATTATTATAATATTTAAATATATTATCTAATTGTTCATAATCTCACCCTCTGGTTCTTGGAATTGATTCATGCATCCAAGCAATAAAAATATAAAATAGAGGACTATTATTTTAAATACTTTATTTCTATCTCAATATCTATGGTACTAAATTTTGGTTGTTCTCTATATTTTTTAAATAAACTACTAATATTATATATGTACTTAAGTGTAATATATGTGGTGGAAGTGTACATAAGTGAATACATGTTCATCAAATCATAAAAGATCTTAAGGTTCAAAAAAAATTCTATTTCTCAATCTAATTCATCAATAATTACTTCACTATTTTTACTATTAATATTGTCAAATATCATATCTTAGTAGCAAACACAAACATCCAATATCAAGTATGTTTCATTCTAGCAATGTCTCATATCCATTTGCTATTTTTTAGGCTTGTTGACTTATATAGAGTATCAAATTCTTGTACTTTACAAAGTATTTTAATGTATTTTAGTATATTTCATATATGATCTATTGAGGAAGAAACTATTTTTATTTCTATTTATACTATTAGGTTAATTATGTGATATAGACTCCTAACACAAAAAATCCTACCTAAGGAACAATCTCTAATGGCTACAACAAATATATTTATTGCTACTCTGTTATTTGAAGCATTATCAAATATAATGCTAAATATTTTATTTTGTATCTCATATTCCATAAAAATCCACATTAAACACTCATAAATGCCAAGGACATCATATAGCTGTAAGATCTTACAAGCCTATAAATTTTTTAATTTAGTTTCTATTTAGAATTGTTGGGCAATTATGCTTCCACGGTGGTGATATTAATGATACAGAAGATAATAAGAATAACAAAAAAACAAACAATATATATCCAATCCACAATCCAACTACGGCAGAATCAAAAATGAGAAATAGAACACCAGAAATAATGTGGTTCACTAGTCACTTAGTATGACTAGCTACATCCACTAGAAAACGCGTATGCGTTATAGATTAAACCAAGAAAAAAATGTTACAGTATGTGTAGCATAGAGCAGTCACGATAAATCACCCAGAACGAGAGAGAGAAAAGACAATGAACAGTTCCTAGGTCCAAAAAAAGTAACCCGAAATTAAAAATTACAAAATATTTTATAATAAAAACTCTCTCGGTTCATTTAACCAGAGCGGGACCTCCGTTATTGTGCTACTACTACATCCCTGGCATCTTAATATTTTCTTTCATGTACTTACATGAAAATATTAAAACATAAACAAAAATATTTGGTTATACAAATAGATTATCAAAAAAACAAATTACATATACCAGCAAGAATCAATAAATTAGATACTCATGCATATGAACACATTATCATTATGACTAGTCCAAATTTTTGATATCATGGAGACCACTCCACTTTATTTCCTATGTTCATTAATTATTAGTTTTTCTATTTTTAAAATTTCTTATGTCTCTCTACTATTTGAATTGGGGATTATATGATAAGTGGACTTAATGTATTTGTCCATAAGAAAGGATAATCTAAAAATCTAATAAAAATACTCATGCTAGTAATATATTTCATGATGTCTACCCTTGAAAACTCATGCTGGTAAATAGAGGGAAGTCATTAAAATTTTAATAAATCAAATTTACTATAATGTTGGATTTGCTTGTGATCCAATGCACCATATTTTTTGATATATTATTCGGTATATCTTCTAAGATATCTAATACCACTAATACTCTTATATGTGTATATCTTTTTATAATATAGACATTGTATTAAGTTTTATTTGACACTTCTATGATTTTTATTTTTAATTTTGTATAAGTATGTTCATGTTTTTATTATTCATCTATTCTTAGGTTTTTTAATACATGGGCTAAGGCCAGCCTATGAATGAAAGATAACATAATTTTAGACCTTTTCATCGAGTTCTTGTTATCTATGTTTAGAACTACATCATTTTCAAAATATTCATTAGTTTCTATTTTTTTTTTGTAATTTAGTAGCCTTTAGATATATCTCATATAATTTTGGGTTCCTAATGATAGCCCTCAAAAGTTCTAGGAATCAAACCCTAAATTCATATACTTCTTGTTCATGCATCTTAGATTTTTCCCTAGGTGGGAGTCAAAATTCACTCCCCCTAGTATTTATGTTTGTGTCTTGAATTACCTATTTTTTTTTTGATGTCTTTAGGTTTGGGTGAAACTATGCTTTCACAACCCTAGATTTTCATCTCTTTTCCATAGCCTCGAATTATTTTTTGAAAATCCTTCATTTTGCACTTTTATACTCGAATGGATAGATGTGAATTTTAAGTGGAATGTCATGACCTTTAATAATGTCATGACTTTGAATTTTCATCTCTGTAATGCAAAATCATAGCTCTAGAAATGAGCTATTACTTCGGTCTCTTTCTTGCTTTAAATTTACATTACACTAGGAATGATCATGATAATATATTTTATCTCTATAATAGTAAGTCATGATGATGGAAATGAGTCACAACTTTGGTCTCTCTCTTGCATTAGATTGTTAGATTGCTTAGAATGATCATAACTATGCATTTCATCTCAATAACAGTAAGTCATCGTACTAGGAATGACCATGACTTATGTAATTCATCTATATAACTCAAAGTCACGGTGCTGGAAATGAGATGTGCCATTGGACATTTCTAAAGAGTATAAAGACATGGCCCTATAAATTGTAATGATTCAAATAAATAGTCTTTTGAACTCTCTGTAGCTAAAAGCTATGGTGCTAGAGAAGTGCCATAACTTTTTCCTTAGTCTTGGTGACTCTATCATAGAGGTGTCAAACGGGACGTGTCGTGCTGGCCCGGCCCATTTTTTTCAGGCCCGACCATGCTTTCGTGCCGGGCCAGCCACAACACGGTTACTGTACCGTTCCATGCCTGGCCTGGCATAGTTTTGTGGAGTTCAGCCCGGCACGGGCCCACGGCACGATTCACCGGGTTCGAACCGGTCAGGCCGAACCCTAAATTAAAAAAAATTAGGGTTTCGGCGTGCCCAAAACCCTAATTTTTTTAAAAAAATTGGTTTCGGTAGGGTACCGTGCCAAAGGGCCATGGTTCCGTGCTGGGCCAGGCATGGCACGAGGCCTAGTTGGCCTCGGCATGGCACGACACGATCGTGCCGTGGTCGAGCACGGCACGAGCTCGAGCATGAGAAATTTTCGTGCCAGGCCAGCCCAAGCACGGCGGAATCGTGCCATGCCTATTGCCGGACCAGGCCGGGCCAGCACGGTTGACACCTCTACTCTATCATGAGAAAGTTATGGTATTGGACAATGGAATGACTTTTAGTACCAGTAGGGCACTTGGTTGCTACAACATAAAATTAGTATGACAGTCATAAAAAATATCATGAGCTAATGTAGCTGTGACTCTAAAAAATTTTCACAACTAAAAAGAATAAATTGCATAATAAAATAATTGTGTCAATGAGATAGTAGAGCTTCAGCCAAGAATGAATACCAAAGCAACTATATAAGCTCAATGAATTTATAAGATTTGTTATATTTTGAAGTATAACAAAGTCATAACAGAAAGATTATTTTAACTTTATAAGATTTGTTTCTCCCCTGCTTCTCCACAATTTACCAAGTCTCAAATTTTACATAAAAATTATCTAAATTCACTATTATTCATCACAATTAATCAAAAACTATAATTTAGTCAAAAGGTTCTATTTAAAATCTTTATCATTCAATAGCATCATGCATAATTACCAAAAAAATAATATTATTTGAAATTCGACATATCGAACAAGTATAATCATATATTTTACAATGTCACACATTTCGAGTCCTAAAGACATCTCTCTTCAAAAAGAGGGACAAATTACTAATGATTCATACATATCCTTCTTTATGATTCATTCTATATCCAATTTATATTTGGATTATGTCCTACTGTAGTTGATATTAGAATGTGTCATAATATAGATTTTCACATGTAGGGATCCACTAACATAAAATCTAAGAACTAAAAAAATTGTTATGATGAAATCTATTTATGACATTTAATCTATGTAATACTTTAATAGAGTGTTAGTCTAGTACAATTTTATCCAACATACACCCATTCACTTAAATATAACATTTTAATGAATAGTAAAATATAATTATCAGTCAGACTCCATTTTAGTCTTGATTCATTATTGTTCTAGCAATAATGAATAACTAAATATATTTAGAATATTAGTTTTTCAAGGTTTAGGATTTTACGATCAAGTTATGTACTTGTTGTCCATAGGCAAGGACAAATATTCATAGTAAAGATTTTATATAAATTGATGATGAAAATTCCTTCTATTTAATAAATTATAAAATGATTATAATCACATTATTGGTCTAAGGAACATGAACAACAGTCTCATACTTGTGATAAGCCCAATCAAACATTTATCTCATACCCATTGTCCGAATATGACTCTAGTATTTTTTTTTTGTAGGATTGACTTAGTTAGAGGATTGATAATATTGTTATTGGTAGATACCCTACATATAATCACATATCTTCTCTCAATGATTTTTTTTGAATTACATGGAAAATATGAGAAAAAGTTTGGGTCTTTAATATGATGATAGTGTTAAATGTTATGTTAGTGAAATAATTTTATAAAAGAAATGAGTGAGATATTGACAAGCTAAACAACGTAGTTCCTCCTAGCATGTGGAACGAATTATTAAGGTAAGAAGAGAATCGGTGGATAAACTGATATAGTTATCAAATAACGGCATATTTACTTTTAAGTCTATTCGGGAAGCTTTTCAAACTAAGGACGAAATAATTATGGATCACATTGGAATATGGCTTAAACATATTCGAAAAAAATCTTAATTTTTGGTTCACGATTAATAAATAATTTCATTCTAACGGAGGATATATTAAAGCAAAAAGGTTTTTACTCTGCTTCCAAATGTAATAATTATCTAAATGAAGAGTCAGGTATTCATTTAATATTACAATGCGAAGATTCCCAAAGAATATGGTGGGAATATTTATCCAATACGAATACCCTAAACTATAAGATTAAACAAGTACTAGACACACCCATGAATATGAAAATTTTAGTGAATATACCGTGGATCAAAAGATATTTTTCATTATTGATAATGTGAGAAATATAGAAAAAAAATAAAATGATATTAGCTTTATAGATAATAATTTTCACAAGAAAGAATTATAAGATTCTATAATCGAAAACAAAAATGTTTGCTCGTAAGCCAAAAATTAAATAATAGTTAAAGCATAGGAGAATTGAGAGGCCTAAGCTAAGAGCTATAACATGCAATAAGAAAAATATTAGGAAGGAAAGCTGGACACGATCTCGGGTTGAGTAAAAGGACACAACATGTAAGACAAATATTTTATTTGTGGTGTTGATGTCTCTTCTGAGCCGCAAGTGTAGAAAATAAGAAGGGAATAAAAAAAAGATATGTCCAATGAAACCAACCGAGAAACGGCAAGGTAGATATAAATGGAAAAGACATATCATAGGGAAAGAAAAACTTACCACATTATTAACTTTTAGCTTTTTATTTCTCTGTTTGATTTATTTCTATTACGATTACTTTATGGTTTTATGTGGATTCATGAAGCATAGAACCGATATGATGCCTAGGACGTGGCGGGTTGGCCTAAATCAGTCAACTTTTTTGTCTTTTATAAATTGTGTGTGTTGTTTTAATAAAGTTGTGCATTTAAAAAATAATTATGTTAGTGTTAAGTAAATGTGGATCTTTGATATGTGTATATATTCTAATTTTTCTCTTCTTGATCCTTCAATCAAGGAACTAGAAAAAAATAGAAAATATGTTAGTGTTAAATATTGTGTTAATAGAGAAGTTATAACCTTACATTTTAAATATATAATGATACATTTTAGTGTTCCAAATCATCAAATTCATTCTTCATACTTACAAAATAGAAATTTATCTATATATAGATATAATATGTTTAGAACATCATAGATTTACAAAAATGAAGAAAAAAAAAGGCTCAAAAAAATACATACATATCTTAACTTATTTTAATTTTTAAAAATTGAATTTTATAATATCAATTACAAATTTGTCACTTCATTCATTCTCGAATCTTTGAATTATAAAAAACAAAAAATTTAAAAGATATTAATGTTAATATTAAGTAAATAGAAAAAGTATAAAAGAAAAATTTTAAATTATATAAGCTTACCAAAAATTCTTAAAATAAACCTTATATAGCAAAATCCAAGTCATCAAAATTTTTTTTTACACCTATAAAATGGATATGTGTGTGTGTGTGTGTGTATGTGATTATAATGTAATTGAATGTTTAAAAAAAATGAAGGAAGAAAGCTCAAAAAATAGCAAGTTTATTTCAATTTCTTTCATCAATTCTATTTGTTCTTCAATTCATATCGGGGCCGGTAATCTCCTTAATAATTCTTATGCACAGTTCAAATATTTCATAATTTTTGGACTTAACAAACTATAAAACTGATAAAGGACTTGACCTCCAATACAAAAAGATGACTCTGATGTAACCATTGAATTTAAAATTGATAAAATATCATGTTTCACAAGAGATATGACATGATATGAGAAGTTTTTCCCTTCCATCAATCCAAAATATAAAAATTAGGAATATCATGTTGTACCCATTTATGTAATGTTCTAGCTTTAATTGAATCACACATCATTTTCCATATTTTTTTAAAAAGTTATGCCAATTTACTTATCTTTGTTAAGAATAATCTTAACAATATTTGTATTAGTTTTGTCAATAATTTAAGAGTTTAGAAAAGATTCAATGACATTGTTAGAAATATTGTCTCATAATATGATGAATATTATTAATAAAGCAGCTCCATAAGATATTTCACCTTTCCATTGATTTCAACCTTAGTATTATCATTGAATTTTGAATAATAAAATTTCATTTATTTCAATTTAAAACAAGGATGCGACATGACGACAACCACAATCAATATTATATTTATTTTGTCAATATTACAATATTTTTTAAAACTGACACTAATCTTTATGGTCATATCACATAAAAAACATTCTCACTTTGTAACTATTATAAATAAAGGATTTGCATGCTCCTTCACTTTATGAAAGTAAGAGTTAAGGGACATATTTTGAGCACAAAATATGTAATGTAATGGTATCAAAGTTTTTACAAAATCATGTGAGCTTTTCATTATTAGTCAGTCTTTTTTGCTTATCAACCTATCATATGTATACATAAAGTTTATATTTCATTTCTCTATTCATTAAAATAAAAATTATTAGAAATAGCAATCATATCTTTCTCTATGAATTATCTTTAAGTATGTAGATTTTTATCTTTTTGACATATAAAAACATAAAAAACTTGTGACACACTTCTCTCTTATCCAACACATATCTTGAACATGGGAATGAGAACATGTCACATATTTCACATATTCACAAAAATGAACTAGTAAATATTTAAACTCATTGATTCATTTCTTTATGATATGATTGAAGACATGAGTAAAATGCCTTAAGCAACAAATATTTTCATTTAATGATAATTTATTTCTCTTATTAGAATCTATTATCAAAAATAACTTATTGGATTGTTGGGACACGCACACATACAATTTTATTTGAATATATGGTTGAACTCAAATTAGCTTTTGACTTGGGTTGCCTTTTTAAAATTTTGGTCGAGTTCATGATGGATCTCAATCCAAAATAACTTATTGTTTTTGCAGCCCCAACAAAAAAATAAATGCCATCATATATCGTACATTCATATATCATAGCACATTATACAACCCAATGGATTTGTAGCCCCAACGATGATATGAACACCGCCAAATATTGTTCATGTCATATATCATAGCACATATTACAACCTCAATTAATAAATTACAAATAGTTGTTTTTTAACAATTTTATGTGCTACTTACCTAGTTCACTATCTACAAAATTAAGGATTTCAATTTCATCAAATTTGCATAAACTCATGGGCAGATAAGAGCAATGGTGAGGGAAAGAGAAATACAACATTTTTATATGTGGAAAAGCCTTCAAATTGAAGAATAGGTAACAAAAAGTTACCTATTTTGGGTTAGCGTTTGTGTACATGTAGATGTGACATAATCAGTGTTGAAAATAGTTAAGATTAGATATGAAAGTGAATTATTTTGGCAAAGCATAAAATTGTCAAGTATTTCACACTACCATTTGTTGTATAAGAGGCTTAGATGGCAAAGAAAAGTTTCAAATTGCTTGAGAAACAAATAATACCAAAAAAAAAAAAAGGGATAACATGAAGTACCACTAAAGATTAGTGATGATCTTAATGTATGACTTACAAAATTATTTGTGCCCTAATGATCTTAATGTATGATCTTAAAAATAATGAATGCAATAATAAAAAATTTAAGGAAAAAGACTACCAACTACAAGACCATCCCTATCTAAGTAGTGGACATCAACCTTTTAATTTGGATTTATGTGAAATAGTTAAAGTTAACTTATATTCGGAAGATGGACTTAATGAGAGCGAAGAAAAAGAGCATCCACATGTAAAATCCATGGATGCAAGAGTAGATTATGATAACTTAAAAAACTCATCCCCTAAAGGTGAAAAAGAATAATATATATTTTTTAGGAAATAAGTAGTTGCCTTGAGCTCAAGTGCCCAATAGCTTTTTTAGCTATTTCCTGTGTTGCAGGGAACTCAAAATATATATTTAGCCGAAAAAAATATTTAAAAAAAATAGTTTAATCCTAGTCGTTGGAATAAATTTTAATGGCTGGCACAAAAATCCAAAGGCTATTAGGTTTCTGCCAAATTTTAAATTAAAAAGAATCAAAATATAACTTTTTATTAAAAAAAATATATAAATATATATTATGAGTTTGAATTTTCATTCTCATTTCTATTTTTAATCTCAACTATCTCTCCTCTGTCATCTTTTCTGCTCTCTATTCTCTCTATCTTAAAGTTTAAATGCTAAAATATTTAGTTTTACAGTTTAAATACTCGAATTTTTGTTAAAGCTTAAAGAAATATAAAGTATGAGTTTCTATGGGTATTCCATTATTTGTTGCTGTGGGGGATGGGCTACAACCTTATTTCTCTTTTCTCCATAATAGAATTTGGGTTTTTTTTTGCTTTTTTAATTCATAAATTTTGATATAGATAAATTATTTATACATAAATTATTAATAACATAAACAAAAAATGGCTAATAGTGAATATAATGATAATGATATTAATATAAATTTAGATGTTGATATTAATGATAACCCTGTAGAAATGTCCAAG
Source organism: Sapria himalayana (assembly GCA_029783825.1). Taxonomy (NCBI): domain Eukaryota; kingdom Viridiplantae; phylum Streptophyta; class Magnoliopsida; order Malpighiales; family Rafflesiaceae; genus Sapria; species Sapria himalayana. The sequence continues at coordinate 5,233,149 of JAREIK010003173.1, forward strand.
GCCAAGACTATATTTCTCTCATGGTCTCGACTCAAACTCAAATACCTATAAAATAAGAAACTAGAAAAATATCTATAGTTTGGACTCACTTTAACATAATATAAAATAAAAATACTTTGAAGAATCAACACAATATAAATATTATAAAAAAATATATACATTTAGTAGTGCATGTGGGACATGATACCTAAAGAGGTATGCAGATGAATATACCTAAAAATATGGTTCATTGATCCTAGACAAACTCAACTAAGCATAAGTGGTGGGATCTTTCAAGGTGAATCTAGGTATGCTTCTTTGACCTCCCCCCCTTATTTACCATAATGATTTAGGAAATGAAGATATGACCAAACTGATTATCTTTATATATCTTCTTATTAGATTTTCGTAGGATGATAGGGTTGTCAATATCATGCAGAACTACTTCCAGCATACTTATCATTGGATTCTGAGGTCCACATGTAAGAACGACATAATTAAAAATTCAAAGTAAAATAAATAATAATTAATGAATTTAGGTAATATAATAAAGTGATGTATATGATGTCTAATATCTGAACTAATCACGATGATGCATCATTTATATGCCTCATTACCCACTATGTAAATTCTAGATGGAAACTTGATAAAAAAATTTTATGTTTTTTTGAGATTCTTCATCCTCATGATTTTCCTGCCACATATGAATGCATGATGAGAATCTTTAAAGATTATTATATTTAAAATAAAATATTTAGTATCATTTTTGATAATGCATATAATAAAGAAGAAGTTATTAATATATTTGTTATGACAATTATAGATGGACTATTATGTGAGATTTTTTATGTGAAATACATGTGTCATATTATTAACATAATAGTACACGAGGGGATTGTTATTTTAATGGGGGTAGGTGAAAATTACCTTGCCCACATTGGAAATCTGTTTGAATATTTCCAAAATTTTTTCTATATAAAGGACTTTTCCTATTTCTCCGAAACTCATTTCCATGTATTCCAATTTCTTATTTTCTTTTGAATGTATTTTATTTCATGATATAATTTATTGCTTTAGTTTTGAATTTTCTATCTTTCAAATTATTGTGGGTTTAGTTTTATTTTATAACAGTGGTATCAGAGGAGGTTAGTTAGTAACTTTTGTAGTTAATATATTTTAGAAAAGTTCTGTCAAAAGGGTGATAAGAGCCTCAAGGTTTGTTGTTTTTAAGAGGGTAATTGTGCCCCTCCACTTACCTAGGAACTTTTTTAGTGTAATAACACAAATTATTATTATTATTCTCGGTTACTGTTCACTGTAATAGTGAAACATGGCAACAAATTTTGAAATAGAAAAATTCAATATAAGTAATTTTTCATTGTGGAAAATGACAATTAAGGTAATTTTGAGGAATGATAATTGCTTAGATACAAATGGAAAAAGGCTCGTCGGAATTCCTGACGACAAGTGGAATGAGATGGATAGTAATGTAGTAGCTGACCTACATTTGGCACTTGCTGATGGAGTATTATTGAGTTTGGCAGAAAAGAATACGGCAAAAGAAATTTGGGCTACTCTCTCATGGTTGTATGAGGCAAAGTCACTTCACAATATGATCTTAAAAAGAAGACTTTACACTTTACAAATGATAGAATCTTTTATGGTAACTGATCATATCAATACTCTGAATACTTTATTTTCACAACTTACTACAATGGGTCATAAGATAGAAGAAGTTGAACGTGCTGAGATTTTACTTCAGAGTTTACCTGATTTATATGATCAACTCGTCATCGATCTAACGAATGGTGCATTGACTGTTAGTTTAATTTTTAATAATATTGCCTCTGCCATCTTAGAAGAAGAAAATAGACGGAAAAATAAAGAGGATAGATATGTAAATTAATAATAAATAGATGCTTTGACGATGATACGAGGGATATCAATGGAGCGTGGCCTCAGTGGGAGTCAAAATTATGGTAGATCAAAATCTCGAAGTAATAAAAATATTAAAAGTTATAACTGTGGTAAGAAATGGAACTTAAAAAGAGATTGTTGGTCTAAGAAAAGAAATATAGATGATGAGTAATCTAAGATACAAGGGAATGTTGTAAGCATCAACGATGAAAATAGTATTATATAAAGTGAGATAACAATAATGGTTGAAAGTAAAAAATAGTTTAGTGATATATGGTTGCTAGACTCGGGAGCATAGTGGCATATGACATTTCGGAGAGATTGGTTTCACAGATATGAACCAATCTCAGGTGGGTCGGTGCACATGGGTGATGATCATACTTTGAAAATTATTGGTATGGGTAATATCAAAATTAAATTATTTGATGGTATGATTCGTATCATTCAAGAGGTACGATATATGATTGACTTGAAGAAAAATCTTTTGTCTTTGGGACAAATTGATAGTCTTGTATACAAAATTCATATTAAAAATGGGATGATAAAGATTTTGAGAGGTTCACTTGTGGTAATGAAGGGAGAAAAGATCAACGCAAATTTATTCATACTTAAAGGAGAAACAATATAGGAAGCAGATACATGTGTTGCATCAATTACTAAAGAAGAAGAATCAACAATGATATGGCATCTTAAACTATGCCACATGTCAGAACAAGGTTTAAAGATCCTCTTTAATAAAAAGTTACTTCCTGGGCTCAAAATAGTAAATTAACCTTTTTAGTGAGAATTGTGTTACTAGTAAGCAAAATAGATTGACATTTAAAAGATCAAATGTAAGAAGTAAAAATACTCTAGACTTGATATATTCTAATGTATGGGAATCACCTGAAATATCTTATGGATGAGAAAAATATTTTGTATCATTCATTGATGATTATTCAAGGAGATGTTGAATATATCCAAACAAGAAAAAGTCACATGTGTTTTTAACTTTTAAAGAATTCAAAGCATGGGTGGAACTTGTATATGGGAAAAGAATTAAGTGTTTGCGGATAGATAATGAAAGTGAGTATATAGTTGGTGAATTTCTTGTTTTTTGTAAGCAAGAAGGTATCAAACGACAGTTCACACTCACGTATATGCCACAACAAAATGGAGTAGCAGAACAGTTGAATAGAACTCTTGCAGAAAGAATGAGAGCAATGTTAAAGACTGCACTGCCCAATTCCTTTTGGACGGAAGCAGCAAAAACTGCATGCTATGTGATAACTCGATCGCAATCAACATCGATTGATTTGAAGACACCGACGGAGATGTGGACGGGTAAGCCAGTAGACTACTCTACTTTATATTATTTTGGATGTCCTGCATATGTGATATACAACACCCATGAAAGAGAAAAGCTGGATCCAAAATCTAGAAAATGCATATTCTTAGGGTATGCTGAAGGAGTGAATGGGTATCACTTGTGGGAACCCATTGACCACAAGTTAATTATCAGCAAAGATGTAATTTTTAAAGAAAGAATTGAAGATTATAGCACATTAATAGAAGTTTCAGAAACTACCACTGTTATTGTAGAAAATGATCATATACAAGATGTTCCAAAGTCAATGGAGAAAGAATTAGAGCATGAAGCACAAAAACAAGTCGTGTCTGAGGCTCAAGGAGTTAGTCGGCCAATTCGTAATAAAAGACCACCAACTTGGCACTCGGAGTATGTTATGAAGAGAAACATTGCATATTGTCTCCTAATAGAAGATGGAGAACCTTCGACATTTCAAGAAGCTTCAAATAATCTAGATGCATCTTTGTGGATGTCTGTAATGGTGGAAGAAATTGAAGTTCTACACAAGAACAATACTTGGATACTAGTACCATTACCAATCGGAAGAAAAGCTATTGGCAACAAATGAGTTTACAAGATAAAGTGAGATAGTAATAATCAAGTAGAACGGTATCGTGCAAGATTGGTGATAAAGGGATATGCTCAGAAAGAAGGTATTGACTTCAATGAAATTTTTTTTTCTGTGGTTCATCTTACAACAATTAGAGTAGTAATGACTCTATGTATTAAACATGATTTGCATTTGGAGCAGTTAGATGTTAAAACTACTTTTCTTCATGGAGAAATTTAAGAAGAAATTTATATGTTCTAGCTAGAAGAATTTATTGAAATTGGTAAGAACTTAGTTTATAAGTTGAACATCTATATGGTCTGAAACAAGTACCGAGGTATTGGTATAAAAGATTTGATTCCTTCATCATGAGCCTTGGGTATAATAGACTCAGTTCAGATCATTGTACATACTACAAAAGGTTTGAAGAAAATGATTTCATCATTTTACTATTATATGTAGATGACATGTTGGTAGCAGGCCCAAACAAATGTCGAATCCAAGAATTGAAGGCACAGTTGGCTAGGAAATTTGATATGAAGGACTTCTGACTAGCAAACAAGATTCTAGGGATGCAGATTTATCGAGATAGAAATAATAAAAAGATTTGGTTTTCTCAATAAAATTATTTTAACAAGATCTTGCGTCGTTTCAACACGCAAGATAGTAAGCCAATTTCTACTTCTCTTCCTATTAATTTCAAATTATCTTCAAGTATGTGTCCTAGCTCGGAAAAAGAGAGGAGGAAGATGTCTCGAGTACCGTATGCATCAGTAGTAGGAAGTTTAATGTTTGCAATGATTTGTAAAAGACCAGATATTGCACAAGTATTCAGAGTGGTTAGTCGATTCATGGAAAATCCTGTTTTAGAACATTAGAGTACTGTGAAAAGGATTTTCAGATATCTGAAAGGAAACTTAAATACTAAAATATACTATGGAAGTTCAGATCATATTATCAGATGTTATGTTGATGCAGACTATACTGGAAATATTGATAATAGCAAGTCTACAACAGGTTATGATTTTTCTCTTGCTAGAGGAGCTGTAAGTTGGGTTTCGAAATTGCAGCCTATTGTATCTATTTCTACGATAGAATTAGAATATGTTGTAGCTACACAAGCTCGTAAAGAGGCAATCTGGTTGTAAATATGGTTAGAAGAGCTTGGATACAAACAAAATATGGTTACTTTATTTTGTGATAGTCAAAGTGCTCTGCACTTAGCAAGAAATCCATTATTTCACTCAAAGAAAAAACACATCATGGTACAATATCATTTTGTATGAGAGAAACTAAAAGAAGGAAGTGTGTATTTACAAAAGATTAATACCGAAGAAAACATAGCGAATGTTTTGACCAAATTGATCAGCACTGACAAGTTTGAATGGTGTAGAACTTTATGTGGCTTAACAAGATTGGAAGCAAGTATTGACAAGCAAAGAAAGCGATTTTCAAGTGTGAGAATGTTATTTTAATGGGGGTAGGTAAAAATCACCTTGCCCACATCGGAAATTTGTTTGAAGATTTCCAAAATTTTTCTTATATAAAGGACTTTTCCTATTTCTCTGAAACTAATTCCCATGTATTCCTATTTCTTATTTTCTTTTGAATGTATTTTATTTCATGATGTAATTTATTACTTTAGTTTTGAATTTTCTATCTTTCAAATTATTGCGGGCTTAGTTTTATTTAATAATAGGGAAGAAGATTGTTTCCTCATTATTAGAAATTCCATGATATCCGAAATTCCAAATAGATGTGACTACATTAGTTTATACTTACCTGAGTTTGGTAGTCTCTATTTTTTCTATGTGTATAAAGAATAAGAAATTCCAAATAGATGTAAAATTCCTTTGAAATTATACTTACATGATGTTGGAGTCACATGTTATATACGAACACATGATATCCAACTATGCCTATAGTAATAGTGACAAACTTTTTATTGATGATACTAATTGAAATACAAATATTTCTTTTATAAAATTTCTAAAGATTTTTTATGATATGACAAATATGCATTTGTCTTTGTACACTCCAACTACTTGCATTACACCTAGGTATAAACGTAACATTAGTAGCATATTTAACAAGTTTTGAGATGATCCTACTTTTACTGTCTTGTATGTTGAGATGGAAATCATGTACTTAAAATACTTGTTCATTATTCCATCTCTTTTATGCCTAGATACCTACATGGATCCTAGGATTAAGGTGAAAGAAGTAAAAAATATTTTGATAAACATATTCACATGCATGAACACCAATCTAAAGGATCTATTCATAAAAAAATTGAGTTAGTTACATACTATGACACTAGGTATAGTATTAGTTATAGCCAGACTCTGAGTGTAGAAATACATACTATATTTGGAGACTACAACTTCTCCATTCAGTTAGTGAGGGATAATTGATGAGTTGGTTCATTGAATAGAAGTGAGCTGTATCAGTAATTAGATAATGATTATTGCTCAATCATATTACATAATGATAATGAGAACCTTGATATTTTATTATGATGAAAATCATATAAATACACATATCTCGTGTTATCTAAGATGACATGAGATTCACTGACTTCTCTAGTGTCAACCATAGTATTGGAGTCTATTTTTGCTATTGTATTAAATATCATTTTAGTTCGGAGATCTAAACTACGACCAGATATCATTAGGCACTTGTTTGCAATAAGAATTGATAGGATTCGAGATTGAATATCTAGCATAGTGCTGGAATTAGAGCACAAGAGTTATTTCAGATAATAACTCATGGAACTTGAAGAATATTAAGACCATTATTAGTGATACCAACAGATATCTATATGATGATGATTTACATACAAACATCGATTGGCATTATAATTAATGATTGTATTTTATTTATTTGAATGATATTTTTTTTCATTTCATATGAATGTAAGATATGATTGTATTTTTTTATATTATTACATTGTGATTTGCATACTTAAAGTTAAAAAAAAGGCAAGACGTAGCATGTCACAACATAACCCATCATGATTCTAACTAGACTCATGCTGGTCATGCCATGCTAGTTCTGGTAGAATACATGTCTTGTCATGCCTATTAGGGAAACTTACAAATTCTCTCACTTCTATGTTATCTCTCTTTTCTTCTATAAGCTTTTATATAGTGATCTCAAAAATCTTTCACTTTAGTGTTGAATTATGACAACACATAATATATCATGATTACATTCATGTCGTGACATCATAAGATAGGGTTATGCCTTGAATCCTTAAGTTTGCCAGGTGTAAGAATACAAAATTTATCATGAAAATAATGATATCATGACAATGCAAAATATGATCAAGATACTATTTGGTATTCAAATTACCAAATATTCATTAGTATTTTAGTAATTTTTTATGATATATAAGCATAAGAATGAGATATTAATGAATCAATTTCATGAATTTGGAATTTTGAAGGATTTTAATAAATAGTCAAGAAATAAATAAGATTTTGAAGGTATTCTGCTTGCGAACAGATTATGGAACATCATTTAGTTTTATCATTTATTTTTGGCTAAAAGTATACCTAATTGGTCATGATAATCTTTATAAGCCATGATTTTACTACATCATTAATATAATCCTTCCATTATTTTATATCTTCTTTTTGACAATGGAATTATTATTGAGTAATAGTCATACTTATCTCGTAATAATTAAATGAAATTAATATTAATTTTACATCATAATAATTAAGTACCCCACTGGTACTAAAAGTCATGGCCATTTTCTATTATTTTGATGTTATCTTTATTATGGTCATGTAATTTCAAATCAGAGTAACTTCTTTAGAAAAAGACATAACTTTTGAACTATAAAATCTTAAAGAGCCAAGACTAATCAGGCCAAAGCCACGTGAATTATTCAGTATCATAAATTTAGACATTAAAATATTATTAGTCTTTGGGCCTTTTTGTAGAATAATAGTCATATGATATATGAAAGAAGTCAATGTTAGTATCATAGTCATTCTCAGTATCGTGACCACTTGAAACACTTAAAAAGTCAATTTTTTTGTATTGTGGCTATTTTCTAGTGCCAAGACTATATGATGCTAAAGAGAGACCAATGCCAATACAATCACTGCTCTTAGTACCACTACTCTTAGTACACTCACAGAGCCATAACAATTTTATGCAGATGAAAAATTTAGACACACTGTCTAACCAACAAAATTGGATAGTAAAACAAAGTAACAACAGACATCATAACTTGTATTATAATTTAAGTTGAGTCACACCACAATTCTATATCACAAATCCAAAGCATGTATTATAGCTTAAATGAATCATGCCTTCATAATTTGCATCGTGACTAAAAAGCACATCTCTCCAGTAACAATCATCTTAAATTGGTAGACTCCATTCAAGTGACAACTCCTTAACCTTGGTTGCAACACTTAACTCTAGTCACTATTATAGCTTTAGTCCAATTATGACACGAAAGAATAAGTTACTTTTCAGCATATGCATTAGCTTTAAAAAGGGGAGTCAATCCTAATATATAATTTTTGCCTAGTGGCAAAATCTGTATCATACTACCTTATCGTAAAATCAATGGTTAGCTTTCATGTCTTGTAAAATATAAGCTTTATGATGAGTATTTTCATCTTTCCTCAAAATCATTAGTGAATTGCTCCATATTCAAACTAGTTTGTATAAGGTTTTCCAAAATGCTTCTTCATAAATTTTTTGACCTATGGTGAGTTCTACAAATTAATTGTGTTAGCAAGCTTGGAAATTAACTAAATGATAGGTTTGATGCATTTGTATGATAACTAAATAATAAAATATGTAGAAGCTTGACTAAATATCTTGTAGAAGTTGTCCAAATGATAACTAAATAATACATAGCAAATAAAAATAATATTACATTATAGTTACTCTAATAGTTAAAAAAAAGTATTAGATCTAATGAAATTAAAATATTATAATTATGACAAGGTTACTGTAATTATAAAACATTTAATTTAAAATAATAAATTGAAGCAAGAAATAAATAATGTTGTCTTTTCTTCGAATAGGAGATTATTATCATCGATAATTATTAAATCATTTAATAAAGAAAGGAAACTTATAATTCACATAGATATGTTAAAAAAATATATAAATATGTTAAACTAAATTACATTATATAATAATTACATAAAAAAAACTAGAATTACATTTAGCTTCTACAACCTTGTTACATTCCAAGAAAACTAATTTCCCTAACATATAGATGACATAGACCATTGCGAATTAAAATAAATTTTATAATTTACATTCAATAATTCAAAATAAATGTGGTTCATTCATTTAGCATGAAATTATTTATATAGATGTACGCAAAAAATAATTATGTTTTAGGCTCCATTATACCCCCATCTAACACATTTGCAATTAAAAAAATATTTAAAAAATAAATATATTATTTGAACAGACTGCGTTTGTAGGTTCAATCGTGGGTACATCAAATTACAAAAATTTTTATATATGCATATCTTAGATGTATTTGTATATATTCAAACACACACACACACACACATATAGTTATGTATATACATCTAAAGGAAGAAATGCATGCCAGGACTTGGCAGGTTGATCATACTATTATTATTTACTATATGAAAAGAAAAAAAGATATGAGAGTTTTTGTGAATTTTTCAATAGAACATAATTTTTTTTTCAAAATAAAAAAATGAGTCACCTACCATAATTTTTTTTAATTATAAACTACCTTTATTCGCATGATCATGGGTTTTCAGAATGACCAAAAAATTGGTTTTATTTTTTCGAAGTAAAATTTGTGTTTTTGTACACCAAACCAAAATAATTAAGTTTTGACATATTAAATTATAAATAAAAAAAAGTGCACCAAACTCAAAAATAATTAAGTTTTTTCTCACTAAAATATATCAATTCAATTTTTTCCTTCTCATGTATAAACAAAAAAAAATTAAAATTAGGTTTTATAATTCATAAATCAATTTATTGAATCATAAACCATTTTAAGTTTTTATAAAGAATTTAGAAAAATTAGATTTAACAGAACTAGGATTTGAACCTATGTATTTAATAATGTAAAATAACTTATTGTCACCCCAACACACATAACAAATCAATTATCATGGGTTAATAAAAATATAAATTATATATATATATATATATACACACACATAGCCACGGATACCCATAAAGTACATGGTGGAAATCAAACAAACAATGAATTTTTTCCTCGTAATCAAGTTGTGTTTGGTTTTCCCTCCCTCAATGTTCCATCCCAAACCAAATTAGATGTTGTATATGTAATTTGTTTTTATTTTAAAATCTGTTTGTATAATCAAATATCTTTTCTGTTTTAATATTTTCATGTAAGTGCAGGAAAGGAAATATTAAAAGGCCGGGGATACAGCAGTAGCATAATAACAGAGGTCCTGCTGTCCGGTCAGCAGACCAAAATTTTTGGAGCAGAGCTTGATCTGTTCCATGATCCGACCCGCTCCAGTTAAATGAACTGAGATGTTTTTTAATATAAAATGATTTGTAATTTTATTTTGGGTGAATGCTTTTGGACCCGTGGAACTGTTCATCGTCTCTCTCTTCTCTCTGCGCGATTTTTTTGCAACTGCTATGTCTGCAGCACACTGTAAGATATTTCCATTTTGGTTTTAATCTGTAATGCAGAAGCATTTTCTGATGGATGTAGCTAGTCGTACTGAGCGACTAGCGAACCACATTATTTTCGGTGTTGATTTCTCGTTTTTGATTTTGTCGTGGATGCTTGCTGGATTAGGATATATATTGCTTGTTTTCTGTGTTTCTGTTGTTTTTGTTTCTTAATCTCACTACCGTGGAAGCGCAATTGCCCAACACTAGATTTGAGTAAAAAAAGCTCAACTCATACTTGACTTAAACTATAGATCTTCAATATGAACTGTTTATTGTTTTTCATGTGGATCAACCTTGATTCAATGTGGATCTACCTTCATTTGGTTTTAGATTTATTTATTCAATCATGTTTTTCACTTCACAGGTTTGTAGTGGCAATGTGGATATACCACTTGACTGATGTACCTTTTTAAATTCTATGTATTGTCTGCTTCATTCGGCAAATTTGAGTAACATGAACAATATCATAGTTATAAAATTTAATGTTTTATACACACACACACACACACACCAACTTGATATATGTGTGTTTATATAAAGGATATGTTTATGTCTACATATATACACATTTACACAATATGATAGTTATAAAATACTATGTTAAAAGGTTGGTGCACTAATTTTTTAAAACTTGTTTTTTTTTTCAATTATTTTGTGAATGATGTACTAAAACATAATTCTCCCATTTTTAGTTTCTTGATTTCTTCTCGTCTAACTTCAACTATGTGTAGGATCATGTAGAAGATTATGAGAAGATTCTTGTAGTAGTAAGTGGTGAATGTGCAATAGACATGATGTGAATGTATGGTAGAGATGATGTGAATGTGGCATGCTTGGGTGTTTGTAATTTTCATCTAGAAGCAAAAAGGAGCATTGAAATATTCTGTCAATAATTATAATCAAAATCCTCCAAACATTAATTAGTGTTTTCTGTTACAATTTATTATTTTTGCTTCATATTTGGAGTATTTAATCTATTTCTATCTATAATTATATTCATTGTATTTTTTAGAGTACTAGACAATGATTTGTGTGTGTGTGTGTATCTATAATTGTATTTAATCTATTCATTGTGGATAGACAATGATTTGTTTTTTAAACATTTATTCTCAAAATAATTTAGGTAATTATTTTGAGAATTAATATATATAGAGAGAAATATATTTGTGTCTGAAGTAATTTTTAATTTTAAAAAAATTAATTTGGGCAAAATTTAGAATTACATTTTTAGTTTTTAAAAATCTTAAGAAAAAAAGAAAACTCTTCCTCGGAAGATAAGTGTATGAAAGAGAGTTTTTGAAAAATTAAAACTCTTTTATAATATTTCTTCCCTTAATTTTTTCCCTCTAACTTGAACCATGTGGAGGATCATGCATAAGATTATGAGAAGGTTGGCATGTGGCGGATGTGCAGTAGATGTGTTGTGAATGTTCATTGTTAAGGTGCGTGGAATTTTAGAAAAGATGAAATAAATTATAATATTGAAACATTATGAGGAGGAGAGAGAGAGATAAAACATGTGTCTTAGTTTATTAAACTCAAAATCAGAAATATAAAAAAGATAGAAATGCACACTAACCAAAAAAAAAAAAAAAAGATGCCCTCCACACTGAAAACCTATTGTGTGGGCCCTGAAGCTATTGGTTTCCAAAAAAAAAATATCGTGCCTTATGTACTGTATCATTCTCACATAGTACTACAAGCATCCTATTTTTTCATGTACACCATGTTGGAAAAAAATGCATCCTCATTATATCTTGCAATTTACACATTTTTTGTTTGCCTTTATTTAAGGACCAGATGTAAACACTCCCCCATCTGAGAGAGCAACACACATGCCCTCTTTGAGAAAATGATAATGTTCCTTACACAAAGTTTTAAACAAAGAAGTTTTTTTTCAATTTCTATTTTTTTTAAGTGTATTTAATCTATTGTGCTCCATGCTTTCAAAAAAAATAAAACAAACAAAATAAACAAAACTAGTCTACTCAACTTAGGTAGACCCAACACATCTATAGGAGTTATGTTAATCTTATTCTAAATAGCTAAATTGCTAGTTATATCTTTCCTCATCATATCAAACATCAACCATGGCATCATCATCTATATCATTCTTATCCTTTATATAAATTATTTTTTTAGTCGACTAACATTTACTTTCATAAATATGGCCGGTCTTATAGCTTTTTTATATAACTTTTACTTTAATATCTTAAGCATTTGTCTATCACTAAGAACCTTTGAGGCTACATTCCATTTGCTCCTCCCAATATCTATTATATGAAAATAAAATCATCAATTTGGTATTTACTTAATATATTATCTATCTATTTGAAATGATTAGTATTTGATACTTTTTGTTTCCCCATCTTTCTTACTAAATCATTATTATTCCTAAGATGACCAAATTCATATTTAAAGCACTATGTCTTGTTATGATTATTCTTAAATCCCTTTGATTCAAGTGCTATACCATCTGCATTTTTAGTTTCATGTCTGACTATTCTTCAACATCATTAATCAACATTATGTCATTCAAAAATAACACATATCAAGTGATATCTTCTTAAAACCTCTTGTTAATTATTCCACAAATAATAATTCACATGTCATTTAGCTTTAGAAAGGACTCAAATCTTTAAAACTCCATAAGTGTTACTAATTTGGAATTATGATTCAAGTCCTTATGATGAGGATTAGATAATAAATTAATTTTTGAGTAATGTCATTAATACTTTTAGTTTATTTACTAGACACTTTGTTCACATGAATTTTGTGATCAAAGATGTTAATGAATTTTGTCAGAGAAGCATTCAATTCATTAATTAATGCAGTTGTTAATGAATACTTTTGTTTGAACAATTTTGTGTCAATTGATAAATATTTTTGAGATTTGGTTTTAATGATTAAACATAATAAATATTTCATTATTGTGTGCTCAAATAATTCATTTAGGGTTGCAATATAAATATTTTGCTTGAATTGTAGTCATGATAAATGTTTATGTCAATAAATTTATTTTAATACAAACTTGTATTATAATATCCTCAAATTTTTATAAAAATTGATCTTTGTGATAGTCTTTAAAAAAGCTTCTCATGTTTGTTATAAAATTAACTGTGAAGAGAAACATGAAAGAAATACTCTCATGTGTGACAATATATGATGAATTATCTTTTGAGATATTGAAGAAAGCATATCTCTCTCTCTCTACCACTCTCCCATTCTCTCTCCCTCTCTCTCTACTACTGCCCTCATCTCTTTCTACAGCTCGCCTCCTCTCTCTATCACACACACACACACACACACACACACACTCTCTCTCTCTCTCTATACATATATATATATTGCTCTTTAATGGATGCATGATTTGAGAAAGAATCATGTGAATGTTGGTAAATTGAAGATAATTAATCAAGATAAGTGATTTGGATTAGACTTTATGAAAGTAATCAATGGGAAGATTGATTTGAAACATTTTGTTTTTGTTGAAGTTTTACTATTATTAAAAATTTTATTAGTTTTCAAAATAAAATATCATTTTTTTTTGTTATTTGATAATTATTTGAATTCGGCAATTTTTACATTTATAATTATAAAATATTAATTTTAAAATCAATCGTATGATGAGAACCAACTAGCATTATTGTTTTAGGTGTGCATGGAGTGCCCTTCTCAAATAGTTTGCTCCTTTTAAATTTCTTACTGGTTCCTTTTTCTCATGTATTTTGTTTGTCAAAATGTTCTTGTGTTGTTGCTCACCAGTCTCCTTTTTGGCGTAATTAAATCTTCTAATTTGATGTCCAATCTCTTTTGATTGAATAAGGAAAACCTATTTTGCCACTTTGATTAGATATAGTCATTTTTGTTTAATATTCATCATAACTCGTTAATTTCCTTTCTTTTAATTTCATATTAAATTATGTGACCCATTGTATTCTCCCTTAATATTTTCTACTCCAATAAAATAGTTTTATCTAGAATTTTGCAAATCTCATGTTTTTAAAACCATTTCAATCAAAAGAATTATGCATAATTACAAAAACAATATTATTTGATATTTAAACATAGTTCTACAATTAACATTTTACTATGTTACATATCTAGGATCCTAAATTCATCTCTTCAATCAACAAATCACTTGTGGTACTTACTATATGATTCATCATATGTCCAATCTATTTGCCTTGTCCTAACTATAATATTGATATTCACAAAGGCATTCGCAACTTTCTAAAATAAACTTGTTATTGAAACCTGAATTTAATCAATTTAGTACTTTAGTTTCACGCTTGCAAATTTATCTTACATGCATTTATTTACTTCGATCACTTTTTAATCATGGTAAAATATGCATTTATCCAAATATACAATAATATTTATTAATTATAATTTTAGCAATAATCAATAACTAGACTTATTTAGGATGCAACTTTCAAGGTTATTTTTACAATTAAGTAATTAAACTTAGTGACCGTCCATTAAGTATCAATAGAAAAGAATTTCAATTTAACTCATGAAAATTCCTTCAATTTAATAAATTATAAAATGATTACTATATATTATTGGCTTAATGAACCTGAGCAGCAATGGCCTACTTGTTAGGCCAATCAAACATTTATTGCATATCCATTGTCCTAATATGCTTCGTATTTGTTTGTGTAGCATTGGCTGAGTTGGTATTTATAATATTGTAATTTCTAAATGCCCCATAAAGTTTCAATCTTTAGTGTTATATATTATGTGAGAAATAAGGAAACGAGGGGAATGTTGACAAGCTAAATAATGTTGTTTTTAGAAATGATATTTGATTTAGAGAAGAATTTTTAATAGAAATAACTATATCCCGAATAGATTCTCTAATTGAAAACATGGTGTTTGCTTGTAAACCAAAAACTAGATAATACTACTAGTATAGGAAAATTGAGCAGCCTAGGCTATGGGCTGTAACATATAAGAAGAATACGAGGAAGAAAAAGAATTGGTCATAAGCTAGTTTACATATCTTTGTTAAGAATAATCTTAACTATTGTATTAGTTTTGTCAATAATCCAAGAGTTGTGAAAAGATTCAATGACATTGCTATAAATAGTCTCATAATATGATGAATATTATTAATAAAGCAACTCCATAAGATATTTCACCTTTCTATTGATTTCATCAACCTTAGTATTATAATTGAATCTTGAATAATAAAATTTCATTTATTTTATTTTATAACAAAGATGCTATGTGGCGAAAACCACAATCAATATTATATTTATTTTGTCAATATTACAATATTTTTTAAAATTGACACATCTTTGTGGTCATATCACATAAAAAACACTCACTTTGTGACTATTATAAATAAAGAATTTGTGTTCTCCTCACTTCATGAAAGTAGAGTTAGAAGGGATATATATTGACCACAAAATATGTAATGTAATGGTATTAAATTTTTTTACAAAATCATGCGAGCTTCTCATTGTTAGCTAGTCTCTTTTGCCTATCAATTTATACATAAAGTTTATATTTCATTTCTCTATTCATCCAAATAAAATTTTTAGAAATAGCAAACATATCTTTTTCTATGAATTAGCTTTAAGTGTGTAGAGTTCTATCTTTTTGACATATCGAAACATAAAGATTTGTGTGACACAATTCTCTCTTCTCCAACATATATCGTGAACATGGGAATGAGAACATGTCACATATTCACAAAAATGAACTAGTAAATCTTTAAACTCATTGTTTCATTTCTTTATGATATGATTGAAGACGAGTAAAATGCCTTAAGCGAAAAATATTTCCATCTAATGATGATTCATTTCTCTTATTAGACTCTATTATCAAAATTATGATTTTCGTATGTAAATACTTGAATTATCTATAGTTAATGTGCATATTGTTTCAATGTCTCATATTGACAAGTACATCTATATGTTTTGAGCAATAACTTCACCATGATGAGAGTTGAACAACATAAAAATTAATAATGATTTATTTATTATTTCTAATTCTTATTAAGAAGTGTGCTATGAGGCATACATATCCAATATTTTGGATAAAAGTCTACAAATCAATGGTGAGTGATACTTGTGAAATTTATGTATTAAATATCTATTTCAACTTTTATCTCTATATTTGAAAATATCTAAGATGGTGAAATATCTAAAATGGTGAAAATACAAAAGAAAATAAATAAAAATGAACCAATTATCAATGAGGAATCTAAACCAACACATAACTAAACAAATGCATTTCAAAAAGCAAGAATCTAAATTGACTAAACTAAATGTTATAACATTAACATATGCATATCAATTAAAAAACCATGTAAAAGTCTAAACATATAGATTCCAACAAATAAGCATTGCAGAGTATGTATATTTATATAAATCTTGTTGGGGTAGGGTGTTTGGAGCATTGTTTATTAGAAATCACAAAATAATAGGAATTATGGTTGATTAATTAAACAACGGAAGCAAATAAAATTAACAACCAAAAATGAAGAAAAACCTCAATATAAAATTTTGAAAAATACAATCCATTGATAAAATGTAGAGTAATACTAATGTCAAATCAAACAATATATGTTAAATACTTCTTCATATGTACAAGAAGTATGTAGAGCACACAACTCCTAAAAATTATGTTATAAACAAAAAAGTATTTCTAGGATTTTAAACAATAGAAATCAAAAATCTAGTATAAATATATAAACTTGTGATTTTGGGTTGAATTCTTAGGATATGTTTCCACATTATTTGTTAGGTGATTTAGTTGGTTCATTGATTTTACAGCTCGAAATCAACATGATGATATCATTATTTTTTGACTAAATAAGAGATTCTATCGATATCTTTCAAATCTTCAAAATTGTTTATTCTCCAATTCCTTTTGGCATATACTCCTACACACAAATAAAAGTAAAAACTAGTAGTATCCATACTACACAATGAACTTATAAATAAGTTATGATTATATATATAATCTACACACACAATGCTCAAAAAATAAATCATAAATCAATGGACATATAGAACACACATATTATAATTTAAATATAATCACATAAATAAATAAATTGCAATATTCAAACTAGTATGAGGAGCATAGAGAGAGAAAGAACTTATTGTGTAGTAGTTTCTGGAACTCAAAATTAAAAAAATAAAAAATGGCAGAAATGCACACTCTACAAAAAAATGTTGTCTTGCAAAAAAATGATGGCCAAAAACTCTCTATAATGCTAATCCATTTTTTCATGCACAAGGTTTGTTTTTGTGGAAATAAAAAAGCACATATAGTTCTTTTTTTGCTTCGCGAATTATATCTCAAGCACCTTGTTTTTTCATGCAACCTTGCTGGGAAAAAACACTTCGACCAAAAAAAAATGCACCCTCACTATATCTTGTGCACACACTTTTTTCATTTGTCTTTTTTTAAGGACTAGATGGTGGCATTCCCCTATCTAAGAGGACACCACATGTGCCCTCTTTGCAAAAACTAGAATTTTCCCATTTTAACAATGTTTTAAAGACAACCTTTTTTTAGTTTCTGTTTTTTTAAAATACAACATGGCATTTTATCCCACACATTTAGTTTACCAAGTTCTATTTCTTCAAAAAAAAAAACACTAATAAAATGAACAAAATTGATCTATCCAACTTGGGTAGACCCAACAAATCTCTCCCTTTGCCCTAGATGGAGATATACTTACTAGTATGTAATTAAATATGATGACCTATTTATTTATGTGTATGTTTTCAAGTATAACTAACTTTTCATCTAATATATCTCATATCCAATGATAATTATGGGTGATTAATTAAACAATGGAAACAAATAAAATTAATAACCAAAAATGAATAAAAACCTCAATATAAAATTTTGAAAAATACAATCCATTGAAAAAAGTTAGAGTAATACTAATGTCAAATCAAACAATATATGCTAAATATGCTAAATACTTCTTTATATGTACAAGAAGTCTGTAGAGCACACAACTTCTAAAAATTATGTTTTAAACCACAATGTATTTTCTAGGATTTTAAACTCTAGAAATCAAAAATTTAATATAAATATATAAACTTGTGATTTTGGGTTGAATTCTTACAATATGTTTCCACATTATTCGTTAGGTGATTTAGTTGGTTCATTGATTTTACAGCTTGAAATCAACATGATGATATCATTATTTTTTGACTAAATAAGAGATTCTGTCTCTATCAAATCTTCAAAATTATTTATTATCCAATTCCTTTTGGCATATACTCCTATACACACAAATAAAAGCAAAAACTAGTAGCATCCATACTACACAATGAACTTATAAATAAGTTATGATTATATATATAATTTACACACACAATGCTCAAAAAATAAATCATAAATCAATGGACATATTGAACACTCATATTATAATTGAAATATAATCACATAAATAAATAAATTGCAATATTCAAACTAGTGTGAGGAGCATAGAGAGAGAAAGAACTTATTGTGTAGTAGTTCCTGGAACTCAAAATTAGAAAAATAAAATTGGCATAAATGCACTCTACAAAAAAATGTTGTCCTGCAAAAAAATGATGGCCAGAAACTCTCTATAATGCTATTTCCTTTTTTCATGCACAGGGTTTGTTTTTGTGGATAAAAAATGCACATATAGTTCTTTTTTTCTTCTCGCATTATATCTCAAGCACCTTGTTTTTTCATGCAGCCTTGCTAGGAAAAAACACTTCTACCAAAAAAAATGCACCCTCACTATATATTGTGCCCTCTTTGCAAAAACTATTATTTTCCCATTTTAACAATATTTTAAAGACAACCTTTTTTTAGTTTCTGTTTTTTTAAAATACAACATGGCTTTTTATCCCACACATTTAGTTTACCATGCTCCATTTCTTCAAAAAAAAAATAAAACAAATAAAATGAACAAAATTGATCTATCCAACTTGGGTAGACCCAACAAATCTTCTCCTCTGCCCTAAATGGAGATATACTTACTAGTATGTAACTTAAATACTATAACCTATTTATTTATGTGTATGTTTTCAAGTATAACTAACTTTTCATCTAATATATCTCATATCCAATGATACCATATATGATTATACTTCGGCTTACTATGGAATGTCAAATTCTTAGAAAGTTGTATAACACTCTGAATATCATGCTATATAATATATGTATCTTGTTTCACATCTAAGTATGCAAGAAATCTTTTATCAGTAAATTTGTTTGTAAGATTCTATAGTTGTAATGAACTCATCCTCAGTGCTAAATAATATTTTGCACTTTTACAACATATATTGCTAGGATACAAGTCTCTCTCTAAATGTTATAAGATAACGTGAGGTAAATCTACATGAATCTAAATTATCAACCATATCATAATTACTATATGTGAGAAGTAAGAGTTTTAACCTACCCAAGCACAAAGATGAAAGATAGTTGGGAAGTCTCCGTAAGCACTTCATGATAGATTTCACTATAGCTCAGTGACATATTTCCTTGGTTCAAGAGATAATGATTGACAATACCGATAGTAACAACTATATCCTATTTAGTATAGACCATAACATACATAAGATTACCAACTACTGTGGCATAAGAGTCATGACTCATGTCTCTTCTTTTCTCATCTGTCG
Organism: Sapria himalayana; assembly: GCA_029783825.1. Classification (NCBI taxonomy): domain Eukaryota; kingdom Viridiplantae; phylum Streptophyta; class Magnoliopsida; order Malpighiales; family Rafflesiaceae; genus Sapria; species Sapria himalayana. Next base: position 5,253,256 of record JAREIK010003173.1, read on the forward strand.
TGGGACAACACTTGGTACTCAGCTTAAAATATTTAGCTATTGTAGCTGAGACTATTTAGCCTTATATCTCAAAAATAGTACCAATATATCATTCTTGAGATAACTAGATATGCTTAAAAGGTCTATCCCAAATGATATTAATCCCTAAATAGCTATTGTAAATAGGAATCAACACATAATATGTGTAAATAGGAATCTTTAAGGTATCACTCTCATCTTTGCTTAGAAGACTATCATCTATAAATTGCTCATCCAAAAATATCACAACTCTATTTCAAACAAGCATCTTAACAATTAGGTTCCTTAGTATGTACCAAAACTATTCTTGTCCATAGACAATGAAGATACATGAATATATTATAGCATCGAGTTTAGATCATTTATCTTTTGGATTATGAATGAAGGGTATGAAGCCAAAAACTTATAAGTAATCATATGAAATATCTTTCTTTATCCATATTTTATTGGGAATATCTCCATACAAGGTGGTGGCAGAGCACATGTTGATTTTTTAACAATTGTATGCATAATTTCTTTTAAAGATTCCTTGGGAATATGACTTTTGAAATATTTGAAACAGAAAGGGTTTCGATTCATACTAAGAAGCTTAAATTTCTTGCCTTGCTATGGTGGGGTTTAGCTCATTAAGGATTTTAATGGTATAAACTCTTCTCCTTCTCTTTAAAAATGTATTCAATTTCAATGTCAAAAGAGAGTATATCAGGTTCTTTCTACTCGTTCATATAATGATTTCAATGCCTAAGCAAAAAAAATGTAAGTAAAAAAATATGAAAATAATAATAATTTATATAGTAGTTTTTACTAATCTCAATCCCTAAAAATGACATCAAAAACATGTTGGACATTTCAAATAATAATGAAAAATGTAAAATGCTCATTCAAATGTATGTGGTCCACAAGTAATATAGAGAGTTTATTATCATATCCATTAGGATTGAATATGTGTGAAAATAATATGACAAGAACCAACATGAGTTAATTAATTAAAATGCTTAATTTAAGAAATAAAGTTAAAATCAAATTATGAATAAAATAAAAATTTTAGGATTAAACAAAAGCAACTAATAAAGCAATAAATAGTTAAGGAAGTGACAATATTATAATGGATTATGCTAAAATTGGTGAATTATTTTTTAAGTTGTTTTTCAATATATAATTAAACATTTCCTCATTAATCAGACTTCAAATTTAATAAAAAATTTTCAAATCTTATATGCCTTTAAAATTCATTATCTATGTTAAACACATTCAAATGCTAATCCAAAAAAATGGATGCATATTATAGTATATGTCATTTAGCTTAATCAAGACAAATAATATATTCCTATATTACTTACAACTAATAATCATAACATTTTAAGAATTAAAATTATAAAACAAGCATCATCTAACTTTGATCGATTAATCTTAACTTTTATAAAATTAATATTACAATTTTGTTTCTACTAATATTGGCCAAACAAATGTGAAAAGTTTATAATAAATACAAGTGGATGAATAAGTAAAAAAATTTCTAAAAAGCATAACCACCACTTAGTTTGCACCAATTCTAGCATTTAAGAACATAGCCTATAATTAAATTGATGTTATCATAATAAGTTATGATATTCATAGTTTAACAGACATTTAACAACTAAATAAAGACACAAAACACAAAAATAAAATACAAAGGCAAAGAGGTGCTTATAAGGGTTTAGAAAGTTATCTATTATTTATACTTTTGTTCTCCAGTGTGTTGCCTATGGTTGAAGTTTCTTCTCTAGATATTTTTTTATCTTTGTTTATGTGTAACCTTGAGCTTTTACTCTTCCTCCAAAATTTATTTTCGAAAGGTTATATTAAAAAAATGCAAGTTTCTTCTTCTCTTTTTCTATATATCCTCCTTCCTCAATTTTCATATCTACTCATGTTCTTTTCAATTAGAGTTTTGATACCTTATATATATATATATTATCTTCCTTCAGTATCATTTTTGAAAACTAGCATAAGCTTTTGAAAACTCTTATTTGTTTCATTTTCGTCATGTACATCTCTTTTTCTTCGTATAAAGTTTTTTTTTTTTGATAACTCCCTTCTTTGTAACTCCTTTTTTTATGTTTTTTTTCTTTCGATATCATTCTTTGCTCTTCTTTTTTTTATCCATGTTTGCTCTTTGATTTATTTGCTTCTATAAGAATCTTTTTTCTCCTTTGTCTTTTATTATTTTAGTCTTCTTATGAATCCATTCATTTATGTAACTCATTTACATATATATATATATATATATATATATATATAAGTTTTTGAAAACTTCTCCATAATTTTCTTTTTTGTTTTCAATATATCTACACATCCACTAACTTCCAACCATTTCTATCTATTTCTAACACGAACGCGCACACACACACACATATATATATGTATACATAATATATATTTATACTTATATTTATATACATTCTTATATATTTATATATCTACATATATATTTGTATATGTATAAATGTTTATATATATAAATATAAATATATATATATATATATATACTAACATATTTTTATGTACATATATAAATATATATGCATATATATAAACATAAATACATAATTATATGCATACAAATATATACAAACATATATAAATTTATATGCAAATATATACATATATATTTATTTATATTATAAATTTATATATATACATATATAAATACATATAAATATATGCATATATACATACATACATACATACATACTTTTCAAGCACCATTCTCTATGATTTATTTTGTGATTTCTAAGTGACCATAAGCCAACTTTAATATTTTTGATGTAATTGTTTCATTTCCGCACGTAAAATGTTAAATAAAGTAAAAATTTCATTAACAATAAAAAAATAATATATGATTATATATATATATATTTTTATTTAAAATAGTTAAAATTGAACTATACTTTTTCATTTTATTGAAATAGGATAAAAAGAGAAGAAAATACTTTTACTTTTCTAGAGTTATCAATAACTCTAGGTTGGCTGGAGGTGAGCTTTGAACCCAAAATGTCCGGCCATACAATTCCTTCCAACCATTCCAACAAAGTCAATGTGTGAATTTCCAAAATAAAATATTTTGCATGAAATATTTCCAAAATATTAATTGAATTTTATTTTTCATATATTTTCTAAACCCCTTTTCAAATAAGTTTTCACCTTCACAATAATTTTCTGAATGGTTTTTTTAAAATTACTTACCTAACAAAGATAGATGGAGAAAAAGAGAGGAGAGGAGAAGGTGACAGAGAGAGAGAGAGAGAGACATTATTTTACATAATTATTAATGATGTATTTTGGCAAACAAGAAAATTTAGTAGTACAACAATTAGGATTGACTAATACTTCTTCTAAAGCTATTGTCTAAGTTGAGGAGCCTCGACGCTATTCTGTGGAATCATGATTGGACTAAAACTAGAATAGCAACTGAAATTCTAAGTAATGACATACATCTTGGAGTCATGAATTGAACAGAGTCAACCAATTTTGGGTGGTTGCAAGTAGAACACTATGCTTTGGATTCGTGACCTATATTGAGTGATCACAACTCGCTTGAAGATGATACATGTACTTTGGAGTTGTGACATAAAGTTGTCACTCACCCAAAGCTATAACATGTGTTTTGGTATTGACACCCTATTTTGTGATATTTTAGCAATATTATGTGGGATCACAATATAAATTAATATGCGACCTTGTTATGTAATATCACAACATTATTATTATGGTAATATATTTTGTATTGTTGTGATTGCCGACTTAAGTATTCAAGTGGTGATATGTGTGATGTGGTATCATGATGTGAATGAAGTCGTGACATGAAATTATGATGTTACTAATTTAATCTTAAGTGTTGAGATTTTTTTTTTGTTTTCTATTTAAGCATTGTAAATAGAATATAACCTAAGATAAGTGACAAAAAACAATGTGAATGTTGCTATGCCAAAAAGCATAATGAACTATTTTTTTCTTACTTTCTCGTATTGTGGTAATATTTTCTTATTCTCTATCTTGTACATGTGTGCTGCTTCTATAATGTCTCTCATTGTTGAATATGTATTTCATTTATGAGAGATTTAATCTCCTCATTCTCAAAAACCTAAACCAACATCGTGGAATCCCTACAATGATTATTCGTTTGGAATCGAGCGAGATTATGCTAGGATCCTTAGATTCTACCTTTGATTTTTGCATCATCAATTTTGGCACTACTAGATCTAATATTTGGTACTCGAAGAAATCAATTTCTGACACTTAATTCTTCATTTGGCCTTAGAGTAAATCTAAGGTGTGTTAGGTTTATCATGATATCAAAGGTAATGTCTTAAGTACCTGAGTTCTAACATTTAGTATTAGAGCATATTGCCAAGGAACTTGGATTCTAACAATAACTCTATGTAAAAATTATGTTAATGCATAACAAAATTCTATTTATGAAAGATAACTACCTATATTATGACCTCTAGTTTTTGGTGAAAATGAAAATTCATGAGGATTGCCAAAAATAAATGTAACAATAACTTCAAACATTAAATTCTCATTGGGGTCTAAAAATTCAGCATTAGGTAATTTTCTTGTTGACTTGATCACTTCTATGTTGTCAATAATTAACCATTTTGCATTTTAAGGATCCCAAATTATAAGATAATTTTTTTCTGAGCCTGTAGTGTGGAAATGCAACCGTAGCATGTGAACTAGAAGCATAGAAATTATATAAAAAATATAGTTCGAAATCACTTCACAATAGATACAATGTGCTGTAAATTTGAGCTACAAATTACATCTTTGTAGAAAAAGATACTGTAATTCAAAAGCAGGTTGGAAACCAAGGGAACACATTGCTGGACAAGTTTACATGCAAAATCTAAGAAAGCATGTCTTTAGAGTGGTAAGCTTTAGAAATTCATAAATGTGTTCAAAACCAAGGAGTCACATTGTTGGCTTGTCATTTTTTTATCATTATAAAATGTAGCATCTCATCTCTCTCTCTCTCTCTCTCTCTCTCTCTCTAGCTCTCTCACACGCGCTCTCTCTCTCTCTCTCACGCTCATGCTCTCGCTCTCTCTCTCTCTCTCTCTCTCTCTCTCTCTCTTACTCTCGTTCTCTTTCTTTTTATATCTCTCTCTCTCCCTCGCTCTATCACTCTCACTCTCTCCCTCGCTCTATTACTATCACTCTCTTCCTCTCGTGCTCTCCCTCTCTCGCTTTCTCGCTCTTTCACACATACCCACACACACATACACACACACACACTCTCTCTCTCTTGCCATCTCTCTCTCTCGCTATCTCTCTTTCTCTCTCTATCTTTCTTGCTCATGCTCTCGCTCTTACTCTCTCCCCCTCTAACTCTCTCTCTCTCTCTCTCTCTCTGCCTTCGCCTTTCGCGAGCGAGCTCGCTCTCGTGCTCTCTCTATTTCTCTCTCTCACTCTTTCGTCCTCTCTTTCGCTCTCGCTCTCGCTCTCTCGCTCTCTCTCGCTCTCTCTCACTTTCTCTTGCTCTCCCTCTTTCTCGTGCATGCTCTCTCTCTCTCTCTCCCACACACACACACACTCTCTCTTGCTCTCTCTCTCCCACTCTCCCACTCTCTCGCACTCTCTCCCCTCTCATTATCTCTCCCTCCCTCTCTCCCTCCCTTTCTCCTCTCTCTCTCTCTCTCTCTCTCGTTCTCGCTCTTGCTCTATCGCTCTCGCTCTTGCTCTCGCTCGCGCTCTCTCTCTCTCTATCTCTCTCCCTTGCTACTTATTGATACTAAAGCACCTTCTTTTAATAATATCATCAAATGAGATAAATATAATGAATATTATCAATCAAAAAAAATGTTTGGTGGGACCATTACTAAGTTAGCTTCATAATTAATGTTTATGGTCCAAATGACAATCAAGCTTTGGACTAAGACACCTATTATAAATAAAATAACTCTCAATTGATTCATGAAAGCACAACCATTCTTTTTAATCATTCATTCAAAAGGCTTCATAAAGAATAAAATTTGAACATATTTTTTAATGAAATTGAACAAATATAAATTTTTCTTCATTGACATTGAATCCAAAATGACTACTTTAATTTAAAAAGAAACATCAAAAATTGCTCTTAAGGAAAAAAAAAATTTAAAAACATAAGTTAATTTTTTAAACTTAGATTCACATAATTAAATCAAACAACTTAGATAACCTAACTAGCACCAAAAGTATTTATGATAACTATTTGATGAGAGCACCTTGAATTGTTATTATTTGATGACAACTATTGGCTTGTTCACCACAACCCAAACCTAATATATGTTAGCCAAAAACATTCTCATAATGAGTTCTTGGTCTAATGATTGGTTAAATAATTTTATTTTATAATTTCAAATCTTTTAAAAATAACTAGTTAGATTTATTAAAACACAGTGGGCTTCAAATCATTTCGGATTTCACAAATATCTCATATATTTTATCTGAAATACATAAATAAATATATAAATATATACATAAATAAATAATATATATGTATATATATAACTATAAAATTTTACTATCAAAAACAAATATAATATCTCCAAAAAGAGTTACAACTATATGATATCTTTGGCACTTATGAGTGTTTGTTGAGGATTTTTATGTAATATTAGATTCAAAAAAACATATTTAGCATTATATTTGATAATACTTCAAATAATAATGTAGTAATAAATATATTTGTTATAGCCATTAGAGATGGTCCCCCATGTATGATTTTTTATGTTAAGAGTCTGTGTCACATAATTAACCTAATAGTATAAGTAGGAATAACAATAGTTTGCCCCTCATTAGATCATATATGAAATAGACTAAAATACATTAAAATACCTAGTAGAGTACAAGAGTTTGACACTCTATATAAGTAAACAAGCTTAAAAAATAACAAATGGATATGAGACATTGCTAGAATGAAACATAATTGATGTTGGATGTTTGTGTTTGCTACCAATATATGATATTCGATAATATTAATAGTAAAAATAGTGATGTTATTATTGATGATTCAAATTGAGAAATATGAATTTTATTTTTGAAATTCTTTTAGATCTTTTATGATTTGATGAACATGTGTTCACTTAAGTACATAGAGGTGTCAAACGGGCCGGGCCGGCCCGGCCCAGCACGAGGCACGGCACGGTTCGGCCGTGCCTGGGCCGGCCCGGCACGATAAAAAAACGTGCCCGGGCCCGTGCCGGGCTCGGGCGAACAAACCACGTGCCGGGCCGTGCCTGGCCCGGCACGGCTCGTGCCTTGGCACGGCACGCCGGCCCGCGTGCCTGCGTCGTGAGTCGTGAGTCGCGACTCACGAGTCACGACTCACGGTCGCGACTCACTGAGTCGTGACTCGTGACCCAACCGGGCCCCGCCCCCGTTAAAAAGACCGCGGGTCGGATCCAAACAGACCCGCCCCGCCCCGCCTGCCCTGCCTTGCCGTGCGCCCGTGCCCGAGCGGGCCGGCACGGCACGGCACGGCCTTGCCGTGCCCGAATTTAAAAAACCGTGCCGTGCCGGGCACTGTAGCACGGCTGGGCACGTGAAAAACGGGCCGTGCCGTGCTGGGCCAGCCCGTTTGACACCTCTATAAGTACACTTAGGCACATACATAATATTAGTAGTTTATTTAACAAAAATAGAGAACAACCAAAATTTAGTTCCATAGATATTAATATAGAAATAAAATATCTAAAATAATTGTCCTCCATTTTATATTTTTATTGCTTGGCTGCATGTGAAAATTGGTTTGAGTTGAAAATATAGAAAATTCTATAAAATATATATCCAATTGCATGAATCAATTTCAAGAACTAGAGGCTGAGATTTATGAATAATTAGCTAACATATTTAAATATTATAATAATAAATATGATAGTTTTAGCAATTCTCAAAGTATGGAGATTAATATCATATTTATAGATGATGACATTTTGATTCTATTAGCTAGGGAAAAATGACAGAAAGATTTATTAAATAGGAGTGAGCTAATACTTAAATTCTAATTATCATTTTATATTATCCCAAAGTAATATGAAATATTTTAATATATTGAGTTAGCTAAAATAATATTAATTCAAATTTCCCATATTGTCTAAAATGGCATTGATCTAATCACTCCTCTATTCTCTAGCATAATATCAAAGTCTATTTTTTTATGACTATGAATGTAATTTTAGATAGAAGGATGTGACTATGGCCAGATACCATTGAATCATTATATTGCTTAAAAAACTAGGAGGATTTATTAATGGATCTTTGAGAAAGCATGAGAATACCAAGACAATGAGCTATGATGGCTAATAGTACAATCCAAACGTAGTGACATTGGATTGAAGTGCTTTTATTTTAGTTTTTAAATTAGATATACATTTTCATAATTAGATATTTGTATTTTTTGTCAATATGTTTGAGTTTAATTTATATTTTTTTGTTGGTTGGTGCCATTTTCAATTTACATATAATTTTTTAAATTTTTTTTAATTTTGATTTTTTAATCATTGCACTACCAAGTGGACAGTGCGTATCATGTGTAATGTAGCTTAGTAGTTACCATTGCCAACTACCAAGTGTCGAGTGCCAGCAAGCTATTGACACTAGGTCACTAGATTGAACATTAGAGTGCCTATTGCCAGCATGCCTTGTGGCACTTGCATTGGTAGTGGCCAACCAAGGAAGGCCTAGGCTAGGAAAAGGCCTTGGGCTAGTCCAGACACTAAATCATGCTAGCTTGGTCATGTCAGCATGACTTCATCTTGACATGCATTGGTAGGATTGAATGCATCAACCATGCCATCGAGTCATGTCAAACATGCCTCCCTAGGCTCCTTGCTGGCATGGCATGACCCAAAGTGACAAAGCATGCTATGTCAGGTAAGAGATGGTGGCCTGACTAGGCCACCAAAAATTTGGCACTAGCAGCACTACACGACCCATTTCACACATCTACCAAAAAATATAATTGAAATCCTCTAAATATTAAAATGTCTTTTCATTTACAATTTATCATTTTTGCTTTATTCTTGGACTATTATTAAATCAAATTGTGTGTATTAATTATTTAGATGTTGGTTTTTATTATTATTCTTTATATATCATGCCAAATGTTAGCAGAATAGAATTTGTGTATTTAAAGATCTATTTTCAAAATAATTTGAATAATGATTCTGAGAATCAATATGCCTATTTTTAGATAGAAAATCAATATTAAAAGTAAGTAATTTGGGTAGAATTGAAATTAAAATTTTTAGTTTTTCAAATATTTATGAAAAACATAATTGAAAATTAATTTGTGCTAAAATTAAAATTTGTCAATGTCGAAAAATTAAAATATAATTAAAACTAAATTTTAATTTCAAAAAGGAATAGAAAATATATTTTTAGAAATGAAAATATATCATGTGAATTCTACTACATTCAATAATGATACAAAGAAAATTTATGTAAATCATTGAAAAATTAACTCACCAAATTTGTGATTATGAGAAAAGCTATGAAACCAAATTTAATATTCGGGCTTCATTTCGAAACTTGACAAGTGGTATGAGAGTTATTAATTATTTTTTCGGCAATTTGACATTTTTATTGTTCAAGTGAGTGAATTATTTTTTCTTCTAGGATGGAAGAAAAAAAAAATTTAATTGGAATGATTATGTTAGAATCATCCAGCTATCTAAAAAAATAAAAATGATTGATCTTTTAATAATTTGGGATTTATATAATGTGGTTTCTAGTGAATTGAAACCAAAAAATTTGAGTGATAAATAGTAGAAACATTTACACTACAAAGAATCTACCATGATATAGTAATGGGTTGAAAAATTAACTTTCCACTACATTTTTGAAATAACAATGGCATATGAGTTGTGGAAAACTATTATATCGATGAACAAATAAATATATTAAGGAATAAGATCTTATTAATCTGAAAATTGGTTAATATGAAATATTAGAATGGAACTAATGTGGATGCTTACATAGATAGTTTACAAGCAACAATTAACTAGCTAATATTAATGAGAATGATGTTGGATGATGCGATGTAGATGTTTGTGCTTCTCAACTCAAATTCTAGTAGTTGGGAGACGCACATTATTTTCTTGAATACCTTAATGAATGATATCTGATATGATGAAAGTATTTAACTACAAACCTTTAGTTCATAATCCAAAAGATGAAAGTTCTGAGCTCGATATCATGATATGTCTATACATCTTTGGCTATGAAAATGAAGAATTCAAATATAGACTATGTGACCTAATATCTAAGAAACATGTTCAAAGAAAATATGTAACTTTTCTAGAAGATCAATTAATTGATGATAATAATGAGAGCAATGAGAAAAGTGAGGCTACAGAGATTCATATTCATATGAATCCTATATCTCTTCCTTCCATATTTGAACAAATGAATGATAATGCAAATCAACATGATTCACTTATTGAGTTGGTGAGAAATGATTTCATAATTGTAATTATGTAAGACTTAGTTATTCTAGTTGATAGATTTAAGTCTAAGGCATATATATTGTCTATGTCGAATATAAATATAAAAAAGTAAAAGAAACATACTTTGATTTTAAAAACAATGAGGGTTGGAATACTAGCAAATATGATTTGTGGTCATGTTTTTAAAATGACATGGAATTTTTTAAGCAAACATTGTAGGGGATTGAAAAACATGCATTAATCGATTTCTACATATTAAAACATAAATAGATTTTGATTTTGCACCAATGTCAGCATTTCCACTAGAGAAAGTCAAAATTCATTTCTCCCCCATAGGATTTATGCTTTTCTATTATGTTGCACCCTTTGCACGTGAATTATCCTTAGGGTTAGGTAAATTTTGGCTATCAAAATCTAGAATATGTATATTTTCTTGTGCTTTGGAAATCTTTCTCAAAAATCTTGATTTTCCCTTTTAATACTCAAATGGATGAGTGTGATCTTGAAGATGAAAATCATGAATTTTTAGAAAAAAGTCATGGATTTTATCTCTTTCTAACTTTATAAAGCCATGACATCACATTTCAAAACAAGTGAAGATTCAAAATGTATTTCAACTAAAATCCTTCAACTCAAACCTAACATGAGTTGAAATTATGAAATAGAGGTTGAGCTATATTGTAACTTTGTTATGATACTTAATTTTTAGGATTAGGCAAAATCCCAAAACCATGTTGTGCAAGAGTATTTCATCCAACTAGTCCTATAAGTAAAAAGTATGCACCAGGTCCTCTCCTCAATTATTTGGTTCATCCTTTCAATAATGTCATTTAATTATGATACCTTAACTGGTATCTTTTCATGTCTAATACCATGAGATATATATTAGTTGTCAAATTGACCTCAATATTCTTCCTCATTATCAGAACACATGGAGATCAATTTCCTATTTGTCTTTCACTCAACTATAGCATGAAAATTTTGTTAGATGGATAAAACATGATCTCTCATTTTTAGTATATATGCCCACACCTTCCTAGAGTAAATTGTTAATGAATATGACATAATAAAAGGCCTCACCGAGTGTTCTACTCTACATAGAGCATGCATCGATATGAATCATATCGAGAATATTTAATCTTTGAGAGGGTTGATGAGAATGAAATGTGATCTATGGTTTTTTCAAGCCATGCAGTCCATTCACTCAAAAAAGAACAGATCACTAGTCAAATGGTAAGATATTTTTTATAGCTAGAAGCTGATAGATCTTTTTACTCATATGACCAAATCTCATGTGTCAAAGATCAATTTTTCTCTTATGATGAGCAATATTTTTTTGAGATCCATGCACTCTTTCCTAAAGTGGCATACCAAGTATTCTCCTTCTTATATTTCTCAATGACTAATGCATCCTTGACTAGCTTCCACATACCATAACCAAAATGACTAATTTTTCCTATGTCATCTAGCATGCCAATAGACATCATGTTCATATGAATATTCGAGACATACCAAAGATCTCTTAGCAGTAGCTAATGTCTTATCTATATTTATTGTAGTTTATAAAGAAGTCGATGTGCAGAGTGATATTAAATGATGCTCCCGATTCAATACACCAATCGCATCCTAAATTATAAAATTAGTGAAATTATCATCACTAACCAGCATCAAGTAACCTTTTGAGGTGACATTGGTCGCTCCTTCAAGTCTCTCTCTTCTCATTCATTATTGATGCAATCTTTTCCAAGAATAATACTCTTTTTTCAAGTGTCCCAAATTATTACAGCGGTAACACTTGATTATTTTTTTACTTGTGACGTACTTTTGAAAGAATGAGTTCTTTCATCAGGTTGTAAGTGCCTCATAATTCTCCTACCATATCTATCATAAATTATAATTCCATAAGAAACTCCCCCCTTCTCAATTTTCTTATTCTTCAGACAATAAATTTTCTAAGATAACTTGCATTTCAAACATAAACTCTAGCTTCTCCCATAACTTGTCTACCCTCATTTCTTCAGCAACATATTGATAAATATCACTACTTATCCATTACCTAATTGTGGAGGTAATTCTAAAATATAAGTCTTCTCATTCTTCTTCACTCAACTTTTCATGTTTCTCATTCTTTTTCACTGAGTCATATAACTATTTGACTACAAGATAGTCACGCATTCTGTTTTTCCAAATAGAATAATTAGTCCTAGTAAATATTATTATTATGGAATGATCCTCCATAATAATAAAAAATAATATTGACCACAAATAATCAACACAAGCATGAATATCCTAAAATATGTTTGAAATCACTATATTAATATTAGAATAATTGAATACCAATAAAATGATAATGAAGAGACTGCATACCATCACAGTATCAATGATTCATGTCCTCAATTGAAGTTTAGAAACTATTTTTTTGGGTGGAATCAGAACCTCGCTCTAATGTTAGTTGTTGGTGTAAGATATTTAGATTGTTGTTTATTCGAAACGACAAGATAATAGAAATAATGGTCAATTAATTAAATAATAGAAGAAAATACAATTAATAACCCAACGAAGAAAAATATCAATATAAAATTTTTAAAAATACAACCTAGTAAAAAATGTCAAGTTATAATAATGTCAAATCAAATGATATATACTAAAGACTTCTTTACATATACAAGAAATCCATAAAGTACAAATGACCTGAAATTACATTTTAATTTATAGGATATAAAATCCTAGAAATCAAAAATTCAATACAAATATGCAAACTTGGGATTTCATGGTTAATGCTTTAGATTTCTTTCTAAGTTATTCTTTAGGTAATAGGGTCGATTACAAGATTTATGGCTTAGAATTAACAATGTGATGACATCACTATTTCTAGACCAAAGAGGAGATTATGTTCATAGCTTTCAAATCTTCAAAGTTTTCCAAGCTTTAATTCCTTACGGCATAAATCCCAGTACACAAATAAGAACAAAAACTAGTAACATCCACACTACAAATATTGAAAACTATAAATAAGTTGTAATTATATATATAATATACATACATAATGCATAGAAAATTAATCACATCAATGCATATATTGAACACATATATTGCAAAACACATAAATAAATAAATTGTAATATTGAAACCATTATGAGGAGGAGGAGAGAGAGAAAACCTATTGTGCCTTAGTTTTTGAAACTCAAAATTAGAAATATAAAAAAGGTTGAAATGCCCACTTAGCAAAAAAAATGATGCACTTCACACTAAAAACCTATTGTACCTTATGTACTATATCGTTCTCACACAATACCTCAAGCACCCTATTTTTTTTCATGCACACCTTGTTGGGAAAAATGCTTTAGCCAAAAAAAAAAAGCACCCTAATTGTATCTCGTAATTTACACTTTTTTTGTTTGTCTTTTTTAAAGACCAGAAGAGTGCAACACACATGTCCTCTTTGAGAAAATGAGAATGTTCCCGTTTTCACAAAGTTTTAAACAAAATATTTTTTTTATGTTTCTATTTTTTTTAAATGTATCTAGCCTATTGTGCTCCATGCTTTCAAAAAAAAATAAAATAAACAAAATAAACAAAACTAATCTACGCAACTCAAATAGACCCAACACATCTATAGGAGTTGTGTTAATCTTATTTTAAATAGCTAAATTGCTAATTATATTTTTCCTCATCATATCAAACATCAACATTGGCATCATCATCTTTATTATTCTTATCCTTTGTATATATTATTTATTGGTTGACTAACATTCACTTTCATAAATATGGTTGGTCTTATAGCTCTTTTATATAATTTTTACTTTAATCTCTTAGGTATTAGTCTATCACGAAGAACCTCTGAGGCCACATTCCATTTGCTCCTCCCAATTTTAATTATATGAAAAAAATCATCTTCAATATGTAGGTATTTACTTATATATTATCTATCTATTTGAAATGATCAATATATGATTTTTTTGATTCCCCATTTTGCTTACTAAATCATTATTATTCTTAAGATGACCAAATTCATATTAAAAGCACTGTCTTGTTATGATCATTCTTAAATCCCTTTGATTTAAGTACTATACCATTTAAATTTTTAGTTTCATATCTAATTATTCTTTAGCATCTTTTATTTACATTGTCATTCAAAATTAATATATATCAAGTGATATCTTCTTAAAACCTTTTGTTAATTATTCCACAAATAATAATTCATATGATATTTAGCTTCAGAAAGGACTCTATCTTTAAAACTTCATAAGTGTTACTAATTTAGCTTTTAGTTTATCTACTAGACACTTTGATCACATGAAGAGAATTTTCTAAAGAACTATTCAATTTTGTTAGATAAGCATTCAATTCATTAATTACTATTGTTGTTAATGAATTTTGTTTGAACAATTTTGTGTCGGTAGATAATATTTTTGAGATTTGATTTTAATGATTAAACATAATAAATATTTCATTTTTTTGTGCTCAAATAAGTCATTTAGGATTGCAATATAATTATTTTGCTTGAGTTGTAATCATGATAACTACTATTACATCAATAACCTTATTTTCATACAAACTTGTATTATAATATCCTTGCATTTTTATTAAAATTGATATTTGTTATAAAAATAATTGTTAAGAGAAACATGAAAGAAACACTCTCTCATGTGTGACAATATAAGACTAAATATCATTTTAGATATTGAAGAGAGCATCTCTCTCTCTCTCTCTCTACCACTCTTCCCTTCTCTCTCTCTCTCTACCACTCTTCCCTTCTCTCTCTCTCTCTCTACCACTCTTCCCTTCTCTCTCTCTCTCCCGCTCTCCCCTTCTCTCCCTCTCTCTACCACTCCCCTCATCTCCCCACCCCCCCCCTCACACACACACACACTCTCTCTCTCTCTTACTCTCTCATTCACTCACTGTCAACCTCTCTCTCTCTCTCTCTATTGGACTTGATGGAAAGTAATCAATGTGAAGATTGATTTGAAACATTTTATTTTTGTATAAACTCTAAATGTTCCTATTTTTAAAA
Organism: Sapria himalayana; assembly: GCA_029783825.1. Lineage (NCBI taxonomy): Eukaryota > Viridiplantae > Streptophyta > Magnoliopsida > Malpighiales > Rafflesiaceae > Sapria > Sapria himalayana. The sequence goes on from JAREIK010003173.1 coordinate 5,268,760, forward strand.
ATTTTATTAATTTTCAAAATAAAATATCAATTTTTTGGTTATTTGATAAATATTTGAATTAGGCAATTAATACTTTTATGATTAAAAAGTATTAATTTTAAAATCAATCGTAGGATGAGAACCAACAGGCATTATTGTGTCAGGTGTACATGGAGTGCTCTTCTCAAATAGCCTGCGACTTTTAAACTTCTCACCGGATGGCTTTTCGCATAATTTTTTTTAGCAATCTGTTCTTGTGGTTGTATCCTTCTCAATATTATAATTAAATTGCTTCATCTCTGCTGTTCAATGTCATTTAATTGTACATGAAATATTCTTTATTTTAACTGTCATAAATAGTCATTCTTGTTTAATCAGCCCATTTGTTTTACTTACACCAACTTAAACCTTTTCTATCTATTTCTAACACACAGCTATCTACATAGCTGCATATATTAGTGTTTTTATATATAATCTACTTATTCTAAATATACAAATACAAAATTGCATAAACGTATGCGTACAAATAGACCATTTAGATTTATATTAATATACATATAATTTGCATATTAAATATTCAATGTATTTTATCGCCAAGTTTTTTCTAGAATGTTCAGTCATACAATGCCTTCAGACCATTCCAGCAAAGTCAATCTTTGAGTTTCCCAAATCAAGTATTTTGTATTTAGTATTTCAAAATTGTTAATTGAATTTGTTTTTCATGTTCGAAATCCCTTTGCAGGATTAGTTTACCTTGCTGATATTGGAATGGTTTTTTCAAATGTATTGGAGCGGAAAAAGTAGCTTTCCTGATGTGGTTTATGTGCGGGTTTTGGCTGAATGCTTTTTCTTTAAGTTTAAGAATTTGAGATATGGAGCATTGAATCTTTAATTCAGGTCTAGCTTTTCAGATGCTCCATCAGGGTTTCTGAGAATTTACATTTAAACAATATTTTAAAGATTCTAGTTCTGCACAGAAATCATAATTTTTTGGGTTTGTGAATAAATAATCTATTGTTCTTAGTCTTCCTTGTTTAATTATCCAACCAAGAGCAGACTACTTAGGATGTTATTGGGATAACAAATAATATCCTTGGGATATTTACTCACCTTTTTCAGCCCAAATACTGAGTAAGAAATTGCTTGTCAAGTGACTACTGACTTTAATAAGATGTCCTTAACAGAGATTAGGGATTTCTAGAATGAGTCTTTCTTAGAAGCTGAGCAATTCCAAATATTTGTGGCTTTTAAATAATAATGATGTATCCATCTAATCCATAATGCATCCTCATTTGTGTGTATTCACCAAAGATTTTTAATGAAAAAAGCCTTGTTCCAATGTGCTATATCTAAAATGCCTAGCCTGCCATTTTGGCTAGGCATGCATAATATGTTCCAGGATGCTTAGGCTTGGATCACCCAGTTTTTGTAGTGCCCCATAAAAATTTTCTGCATGCATTTGCTATTGCATTCATTATAGTGGAAGGGAGAAGAAATATTGAAAATCAATATCCCTTCTATTCCTTGAATGATTGTGTAGTAATTCTAACCTCCCCTGCAAATAATAGAATTTTTGTTGCCCATTGATGAATGAAATCTATAATTTTTGACAGTAATGAAGAGAACTGTGCTATTATAAGTCTGCTTGAAGATAATGGTACTCCAAGAAAAATAATGAGGGAGCCTTCAATAAAATCAGAATTTTCCAGAATTTTATGTTTAACTTCCGACTTTACTCCAAAGAAAATATTCGATTTGGAAAGATTAACGTATAGGCCAGAAGTTGCTGAGAATTCTTCTAATACTTTCAAAACAGTATCAATAGAGGAAACATCTCTTCTAATGAATATAATCAGGTCGTTGACGTATATTAGGTGAGATATTTGGTGAACTGCACATCCCGGGTAAAAAGAGAACTCTTTCCAACTTGTTGCATTTACTAGTAATTTGGAGAAATACTCCATACAAATGACAAATAAATAGGATGATATTGGATCATCCTGTCTAAGTCCTCTCTTTCCTTTAAAAAAATCTTTAAGTTCACTATTTATGAAAATTGAGAATGACGTAGTATATATGCATTCATAGATTATATCTATGAATTTTACTGGGAATTTAAAAGCCACAGGGGCTTCTTTAACAAAATCCCAACTGACCGAGTCAAAGGTTTTTTGTAGATTAATTTTAAGAAAATACCTTGGTGATAGTCTTGTCCTGGCATATCTTCAGGTCAGATTTTACGTAAGAAGAAAGTAATCTGAAATTAGTCTCCCTTTTACATAGACCGTTTGGGCTGGATTGATGATAGTTCCAAGAATTGCTTGAAATCTTTTTGATATAAGCTTTGATATAAGTTTGTAAATAACATTACAATAAGTGATAGGTCTTAAATCATTGACCGAAGTAGCATGTGAGATCTTTGGTTTTAGAGCAATGTATGCATGATTAATTTGTTTAAGCATTTTCCCAGAGTGGAAAATGCTTTGGACAGCCTTGACAACATCCTTACACATGATTCCCCATGAGTATTTGAAGAACCCCGTAGTAAACCCATCTGGCCCGGAGGATTTTGATCCTCCCTTCGAGAATAAGGATTCTTTAAAATATTCAAAAGAAAAGTTAAGCGAAAGAATGCTATGATATGTATCCAATAGAGTCATACCATTTTTGATTACAGGGACAAATAGAGAAACTCTATTTTTTGAAGCTCCCAAAATATTTTTATAATAAACAAGAAACACATCATAAATTTCTTGATAGGAAGCGGAGAAATCTCTGTTCTCCTTCATTATTGAAACAATTTGTTTCTTTGGAGCCTTGCTCAAGCCAATGTGTGAAAAACTTTGGTACACCTATCACTTTATCTTAGGTATTTGAAATTTACTTTTTGTCTAGCAAAAGACAATTCAGTTTCCTCTAACATTCTTAATTTGATTTTAAGGTCAATTTCTTCCATTTTTAGAGCTGAATCAGGAGCTTCTAAAGACTTCTTTTGAATTTCTTAGAGAGCTTTCCTAGCCATGCACACCATTGTACTAATGTGTCCAAAATATTTCTCATTTAAAGATTAAAGTGGTTCTTTGAGCATTTTGAGCTTATTGACCAACTGATACATTAAAGAGCCATTAAATATGTGTTTCCAAATTCTAGCTACTATGAGAGAAAATTCTTTGTGGGCTAACCACATATTACAGAATTTAAATGGTATTTTCCTATCTTTGGAGCTAGTCTCAATGGATACTAAGATCATATTATGGTTTGAGAAAATTTCAGGCGGTAAAAACCTGGCGTGCGTATTGAGTGTGAGATTAGTCCACCCTTGATTTACCATAGCCCTGTCAAGTTTGCTTGACATCCTCCCATTGGTCCAAGTAAAATATGAACCCGAAGATTGAATTTCTTCAAGGCTTATATTGGAACAAAAATTAATGAAATTCATACATTCGTATGTTGTGACAGTCCTCCCTCCTTTGCTATCAAGAGCTGATAATGGGGAATTGAAATCCCCCATTATGACCTAGGGAAAGGAATCTAAGGTCCCTTGTCGAATTAGCTCTTCCCATAACAACCTCCTATTGACAATTATATGAAAGTCATATACAATTGTTAATCTAAAGTTTGTTTTCATTACTATATTTTTGACCTGAACATATGTGTGTTGAAGAGAGGAGGATATTAGCTCAATTTGTGTAGTTTGACCATCCCATATCAGTAGTATCCAGCCATTCGGGCGTGATGAAAAATTTTTCAAATATTAAAAAATTTTGAATTTTGCCTTCATCATTACTACCACCTTCTCTTTGTTTAATTTTGCTTCTATTATCACGAATATGTCCACTTGATAGGCTTTTATTAGTCTAACTACTTTTTTATGTTTTAAGGGGTAGTTAAAACCCTTTACATTCCAACTCACAATCTTCATATAAATTTATTTTCTGTTTTCCTCCTCTCTTGGCATGTTAATCTTGGATCGCTTGCATTGAGGCATATGACAATGTTATGATACACATGAGTCCCTCCCAAAGAGTGATGATGCAGATTACATAGTATTTTACATATCTGTAATATGCCACCCTTATCACCCCGATACAATATGTCACCCTTATCACCCCGATACAATATGTCACCCTTATCACCCCGATACATTATGCCACACTTGTAACCCCAATATAATGTGCTACTCTTGTATTCTCTTATGCAGTTACACAATAACAACAGAAGCCCTCCTCGTGCATATGCCACCCATGCCACCAATGCAAATGACAAACATATAATCATATTAGATTGCGTGCTTGCAGCCCTTTTAGATTGTTTTTTATTGGTTTTAAATCTGTTTTGCCTGAGGAGCCTCTTGTGTACACGATAAAAACATTAGTGCATAAGTCCCTCTTCACAATCATTTAGTACAAGAAAATCCATACCCTTACATTTGAAATCTCACCCTCGTGTTACATATGAGACTACACAATCAGACTCCCATGCAATACCATATCGTGAAAAATTATTTATTTTGGACATCTTTGTAATGATTTCCTGTCCCTGCAGGCATGAGAGGTGCCCTTCCATAGAAAGTCTTACATTCCTCCTCAAATCTGTTACATGACATGCCTTTACATAAATTGCTGAGCCATTGGGAAGGCATCCCTCATAGCTTTTCAAGATATTCCTTTGCCTTCTGAAGATAAAGGCAACCATTAACTACCCCAAGAATGCAATCTACCATATCCAGCCTAGAGGTGCCCCCACCTCTCCTACGAAACCTCTTATAATTAATATAATGCACAGAGAGAGAGAGAGGAGCCACTTATGACTCCTCATTAACCTACCTACAAAACTCCACTTAAACACTACAACACAAGTCACATTTTTAAAGGAGATGTGACCTTTTTTGGATGGGTTAGGAAGGCCCATGAGGGCTAAAATCTCTAGTGTCTCTAATTTTTCCTTTGTTTCTGAGATTTAGGGAGGGATACTCCTTTCAAGCTTCTTTCTTTTTCCTTTTAGCCTCACCAAGGTGAAGAGGTTTTTTTCTTCATCAAGCTTGTTTAGGTTATTCTTTAGTGGATGTAGGCTGTGAGGTGACATCATCCTCTGTCCTGGTGAACATTGGCCTTCTTCCAGGGATTCTAACTCTGTTGCTTCATTTGCTTCATTACAATCCACTTCTTCATCCCTAGAACCTTCAGTGTCCCGAGGACGTGTAGGAGAAGGGCCTTGCTTTCATTCACTTTCTGTTCTGGTAGTCTTTAGGCTATTCAGTAGGAGATCATGTTTGCTTGTTTCTTCTTTAAGCTTCCTTCGACAATGATCTGTAGTATGTCCAAAAAATGAACAGAATTTGTAACATATTGGTAAGTTTTCATAACTTACCAGTTAAGTTATTTTCGAGCCATCCGAAAAGTTAAGTAATATCTCTCTAAGTAGTTCCCCATTTAAGTCAACTTCTACTAGTGCTCTGACATAAGCTATCCTCGAGACATTGGAGGTGAGTTTATCCATGTGTAGTGGTTGCCCTATACAACTTGCAACCTTGCTAATTCCAATTTGGTTCCAAATGTGGAGTGGAAAGTTTTGAAACTTTATCCAAATAGGAAATTTTTGCTTTTTTCTTTAGTCCATAATGGAACCCTATCATGAGAAGCTTAATATGGAGAGGCCTACCAAAGACTATGTATGGTCCAGCCTTTAGTACTTCTTTCATCTCATCAATGGATTTAAAATTGAATATAATCCATCCACTAGGATGCTGAATAATTTAAGTGTTGATCTTCCATTGTTCATCAATAAACTTCTTTAGCAATGTAAAACTAGAATTTTTTGTAACAAATTATCCGACTAAGCAGTTTTTCCACATATTGATCCCATGATATAAATCCTCCGATTCAAAATAGGCATGCCAGCATGATTTAAGGGCAGGTAAGTCAATTTTGTTGTGTTTCCTAATGTTCTGTTGCCCAAGAACAAACAACTCCACGGGCTTTTTTTCCATAGGTTCGAGGGGGTTCAAGGGACTCTGCCTCAGTTGTTATATTCATATTCAAGTCTATGTTTATATTCTGTTTCTTTCCAGAATGTACATCAGGTGAAGCCAAGTGAGCAGAACTCATATTTCCATAGTTATTTTTATTTTCAGATAGAGCATTCAGATTTTTAAGTGAGGCAGTGGTCTCTAATTCATTATCAGTTAAACGGCATATATGACTTCTATTACATACATCTTTTTCCAGAGTTTCCCGAATGTAAGCAGTGTTCATATTATCATTAAGAAACACTGATTCAATATCCAGCGATATAGGAGAAGAGGAAACATAAACATTTTCCAGGTTATTCGCAGTAGAATATATATCCAAAACATTGTCATGCTTTTTTTTAAACGAATTCATGTTATCACGATTACCAATTCAATCATCTAGTATTTGTTCTTCAAGTTTTTTGTTTTGGTTTCCAGATAACTTAACCATTATGAATTGGAATTGTGCACATTCCATTATCACATAGCATATAATCATTTGAGAGATGTGTTTTCGAAGAAGACGTACATAAGTCCACAGAGAGCTTACCAAATACCATGCGTTGCGTAATACCATCGTCAAAAATGAATTGTGCTGCATCCAAGTCGAATTCCGAGCATTGAATAAACCTTCCTTGTCGAAATCTCTTTGTTGGTTCATTCGTTTTCGTCAATGGCGCTGTGACAATAGCCTCAGTGTCGGGAGAGTTAGCGGTGCTCATAGGGTTGAGGTTTTGATGATAATTATCAGGCGGCCCCGAATTGCCCATCTATATATCAACTTGCGGAGAAAAAAAATTTCTAAGTGCCGAAGCACATTCCACTTACACAATTACTCAAATCTAACCTTACAAGGCTAGATTTCCCTAAGCTCGAAGAGTAAACTAGGGTTTTGAAGAAAAATAGTGAATGAAAGAGAAAAAAGGGGGGTTTGGTGGATCTCTATGTTGTCGATTTCACTTGAATTCTCATCCTAATATCATTTGTTGAGGACCGACTGAAATGCAACCTAAAACCCACAAACAGTCTTGGACTGAATTCTCAATCAAAGTTTTCCATTGTAAACCCCAAAAATCAATTCTCATTACTCACATGAAAAAAAGTTTTTTGAAAATTTATTTTTTCTAAAAATAAAATATTTTCTTAAAATTAGATTTTCCCTATTTATGTGTTAAGACTCATCTTTTCCTTTCAAGTCATAAGCTCTTTCTTGATATTTTAGATTCCTGAGTGCGGCTAAAATAAATATATAATCTTTACTTTCAATGCATAAGTTCTTCCTTGATCTGTCTAAACCCTAGGGGTGATTGGAATAGATGAGCAAATGTTTACATTCATTTCAATAACTCTTCCTTGATTTGCCCAAACAATTAAAATAAAAGTGATACCAACATGAGATTTTATCAAAAAACCTACTTATCTTAGAATAATAACATAAAGGAATCCAAATCAACCAACCTCAATCTCCTCGAAAGAATGAGGTCAAAAATAATATAGTTATAAGTCTACCAAGTCATATCGACTATCTTCCCACCACTAGATGACTTTCAAATAATATTTAGGTCTTATGCAGCTGAGATTTAGTGCTTGTTATTTCCCACAAGGCACCTTCTCGATCCAAAGCAACCCTAGATTGGGAATCATCCTTGAAATATTTCTTTTACTTCTCACTTTATCCAGCGACCCAAAGTTTATTGGTATTCCTATATGACACATATTATTAAACATTCTAATAGATAATAACTTTATCCAAATATCTAGGACATTGAAATTTAACTGAAATTTCATGTTTCTCTCTAAACAAAACACCCATTGCTCAACAAAGATGATGTCCCATCAATGCCTAACTTGACTAATTCATAATTCATGGGCATAGACATCACTCATTTGTCCACCCTGATTAATCCACAATCACTAGGCAACAAAGTCACAATCTAGTTAAGATTCAAGTGATGCATTAGTTGATCGCCAAATCTTCCCTCAGTCACTTTCTTGAGTAATTTTAGCAAACAATAACTTAAATGATTTATATTATATTTTCTAGACATTTCTCATTATTTATTTTTCTTTCACAAAGAAATTATTTAATTTTCAAATAAACAAAAAATTCAATTGCCTAAAAATAATTAACTTGCTCTAATACCACGTATTGAGGACTAACCAAGATACAACTAAAAATCCCGAAAGGTCTCGCAATGAATTGTCAGTCCAATAATGGATTAATTGATTTTATTTTCAAATCTTTTAAAATTATATAGTTAACTTTTAAAAACAAACATTAGATTCTAAACCAAACACGATTTCATAGATATTTTATATCCAGAATAAATAAATATAAATATTTCAAACTATTCAAAAAATATATATAAAACTGTAAAATATCACAATGTCACACAATCACAAACACATATATTACTTCCAAAAAGTAGAATATTCACAAAATTAAAATCACACTAATTAGAATATCACAAAGTCCATATAACACAAGTCAAAACAAAAGTAAATGTAATTGAAAATGCTTTAAAACCATGAATTTTAATTTCTCTGTTGTTCTTCCAAAAGTTTCCGAGAAACAAAGAACACAACATAAATATTGCATGAACAATATTCACATGAACACCACACAAATACCCCATGAACACCACGCAAATACCACACGAACACTATACTAACACTACATAAATTGTGCACAAACAATTTAAGAACATCACGCATCCTTTGTATGAATTTCTCATGAATTTCATACGAACACCACTTGAATAAAAGAAGAAAATAGGAGTTAGAATTTGGTTCCAATACCACACAAACTCTCCATTCCAAATATTTCACATTTGGAATGGTGAGTTTGTGTACAAAGAAAATAGGAGTTTGATTTTCACATGAACAAGCACCCTTTCTTTTTTATTATCAAAAGTTTTTTTATGTACAAACAAAACTATCACATTCATTTTAATTGTTAATACCATATAAATTTGATTAGAGCACTGACATTCTAATTAAAATTAAATTAGCATTAAAAACAAAATCTATTAAATTGGTTTTCCCAAACCTAGGCAAACCCAAAAGTTAGCCCTTGTTATCGCATATCACCCAATCCAACTTTTAACCCAAAACCATCAACTCAAGCCTAACTCAACTAGAAATCAATATACTCAAGATTGATTTGAGTTAGGTTGGGTTGGCTTGCATTGGGTTAAGTGATAAGTACCATAACATTACAAAAAACAAAAATTAATAAAAATAAAAAATATGAAAACAAATAAATCTTTTAGTATGAATATGATTTTTAAAAAACAATTAATTTTGAGAAAAAACATATATTAAAATTGAAAATTACATATTTACATTTGATGATAAAGAATAATTAAAAATAAAATAGTGAATATTGCCTAGTGAGACCATACATGAAATGATGAAATAATACCCAAAAATACCAACATAAACTTTCTCATTTGATTTGATTAAATAGCAATATATTTGATAAGATCACATATTTTATTAGGATCATATGGTGCCCCAACTATAAAGTTTATATATATATATATATATACATATACACATACATACATACATATATATATATAAGGTTAGAATTTTGGTTTGCTCTGGTTCCACAGCCACAAGTCTGATCACAACTAGAATTTAGTTCCGGTTGATAAATATATGCCCCAGTCGCATCTGAATATTAATTTATATATTCCTACCTACCCAAACCATTGGTCGAGTTTGGTATATGTTGGGTTGACCTAGCCGAAACAATGGTAAAATAAATAACATTTAACTTTGAAATTATTAATATGTTAACAACTAATATTTTGGTTTGACATATGATACATCAAACTCAAAAATATTGAAGTTTTGATAACTTAAGTTATATCCTAACAAAACTTATTAACTTACTACATGAGCAAACCACATGACAATAAAAAAATAAACTTTTTTGAAAATGTTTGTCTATCAATTTGTCTACATGAAAATTGATATATATATATATATATATATATATATATATATATATAGACACACACATACAACTTTATTTGTATATATGGTTAAAACTCAAATTAGCTTTTGACTTGGGTTGCCTTTTTAAAACTTGGGTTGAGTTCATGATGGTTATCAATCCAAATTAACTTATTGGATTTGTAACCCCAACAACAAAATAAATGCCATCATATATTGTACATGTCATATATCATAGCACATAATACAACCCATTGGATTCGTAGCCCCAACGACAATACAAACACTGTCATATATTGTTCATGTCATATATCATAGCACATATTATAATCTTAACCAATAAATTACAATTAGTTGTTTTTAACTTTTTTTATGTGCTACTTACCAAGTTCACTATCTACAAAATTAAGAAATTCAATTTCATCAAATTTGCATATACTCATGGGTAGAGAAGAGCAATGGCAAGGGAGAGAGAGATACAACATTTTTATATGTGGAAAGATAGCTGCCTTGAAATTGAAATATAGGTAACAAAAAGTTACCTATTGTGGGTTAGAGTGTGTGTACATGTAGATGTGATTGAATTAGTGTTGAAAATAGTTTATATTAGATATGAAAGTAAATTATTTTGGCAAAGCATAAAAGTATCAAGTATTTCACATAGCCATTTGTTGTGTAAGAGACTCAAACTAGCAAAGAAAAGTTTCAAATTGCTTGAGAAACAAAAATTACCGAAAAAAAGGGATAACATGAAGTATCACTAAAGATTTGTGATGATCTTAATGTATGACTTACAGAAATTATTTGTGCCCTAAAGAATTTGTAGGTTCGAGATGAATTAGGCAAAATAAAGGAATGCAATAATGGAAAATTTAAGGAAAAAGACTACCAACAACAAGGGCTTCCCAAACTAAGTTGTGGACATCAACCTCTTAATTTAAATTTATGTGAAATAGTTAAAGGTAACTTAGATTAAGAAAATGGACTCAATGAGAGTGAAGAAAAAGAGCATCCACATGCAAATTCCTTGGATGCAAGAGTGGATTATGATAACTTAAAAAACTTTACCCCCAAAGGTGACAAAGAATAATTTATATTAATTAGGAAAAAAATGGTAGCCCTGAACCCGAGTATCCAATAGCCTTTTTAGCTATTTCTTGTGGTACATGGCACTTGGGCTCATGGTTCGAGCATATCGGAGGTTGCACCAACCCGCACTTGCTGACCCGCAACCCCAACGATTATTTAGCTGAAAAAAATAATTTTTATAAAAAATAGATAAATCCTAGCTATTAGAGTAAATTCCAATGGCTAGCACAAAAATCTGAAGGCTATCAGGTTTTGCCCAATTTTAAATTCAAAAAAATAAAAAATATAAAAAATATAAAAAAAATAAAAAATATAAAAAATATAAAAAATATAAAAAATATAAAAAATATAAAAATTATAAAAAATATAATTTTTTATTAAAAGAAAACTATAAATATATATTATGTATTTGAACTTTTTCTTTCTCATTTCTATTCTTAATCGCAACTCTCTCTCCTCTGTCATCTTTTCTTCTCTCTATTCTCTCTATCTTAAAAGTTTAAACTATAATGTATTAAGCTTTACAGTTTAAAGATTAGAATTTTTTTCTAAAGCTTACATAAATATAATGTAGGAGTTTCTCTTGGTATTCCATTACTTGTTGTTGTGGGGTGTAGGCTACAACTTTATCTCTCGCCTCTCCATAATAGAATCCGGGTATTTTTTTTTATTCATAAATTTAGATGTAGATAAATTATTTATTCATAAATTATTTGTTTTATTTTGTTTTTGTTAATCATAAATTATTAATAACATAAACAAAAAAATGGCTAATATGAGTTTAACGATAATGATATTAATATAAATTTAAATGTAGATAATAATGATAATCTTATGGAAAAGTCCGAGGCCAAAACTATATTTTCTTTCATTATCTCGACTCAAACTCAAATACCTAAAAAATAAAAAACTAGAATAACATCTATAATTTGGACTCACTTTAACATAATATAAAATAAAAATATGATTATATATGTAGTATCGATAAAGAATCAACACAATATAAATATTATTAAAAATATATAAATATATAAATAAATAAATATATATATATATATGTAGTAGTGCATGTGGGACATGATACTTAAAGAGGTATACCGATGAATATACCAATAAATATGGTTCACTGATCCTAGGCAAAATCAACTAAGCATGAGTGGGGTGATCTTTGAAGCTGAACCTAGTTAAGTTTCTTTGACCCCCTTATTATAATGTAATGAATTAGGGAGGGAATATATGACGAAATTGATTACCATTATAGCTTTTTTGATTATATTTTCATAGGATGATAGAGTTGTCAATATCATGCAGAATTACTTCCAGCATACTTATCATTAGATTCCTAGGTCCACATGTAAGAATGACATAATTAAAAATTATAAGTTTGAAAATTAAATAATAATATAGTGGAGTTGTGTCCGTGATGTCTGATATCTGAACTAATCATGATGATGTATCATTTACATGCCTCTTCACTCACTATGTAAATTATAGATGACAACTTTATAAAAAAATTTTAGATTTTTTGAGTTTCTCTATCCTCGTGATTGCTCTGACATATATGAGTGCATTATAAGAATCTTTAGTATCATATTTGAAAATGTACCTAATAAAGAAGTAGTTATTTATATGTTTGTCATGACCATTATAGATTGACCATTATGTGAGATTTTTCATGTCAAATACATGTGTCATATTATTAACTTTGATAGTACAAGAGGGGATGAAGGTCGTATCCCCATCATTATAAAAAACTAAAAAATTTACTAAAATATCTTGGGATACCTTGTAGACAACATGAGTTTGGTATTATCTATTTTTTTGTGGATATAAAGAAGAAAAAAATCCAAATAGATATGAGATATCATTGAAATCATACTTACCTGATGTTGGAGTCAGGTGTTAGATACAAACATGGGATATTCGATTATGTCAATAGTAAGAATGAAAAACTTGTTATTGACGACACTGATTGAGATACAAGAATTTCTTATATAAAATTTCTGAAGATTTTTTATGACATGATAAATATGCATTCGTTTGTATACACTTCCACTACTTGCATTGCACCTGGGTATACACATAACATTAGGAGCATATTTAACAAGTTTAGAGATGACCATACTTTAGTGTCATCTCTTAGAAATGGAAGCCAATTACTTAAAGTACTAATCCACCATTTCATCTATTTATTGCCTAGATGCTTGCATTAATCCTAGGATTAAGGTGAAAGGAATAAAAAATATTTTGACATACATATTTACTTACATGAACCAAAAATACCAATCTAAAGGATTCTTTCACAAAAAAATTGAGCAAGTTAGTTACATATTATGACACTAGGTATGATATTAGTTGTAGCCAGACTCTAAGTATAGAAATAGATACTATATTTGAAGACTATGACTTCTCTATTCAATTAGTGAGGGATAAATAATGAGGTAGTCCATTGAATATGAGTGAACTATTTTGATAGTTAAATACTGATTATTACTCAATCATATTACATAATGATAATAGGAACCTTGATATTTTACTATGATAGAAATCATATAAATCCACATATCCCATGCTATCTATGATAGCATGAGATTCACTAACTCTTCCAGTGTTGAGCATATTATCGGTGTCTGCTTTTGCTATTGTAGTTAATATTATTTTAGATGTAATATCTAGACTGCGACCAGATATCATTAAGACACTTGCATGCATTAAGGATTGAAAAGATTTGAATTTAAAAATCTAGGATAGAGCTGGAATGAGAGCACGAGAGTTACAGATACATAATGACTCATGGGACTTAATAAATGTTGAGACCACTGCTAGTGATACCATCAGATATTTACACGATGATAATGATGATTTACATACAGATGCTGATTGGCATTGGAATTAATGATTGTATTTTTTTTATTTGGTTGATGGTTTTTTTTAATTTCATATGAATGTAAGATATGATTGTATTTTTTCATATTATTGCATTGTGATTTGCATACTTAAAGTCAAAAATAGGCATGACCTAGCATGTCCCAGCACAACCCACCATGATTCTACCTAGACTCATGCTAATCGTGCCATGCTAGGCCTGGTAAAATATAAGTCTTATTGTGCCTATTAGGAAAACTTACAAAATCTCTCACTTCTATGTTATCTCTCTTTTCATTTATAAGCTTTTATATAGTGAATTGAAAAATCTTTTGCACTTAAGTGTTATATTATGACAACACATAATATATCATGACTACATTCAAGTTGTGATACCATAAGATAGAGTTATGTCTTGAATCCTTGATTTCACATTTTGTAAGACTACAAAATATATCATGAAAATAATGATATCATGACAACGCAAATCATGATCAGAATACTATTTGGTATTCAAATTATCAAGTAATCTTGAGTATTTATGATATATAAGCATGAAAATGAGACATATATGAATCAATTTCATGAATTTGGAGTTTTGGAGGATTTTAATAAATAGTCAAGAAATCGATAAGATTTTGAAGTTATTCTACTAATGGATAGATTATGGAGCATCATTTAGTTCTCATTTATTTTTGGCTAAAACTCTACCTAATTCGTCATGACAAACTTTGTAAGCCATGACTTTGCTACATCATTATTATAATCCTTTCATTGTATGATATCTTCTTTTTGACTATGGAATTTTCATTGAGTGATAGTTATACTTATCTTGTAATAATTAATTAAAAATAATATTAATTTCATTATATAATAACTAAGTACCCCACTTGTGCTATAAGTCATGACCACTTCCTAGTATCATTATATTATCTTTATTATTGCCATGTAATAACAAATTATAGTAGCAACTTCTTTACAAAGACAACCTTTAAGCTATAAAATGTTAAAAATCCAAGACTAATCAGGCCAAAGCCACATGAATTATTCATTATCATAATTTTTGGATATGAAGATATTATATAGATTATTACGCAAGTACAATCATTCTCCAAGGCCATGACTCTTTTTATCAAGAGAAAGTAGAGTTGTGACTTTAATGTCTCGACTAATTGTTATTCTCTTGGCTTTTTTGTAGTATAATAGTCATATGATATATGAAAGAAATCAATCTTAGCATCATGATCATTCTCAGCATCATGACCACTTGAAACACTTAAAAGGCCATCCTTTGTGTTGTGCCCATTTTTTAGTGCCAAGGCTATATGATGATTAAGAGAGACCAATACCAATACTATCACTATTCTTAGTACCACTCTGAGTTCCATAACAGTATTATGCATAGTTTTTGAAATTATAACTAATAAATTAGATAGTATAACAAAGTCACAAAATACACTAACTTGTATTATAACATATGTTGAGTCACAACACCATAATTCTATATCAAAAATCCAAAGCACATATTATAGCTTAAGATAAGTCATGACTTGATAATATGCATTGTGACTTATGCACATCTCTCCAGTAACATTCATCCAAATTTGATCGACTCCATTCAAGTCAATACTCCATAACCTTGGTTGCGACACTCAACTTTAGTCACTATTATAGCTTAATCCAGTCATGACACCATAAAACAAGGTTGTGACTTTTCAACACGTCTTAGCTTTAAATAGATGAGTCAATCCTAACAAAATTTTTGCATAGTGGCATAATCTATATGATATTACCCTATTGTCAGTGGTTAACTTCTATGTCTTGAAAAACTAGTATTATGTCAATCTCTAATGAGCTAACATATTATCCTTAGCACATGATAGATTTCATGAATGCTAGGTAGCACTAGAATCAATAGTAATATCTAATTTTTTAACATTTCAAGTATATAATATATTTATATAATGCACATATACTAGAAGAAATGACTACATAGTGGATATTACACATAACATTGATTCAAGAGGAAAAACTAGTATTATTAATACTAGAACACTAACATCTCCAATCCCCACTTGTGGAAATAGAAATTTAACAAAGGTAATAAGCAAAAAGATGTCATCCATGATAGATTAAGAACTAGCAAACTTATAAAGCAAGATTGGCAACCGGGCTCTCTCTCTCCTCTCAAATTCCCAGTTTTCCCTCAAACCATAGTTCATTTGTGCTGCAATGAATTCTAGCCTTACAAGGCTAGTTTTGATAATAATCTGTAAGTGGAATGTGCCTCGACACTTGGAATAATTTTTCTCCACAAGGTGGTATATAAATGGGGCACACTGGATTGGCCAAAGATTATCAACACAACCCTAAGAGTGCCGCTCACTCCCTTGATACCGAGGCTACTATCACGGCGCCATTAACGAAAATTGGAAGAAGAAGCAATGAGGCATTACAAAGAAAGATTCATCCAATGCTCGGAAGGTGATTTGGATGCAACGAAATTTGTTCTTGATGATGGTATTTCAAAACGTGTGGTATTCAGTATGTTTTTGGGTGCATTTTTATCTTCACCGAATCCTCTTCTCTCGAATGATGTTCGCAATAATTGCTTGGATTGTATTGGTAAATCAAACGAAAACCAGAATAAAAATTACGAAGAACAAACACTTGATGCAACGTCGGATAATTGTAATAATGGAAATTTATCAAAAAATCTTCTCGATAATATGCTGGACATGCATTCTACTGCAACTAAAATTGGAAAAGATGATATCCATCCTTCTTTGCATTCACATTTGATGCTTGATAAACATGGTGGAGGTGAAATGAATATTGATTCCATTCGGGAGGTTCTAGATAAAAATCATGTTAAAAATGCAAGTCATGCATATCATTTAAGTGATAATGAACCAGAGAACTTTGTTCTTCTAAAAAATCATAATGTCACTACTGATAATTTGAGTCCCATAACTTCTGTCCATCTTGGAAACTCTAACAAAGAGCAGAATACAAATGTAGACCTGGACTTGAACATAACAGTTGGTGATAAATTGCCCGACCCCCCACGAACTTATGGCAGAAGAAAAGCCCTGTGGAGCAATCTGTTATCGGGTAACAGAACACTAGGAAATACAACTAAATTAACCTACATCCCTTCGGATCATGCTAGTAATGCGTATTTTGATCCCGAAGACTTACACTATGGAATGAACATGTGGAAAAACTGCTTAGTCGGATATTTCGTCACAAGAAATCTTGGATTCAAATTGTTAAGAAAATTTATTGATGAACAATGGAAAACCAACACTCAAATCATCCAACATCCTAGTGGATGGATATTACTCAATTTTAAGTCCACCGATGAAATGGAAAGGATTCTAAGCGATGGCCCATACTTAGTTTTTGGCATGCCTTTTTACATTAAACCCATTCCGATGGGTTTTCATTATGGCCTAAAAGAAATGACAAAAATCCCTATATGGGTAAAGATGCAAAACTTCTCTCTTCATTTATGAAACTAAATTGGTATTAGTAAAGTTGCAAGCTGCATAGGGCAGACCCTTCACATGGACAAGCTCACCTCTAGTGCTTCGAGAATTGCGTATGCTAGAGCTTTAGTGGAGGTTGATTTAAATAATGATTTGACTAAGGAAATTCAACTCAATTTTCCAGATGGTTCAAAAATCACCCAATCAGTAAGTTATGAAAACTTGCCATTATATTGCAAATATTGCTCGCTTTTTGGACATACTGCAGATAATTGTAGAAAAAAGCGCAAGGAAGAGGCAAACAATGAGGACTCTCTTCCGAGTAGTCCTATATTTTCTAATGCAAAAAGTGACAAAGACCATGTACCATCTTCTTCGCCTCTTTGAGAAGCATAAGGCTCTAGAGATGGAGAGGTGGATTGCAATGACCAAAATGATGCAGTAGAGACAGCTTGCCCTGGTGATAACCTATGCTCTTCAAGCCAGAAGAACATATCTCCTAATGAACAAAAGCATTTGGACAGCAACTTAAACAAGCTAGACGAAGAGAAGGACTACTTCACACTAGTAAGGCCTAAACGGAAAAAGAATGAAGCTCCAAAAGATGGGCCTTCACTCAATCTCAGAAACAAAGGGAAATTAAAAGATGCCAGAGGTGTTACCTTTTATGGCCTTTCTCGATGAGTTAGAAGGAGGTCACATCTCCTCTAAAAATGTGATGTATTTTAGAGTTTTTCTTGGTTTTGTTAGGGTCAGACTTCTGAGAGTTTTACGACCCTCTCCTCTGCACTTTTTATCAATTTTAAGGGACATTTTGGGAGATGTAGGGGTACCCCTGGGCTGGTTATGTTGTGCCTGCTGTATCACAATCCTCCTAAAAAATGATTTTCATTCTGATGGCCTAGCCATACATGGTAGTCCACATAACAAAGGTGATGAAGCATGTATGTGCTGTGAGAGGACACTCCTCATTCCTGCATGGTTAAAAATAACCACTGATAGGGAAAAAATAAGCATACCCACACATAGAGGTGTCAAACGTGCCGGGCCGGCCCGGCACGTTTTTAAACCGTTCCCGGGCCCATGCCGTGCCGTGCCTTGGCACGGCACGCCGGCATGGTTTGTCCCGTGCCGGTTCACGCAGGCACGCGTGGCGGCGGTGTGACCCGTCCGGCCATCCACTGGCCCCCCCCCCCCGTGGGTCGGGTCCAATCAGACCCGACCCGCGGTCCCGACTGCCGATACCTGACGACCTTAGACCCGACCAATCCCAACGGCCAAAAAAAAAAAAAATTCAAACATCACAGATTTTTAGCCGTTGGATTCGCCTCCAACAGCTAGGGGGCAGAATCCGACGGTCCTCGTGATTCTGCCCCTTAAAAATATTCAAAAAAATAAAAAAAATAATAAAAAAATTTCTTTTTTTATAAAAAAATACTTTCTTTAGCCTATAAGTTCTACCCCCCTCCCTATTATATTTATGTTTTTCAAAAACATATCTCCTCTCAAAACTCTCTCTCTCTCACATAAACCGTGCATCTCTCTCTCGGGCCTCGGGATTTTGATTTCGGCTTGGATTTTCGTGAAACTCTACTTGAGTTTTGAACATCAGAGCTTCCTGCAGTGCACCTTGCACGTGACTGACCTCATTGCTTTTACCGGGTAATTTATTTTACGTTTTTATTTACTTTCTCTCTCTAAAGCTTCTCTCTCTAGAAAAACATAGGAAAAAAAAACAAAAAAATGACAAATCTACCTGACACGTATTTTAATTTGCAAATTGAAAATGTTAGTGTTACACAGACGTCTGCGGCTGCTTAAACTTTGGTTTCTCCAGTCGTCTCAACCCAAAGTTCTAAAAAATAAAAAACTAGGAGGACTTCTGTAGGTTGGAATCATTTTAAAATCATAACACAAGTAAATGTTAGGGGTGAATAACTTGAAATGGCACAGTGCAAATATTGTATGAGACTTTTAACATGCAAGAGTTCATGTGGGGCTGGGCACCTTAAGAGGCATGCCGAATTATGCACCAAAAAACATGGACCCTTAGATCCTAGGCAAATTCAACTTGGCACTACATTTTTTGAAACTAGATCGAGTTCAGTCTCAGAGTTTACTCCCTTCGTATACTCCAGCGAGTTGGGTAGGGACGGCATGGCCAGGCTCATCACATTGATGGGTCTTCCGATCAGATTTTCGGAAGATCCGAGGGTAGTGCGCATCATGCAGACTTATTTTCAGCCATCCTATCGTAGGATTCCTAGGTCCACATCTAGGAGTGACATACTAAAGATATATAAGTTAGAAAAACAAAAAATAATTAAGGAATTTTTGGCATTTAGTGGAGTGGTGTCCGTGACGTCCGATATATGGACATGTCACGATGATTCTTCTTATGCATGTATCACTAGTCATTATGTCGATTCAAACTGGACAATAAATAAAAAAATATTAGGATTCACAGAGATTCTTCATTCTCATGATGGCCCGGCCATTTTTGAGTGTATGATGAAAATATTTAGGGAATATAAAATTCAAAATAAAATTTTTAGTGTCACTTTCGATAATACTGCGAATAATGGAGTAGCGATCAATATGTTTGTTAGGAATATTAGAGACGCACCTTTAGGAGAGATCTTTCATGTCAGATGCATGTGTCATGTGATTAACCTAATAGTTCAAGCGGGTATGAAGGTGTGTTCCCCCGCGTTGGAAAATATACGCAATGCACTCAAGTATATTCGCACTCATCGTAGACTACAAGAGTTTGGTAATCTCTGTTTGTCTACGAATCTTAAGAAGAAGAAATTCCAATCGGATGTGAGACATCGTTGGAATTACACGTACATGATGTTGGAATCATGTGTTGGATACGAACACGTGATATCCTACTACGTCAATAGTAAGAGTGACGAACTTATTATTGATGACACTGACTGGGCTTCAGGAATTTCATAAATGAAATTCCTGAAGATATTTTATGACACGACGAACATGTGTTCGTCGGTTTATACGCCCACCACTTGCATTGCACTCCGGTGCATATGCAACATTAGTAACATGTTTAGGAAGTATCGAGCTGACCCGACGCTTAGCCATATGGTTGCAGAGATGGAGACTAAGTACTTGAAGTAATGGTCCACCATTCCATCTCTATATTGCCTCGTTGCATGCATGGACCCTAGGGCTAAGGTGGAAGGGGTTGAAAACACCCTGACTTTCATTTCCTCGTGCATGAACCTGGAAGAGCCACCTGAAGGGTTCATTTACGAGAAGTTGACAGACCTGTTCACATACTACGATATTAGGTATGGTGGTGGTGGTGGTGAGACTGTGATTACGGACATTGATATCTTGTTCGGAGATGACGATTATTCCATTAACCTAGCGAGGGGGTAACGTAGGGGTGGACCATCACATAGGAGTGAGCTGTCTCGGTACTTAGATACCGATTACTGCTCAATCCTATCACATTCTGATAATAAGAATCTTGATTTATTACAGTGGTGAAAATCATATGAGTCCACATATCCCGTGCTATCTAGGATGCCACTGGATCTACTGACTCCTCCGGTGTCGAGCGTAGTATCAGAGTCTGCTTTTTCTGTTGTAGTGAACGTGATTTCGGATAGGAGATCGAGATTACGTCTAGATATGGTTGAGGCCTTGGCATGTTTGAAGGATTGGGAGGAATCGAGGTTTAGCATCCATGATCGTGCTGAAGCTGGGACTGGGACAGACACTATAGTCGCATCCACATCCACTACGATGGCGGAGGAGCTGATTGCCGATGATGATGATCCATATGATACTGATCTTGATGTTGCGGCTGATGATTCTCATGATATGCCGCTTGACGATTGATGCTGATCTGCTATTTTTTTTCGATGTTGTTTTTATTCATTGTATTTATACGCTTTGTCTGTACGTTGTGCTTGTGTTGAAACTTATAATTATTTTGTTCGGACCATCGGTTTCAAATGCATGATTGGTAATTTTTCATTTCTGTAGTTTAATTTTTTTTTAATTTAATTTTTCCTAACATTATATATAGATTTAATTTTTTTATAATTTAAATTTTATTTTAAAAATTAATAACTTTAATTTATAATTAATAAATTATAAATAAAGCTATACTTAGTTGAATTTGATAAAAAAAATAATTTTCAAAAATTTGTTTTTTTTTAAATTTAAATTTTTATCATTTTTAAAAAAAATTATATCTAATAAGTAATACTCTACACTACACAGTGTAGAGAGTAGACTTCAGTCACTATGACACTACACTTAACTTAAAATTAAGAAATATAATTTACAATATATAAATTAAAAAAAAAATACAATATTCTGATTTTTGAATTCAGAGAATAGGATTTCTGCATGGCCTCCTCTCCCCTCCCCTCCCATACCGTGACCCGTCCCTTCCCGGTCCCGCGCCCGCCTACCCGGCCCTGCCTCTCTCTCAACCTCAACGGCTCAGCCTCAGCCAGTCAGCCTATGCGGGCATGCGGCAATGCGGCTATGCCGGTATGCCCTGGTGGCTGGCACCTGGCCTGTATGGCTAGGCCGTGCCTGCCTATATTCAAACCGTGCCGTGCTCGGCACGGCACGGTAGCACGATCGTGTTGGAAAAAAACGGGCCGTGCCGTGCCGGGCTGGCCCGTTTGTCACCTCTACCCACACGACATAAATCTGAATCTGATTCATGTTTTCAAGAGGTGGAGTGAAATTCTGTTTTTAATAACAAACAACTTAAACTCTGCTTTCATTTGCATTCGGGATACAGGTGACATTTGCATAAAACTGCTCACGGAATTGTACAAAATGGAATGTTGTATTTTTTTATTTTGGGATACACTGTGTTGGAGGCATAAGGGTGGCATATTGTATTGGAGTTATAAGGGTGGCATATGTGTAGTAATAATGGTGGCATATTGCATAGGATTTGGGCATTATTTAATATTCAAATTGGAGGGTCTCATTTGCATTGACCAGTTATGCAAAGTGATTACGAGTAATATTCAAACATGAAAATTGCGAGTTGGAACATAAATGGCTTTAATAGCCCTTTAAAGCACAGAGAAGTAAATAGGCTAATAAAAGCCTATCAAATTGATATTTTCGCAATAATCGAAGCAAAATTAAATAAAGAAAAAGCTGCTAGATTGATGAAGTCAAAATTCAAAGTTTAAATTTATGGAGAATTTTTCTACACATATGAGTGGTCGAATTCTATTTATGTGGATGGCATAACTGCGGAGATTGACACATTATCCTCCACACCCCAACATATTTATGTTCGGGTGAGAGATATTGTGGCAAATATCTTTTTCAATTTAACAATTGTCTACGGTTTTCACACAATAGTTAATAGGAGAATTTTATGGAATGAACTATCCCATCAAGGAGACTTTTCTCCTTGGATTATAATGGGAGATTTTAACTCCCCATTATCTGCTCTGGATAGGAAGAGTGGCAGAATTGTCTCTACATACGAATATATAGATTTTATAAATTGCTGCTCTAATCTTAGCCTTGAGGATATTCCATCTTCTGGCCCATATTTTACCTGGACCAACGGAAGGATACTATGTAAGCTTGACAGAGCTATGATAAACCAAGGGTGGGCTGATCTCTCACTTGACTCGCATGATAGGTTTTTACAACCTGGAATTTTCTCAGATTACAGCTTAATCTTAGTTTACACTGAATCCAGCACAAGAGATAGGAAGATACCTTTCAAGTTTTGTAACATGTGGCTCACTCACAAAGATTATCCCCATATAGTGGCAAAAAACTGGGAATATAAAGTGCAAGGTTCTCTGATGTACCAGTTAGTGAACAAACTTAAAAAAATTAAAAGAACCACTAAAAACCCTCAGCGAGAATCATTTTAGTCACATCAGTACAAGAGTTTGCTTGGCTAGGAAAGCTCTACAAGAAATCCAAAAAAATTTATTAGAAGGCCATGATACAGATCTTAGAGCAGAAGAAATTAACCTAAAAGTTAAATTGAGAATGTTGGAGAAAGTTGAACTATCTTTTGTTAGACAAAAAGCAAAGTTCAAATACTTGAGAGAGTGATAGATGCACTAAATTCATTCACATCTTGGCCAATGCTAGGCTACAAAGATCTAAAATAGTTTCTATAGTCAAAGAAAATGGAGATTTTTCAAATTCCTTCCAAGAAATATCAGAAGAGTTCCTAGACTACTATAAGAATCTGCTTGGCGTTATAAAGGACAAAATCCCCATTTCTGTACCTATTATTGAAAACGGTAGGACACTTGACTCCACGGAACACAGTTTGCTATCTCTGGATTTTTTCTTCAAAGAGATTAAGGAAGCCTTATTCTCAATGGACAGGTCAAATTCCCCCCTGGCAACTCATTAATTTTTCTTAGTGATTGTTTATATATGTATTCTTATTCTCTTATTAAATGTGTCATAAAGATGTGAACTGATATGATATTAAAATATTTATACTTTTGGATTATTAAGTACTATATGTGCATAATTAACATGATTTTTCTAAAATCTCACTAATAAGAGTCACATGATAGAAAGTAACTAACATAACTCTCACCATTTTACTACTCATCTTCACTCATACATGTTTTATGGCTTATTTACCTTTATGATAGGTGACTTCCACACTTATGGTAGAATACAAGAAAATATTTTTTAAAATGTCTACATCAATTGAGAATTAGTTTTTTTAAGATATGCATAATAGATTAGCTTATAAAAGTATTCATATTTTTGGCTTAGTAGACATCACATTTGCTTGATTAAACTTCTCTTAATGTTAAGTTTTGATGTATAGCTGACCTATTTTGATCAAAAGAGTTATCATTTTTTTCCTATTATTATATATAAGTGTACTTCGTGATTTACTTGTCACAGTGAATAACATGTATAAATCTACCAATAAAAAAAATCCTAGTTTCAATTTTGCACAAGCATATCTCTCAAAAACCAAATCAATATAAAATTTGAACATTAAAATTAATTAATTAAGCATCCATCATACAAAATTAAATATACTAATATTTGATCTCAATTTAGTCTAATATTGGTAAGAAATTTTCATGAGATAATTTTAGATATCTGGTGAAATTTTGGGTTTCAAATGATAGTCCTCATGAGTGTCAAAGAATAAAGTTTTGAATCCCTATCTCTTCGTGCATCTTAGATTTGCCACTAGGTGGAAGTCAGAATTTGCTCCCCCATAAGGTGTATGCATGCATGGTGTTACCTTTTAGCTCATGGATCTTCCCTAAGTTTAGGTGAAATTATGCTCCAAAACTTCCATATTTTCATCTCTTTTCAATGGACTTGTTTTTTGATTTTATACTCGAACGTCTAGGTGTAACTTTAAAGTAAAAAATAATGATTTTTGAAATGCCACGACATTTGCTTTTTTAATATTTACATCATAAAATTGTGTATTTGGGATTGAGACATGATTTTTGTCTCTTTCTTACTTCAGATTGTCATAGTGCTATGAATGATCAAGGCTATAGGTTATATATTTTATCTTTATAACACTAAGGCATGACACTTGAAATAGAACTTAGTTTTGATTTTTTTCTTACATCATATTATCATGACATCTGGAATAATCAAGACTATGAATTTAATCTCTATAACACTATGTAATAGCGCTATAAATGATAATGGCTTGTGCATTTCATCTCTGTAACCAATATTTTTAATGTTGGGAATGAGTTATAGCTTTGGTCATTTCTCAAGAGTAAAAAGTTATCATCTAGAAATGGTCATGACTCAAGTAAATGTTCTATGGAATTTTTTATAGCAAAATTGCATCTCATTGGAGAAATTCCCCAATGTCAGCCTTAGTGTTGGTTGCTTTGTAATGAGAAAGTCAAGATAATGAAGAATGTTGTGATGTTTAGTATTAATTGGGTACTTGGTTGTTGCATTATAAAATTAATATTATAGCCATAAAAAATATTAAGAGCTAGTATAGATACAACTCTAGAAAAGTTTTATTGCTAAAAAAAATTGGTTGCTTAATGAAATATTTGTGTTAATGAGGTGGTAGCATCATAGTGTAGGAAGACTATAATGACTATTTATGCAGAGCTTTGGCCAAGAATGGGCATCAAGGCTACCATATAAGCTCAATGAGGTGTAACTAAATTGAAATACAAAGAATATTATGACTTTATATGATTTTTTGCTCCCCCTATTCTTAACCATCTACCAAGCCCCATATTTCACACAAAAACCATAGAATTTCATTACTATTCATCATAATCTTTCAAAAATCACAATTTAGTGAAATGGGGATAATCACCCCAATATCATGGATAATTACCACAACAACTAGTATTATTTGGTACTTTTAATACCGAACAAATTCATACACAAAAATTTGCTTATCCCCAAGCAATTACTCATCTATTTTTTTAAAATGGCTTTTCATCAATCTTACTAAGTGTTTATTGTAACTAGGATTGAGTATCATAGTGTGTCTAGATGATGATACTAATTTTTTTTTGGACAAATAAATGAGTCATGGTGAGGTTAAAGTTCCACAACTAAATTTGTGGGTGCAAAATGATATGTGTGAGTGGTTACTATTAAATTTATCACATCATGCAAATGAAATTCTTAGATTATCTTTTATGCAGTGTTATGTTTAACATCCATAACTATACCTTCAATTAAACATTCATTCCATCTATAATTTCTATAGTTCATTTCAACTTTTCCATGTAGTCTTTTACTTCATTTCTCATTCTATTTTTTATGTTGGCCATCAATACCATATAGAAAGCCATCTTAATTATAGTTTCAATATAAAACACCAGTGTTAAATGCCCACATCTTTCTTTTTTTTTTGGCCATGACATTTTGATGGATTATAGCATCTTTGAATTTCTTGACCTCCTTATCTCTGACAAGATTTATTGCAGCCATCAGAATTTTTGATATGACACTTTTTTTAAACATGCACAAATTAGTGTCTTCAAGTCTCATTTCTACTTGTATCACCCACACTTCTCCCATTTCGTTTGTTCTTCTTATTTCAATATACACTTTGGTGATTACATCTTCAAATAAATATTCAGAGGTTGCATAAGAACTATCAAATACAACCTCTTCATTGCTCCTAGATCTTAAATCTCTAGAGCTTACTATATTCAAATAATATAATTGAATTAGGCCTTCATTAGGTATGAGATACAAATCACTACTTGGTATAAATTAAATCATCATATTGATAAATTACATCATGCATGTATTCTACTTCTAAAGTTCTCTTTTGATTTTCTTACTTTCTAGGTCTCGATGTTTTAGCTTAAGCCTAGAGTTTCGCTTTATTGATTTGTTGCTAAAAAAAATTAAAAAGTGATTCTAACAAAATGATACAAATAATAACACAATACAAGCAATGTAAATCAAAGCTAGAAATTAATATTATTGAAATTACTAAAATCAAAACTATCATTTTTTAAAGGATAGTTGTGTAAACTAAAATTGATTAATCAAACTAAATAATCTTCAGAAATGATGTTATTAACATATTATGACATTATTATGTTGTCTAATTTTTAGGTTTAGACAATAATACAAAAACCTAATTAGACCAAGGACTCTCGTTCAACTAGTCAGCAAATATAGATGTCATATAAGTAGTAAAGTAAATTTTTGTCTATATATCATTCTCACAAGGAATGTATAGGTTTGATCAACCAATGACGAGTCAATTGTTGTTCTAGTTAAAAGAAAAATAGTGTTTTGGTAAGACTATTAGATTTTAGGATCGGTCAATTTTATTATGTATGATAACTTATCTAAATAATTTGAATATTATTGTATTTGGTTATACAATAAATTTTAGAGTTTGTGAAAATTTCTTAGTTCCTTAATATAATATAAGGTGGTTATCAACTATTAGGTTCTCCTCAATGATAGTTATCTTATAGTTATCAACTATTAGGTTCTCCTCAATGATAGTTATCTTATAGTTATCATCTCAATACTTTACCACCAGAATGATAAATTATATTTGTTTTGTGCCATTCATAAGTCCATTCATTTTAGGCAACTTGTAGATTTTGCTTGATAGTAGTTTCATATATGTATTAATATTCTTCGACTACTGAGAGATATCATTTACTACTCCAATTCTTTTGCAAAATACTTAATGTTCGCATAGTGAACATTAATAAGTATTTTCTATTAGCTAGGGGTGAATGACAAACATTTATTGAATAGGAGCGAGTCGTGGAGATACTTGGGCACTAATTACTATTTTATTTTATCCCAAAGTAATATGAAATATTTTAATATACTAAGCTGGTAGAAACCATATTAATCCTTGCCACCCATATTTGTTAAAATGATGCATGATTTACTACTCATGTTGTGTCTAACATAGCATCATAACATATTTTTTTTATGACTATGAATGTCATTTTAGATAGAAGGATGAGACTATGACTAGATATCATTAATGTATTATATTACTTAAAATACTGGGAGGAGAATGAGCTATAAATGCTAACAATCCAGACAATACAAAGAGATAACTGGACTAACATGCTTTTATTTTAAATTTATAATTAATATTTAAATTTTCATAATTAGATATTTGTATCTTTTGTCAATATTTTTGAGTTTATTTTATTTTTTTATTAATTAGTGCAGTTTACTATTTATTTATAATTTTAAAAAATCATTTCTTTAATTAGATTTATTGATCATTGGGCTACCAAGTGGGTAGTGCATGTCATGTGTAGTGTTTCCCAACAACCATCAATACCTACTACCAAGTGTTGAGTTCTAGCAAGCTCCTGGCACTAGGTCACTCGAATGGATCCTAGATTGCCTAAAGCTCACATACCTTGTGGCACTTATAATGGTTGGGGCCAACCAAGGTAGTCCATGCTAAGGCCATGCCCTAAGCAGGTCCAGATACTCAATCATCTTTGGCTTGGTCATTTTAACATGTCTTCATCTCGACATGCATTGGCAGGATTGAATGCCTTAGCTGTGCCATCTGACCATGTTGAGCCTACCTTTCTTGGCTACTTGATGACACGGCATGACCAATATAAAAGTAACAAAGCATGCCATGTCAGGAATGACATGGTGGTCTGACCAGGCCACCAAAAATTTGGCACTAGTAGCCCTACATGATCCACTTGACACATCGGTCAAAAAATATATTTGAAATCCTTTGAATATTAACATATATATTTTTTATTACAATTTATCATCTCTACCCAACCCCTTGATGATGATTATATCAGATTGTATATATTAGTTATTTAGATGTCATTTTTAATTAGATTTATTTGTGTATCATGTTAAATGTGAGTTGAATATGATTTGTGTATTTAAAGATCTATCCTCAAAATAAATCGAATAATTATTTTAAGAATTGAAATGACTATTTTCTGATAAAAAATTAATTTTATAGGTAATTAATTTGGGTAGAATTGAAAATTTTAGTTTTTAAAATATTTAAAAAAACATAATTTAAATTAATTTGGGCTAAAAATTGAAATATAATAAAAATAGAATTATAATTTTTAAAAAGAATAAAAAGATATATTTTGAGGGATGGGGATATATTGTGTGAATTTCTTCACATTCTCTATCAAAAAATATTTTTCGATGGAATCCTCCAACTACTTATCTTTGAAAATAAAAATGAAAGATATTTTAATAATTTGGGATTTATATGATAAATAGTGGAAATATTTACACTACAAGGAATCTACCTTGATATAGCAATGGGTTAAAAAAAACAACTTTCAATGACATTTTAGAAGTAACAAGGGTGGCTGAGTTGTGGAAAAAGATTAAATCGATTACCAAAGCTTATATCAAAGAATAAAATCCAATTAGTCTAGTATTTCGTTAATATGAAATATCATAGGGGAACTAATGTGACATATCAATCCCCAGGGGTCCCGCTTATTCTTTACGCAAGGAAAATGTGTAAATAAAATAGCATTCTTTTACACAAAAATTTACACATGCTTTAAATCTACTCAGCTGAATTGAAAGAAAATATATATAACATAAATCTAGCCACATATGGCTCTCTTCACACGCTTGGTTATGTATGTGGATATATCACCTATATTGGACTTGTACCTAAAAGAGGGTTCCACAATGGAGTGAGCAAAGCTCAACAAAGATAAATTCCAACAAAGCTACTCCCTATCTAAGTTTATGTAAAAAAATAAAGTCATGCGCATATATTAACACATATTCAAGTATAATGTCTACATGAATGTAAGTAAATATAGATGGAATATTCTTGTACTCATATCTCTAGTCATACTAACTCCCTCACACTTGGCTAGGCCAAGCATGACATACTATATATATATATATATAAGACATTCTGAGAAAAATATTGAATATTTTCTGAGTATTGGACATTATCCAAAAATTGGACGTTCTCTGAATATTGAATATTCTTTGAATATTACAAATTTTCTGAATATTGGATATTCTTTGAATATTACATATTTTCTTAATATTGGATATTCTTTGAAAATTACTCCTTAACCCAGTCTAGACACTTTCATTTTGAGCCCTCATAAATAATACCAAATATATAATTAATTAATAATTATCCACACACCTATTTATTTGTGATGTCCTCGTACAAATGAAATATAAGTATGTTATTTCATGATTAAATCATGTCACATGCATAATTATATCTACATGAACATAAATCACAAATCAACATATTATTTATCCAAACAAAGCAAAAAAAAATGTACTAACTAAAAGCTAAAATTTTCAGCAATAAAAAGTTCACTATTTGGTCCAAAAATAGTTCACTATTTGGTCCAAAAATAGTTCACAATTTGGTCCCAAAAGAATCCCGAACTAGATTACATCTACGATCATTTTTGGCCCTTAAATGAAAAGAAATTCAAATAGGAGAAAACCCCTAGCTCTCGGAATGTAAAATATCTAAGCTCCTTGATTTTGGTACTTACACGTAGCTCTCATCATGTGGAACAACTTTAATTCTTGGACTATTTGGTTTTAATCCCAAAATATCCAACTAAAATGAAAAAGGATTAAAGAATACACCTGAAACTTTTGACATTTTTTTTCGTACTAGAAAATAATGCGCGCACACACACACACACACACAAATTTCTATTTTCCCATTTTTATTCCCATTTTCCCATTTTTAAGATGGGTCATTATTTCTAGGTGACACCTAGTTGCTCAAGCATGCGGCCACATGGAAAGACTGTATTATATAGTTCCAATAATTTCTTGTCACTTGTCACACATTCATTCATTTTTATTTCAAAATATGTGATATTTTGATAATCTCAGAATTTGATAAAATTTATCACAATAATTATATTTCATGAGACGAATTTAGTGGTGAAGTCCATTTAGTCATCTGGAATCTAAAAAATTTTAGATTTCTCATACGACAAAATTATCATATTTTCTAGAAAAATCATATTATTTTGTTTGGATTTTATATTCCCCCCCTCCCCCTATAAGATTTCATTTTGAAATTTTCATATTTAACCATCTACAATCATATGCATATGTAATGGTCAACTAATTATTAAATGACTAAAAGAATGTACTTTTATCCTCAAATAAGAAGGGATAGGTGGCACGTATCATGTCCTCACACTGCCATGTTACTTCTTCCACTCCTTGATGCTTCCATAAAACCTTTACTAGCTTCATAGTCTTGCATAACAAAACATGGTCTTGGATATCCATGATATGCAATGGTCTCTCCTTATTGGTTCCATCTACATCACTAACAAGCTTGCTCCAATCCATTAATGAGTTGGATCAAAAATATACTTCTAGAGCATGGAGACATGAAATACTTTATGGATATTAGATAAACTTGGTAGTAATGCCAACCAATAAAAAACTATACAAACTTTCTTGAGTATTTTGAAAGGCTCAATATATATTGGTGATCATTTTCTAGATTGCCAAATCTGACCACTAGTCTCATAGACCATACTTTTAAAAAAATATGATCACTCACCTTAAACTCTAGAGGTCACTATTATCTGCTAACATAACTTTTCTATCAGCTTTGAGCTATAAGAAAATATTGTCATATCAAATTCATTTTCTCTAAGGTGTCTCTAATCAAATCTAGATCCATGATGGATTTGTCTCCCATCTCAGTCTAAAAATTGGAGATCAATATTGCCTTTAATATAATACCTCATATGTTGTCATCTGTACACTTGCTTGAATACTATTATTATAGACGAACTTAACCAAGGGAAAATACTTTTTCAAGCTACACTTAAAATCTAGGATGCATGTTCATTGAATACCCTCTAAAACCTGTATGGTCTTTTTTTGACTGACCATCTGTATGAGAATGAAAATAAGTACTCAATATCAATTATGTCCCCGTGGATTTCTAGAAACTCTTTTTAAAGTGATCCAAAACCTGATATCTCAGTCTGATACAATAGATTTTGGTACTCCAAGTAATCGGATGGGTTCTCATGTGTAAAACCTATAGAATTTCTCTAGTGTGAAGGTCATCCACACAGCCAATAAATATGTTGACTTCATAAGCCAATCAACTATCACCCACACAATATCATGCTTCTACGATGTCTATGGAAAGTGAGTTAAAAAAATTTATCGTGATATGCTCTCACTTTCACTATGTTACCTTTAATGACTAGAGTAATCATGTTGGCCTCTAATGCTCAATCTTTATTTATCAAAATGTGAGTCATCACATAAAATCCTCAATGTGTCACTTCATCATGCTCTAGTAATACTAGTGACGAAGATCATGATACATCTTTGTGTCACCTAGCTGTACTGTAAAATGAAAATAGTAGATTTCCATAATAATTTTCTCTATCAACTATACTATCTAGGGAACCACAATTCATCACCTAAACTAAATACTACTACAATTTATGCAAATGGCCTAGCCCTCATCCCATGTACTAGCTCATACTCAGTTCCTGATGAATGATATCTTTGCATCTTGTCTCTAGGACTCAATCATTCTACTCAATAGAGAAGGTGTAGCTACTAAACTATTCATAACACCTTGAGCCTGAATATTATATTGTAATTTAAATTGTCCCATAGTCTCAAGAATTTTCTATTCCTGGAAAGATATACTAGCCAATACTTTTCATGACTTCTGACTGAGCGCATCAGTAATTACATTTTTTTACTTGAATTGTAATATAAAGTGAACTCATAATTCTTTAGATATTCCATCCATCTGCATTATTTAATATTGTGGTCCCACTATGCAAAGATATATTTTAGACTTTTATGGTCTAAAAATACTTCAAACTACTCACCATATAAATTATGATACCATATCTTTAAGGCAAAGATTATAGCTGCCAACTATATGTCATGTGTAAGGTAATTTTACTTGTGGTTTTTCAATTGTCATGAATAATAAGCTACAACTCTTTCAGACCATATCAGAACACATCCATGCCTATCTTTTGAGGCATCACAATACACTATGTACCTCTTTCCCCTTTCCAGAACTATCATAATAAGAGATGGAGTAGGTGTCTTCTTCAATTACAAGAATACTCTTTAACATAGATCAATCTATTCGTACCTAACTTTTTTTTTGGGTCAACCTAGTCATAGGAGCAGCTAAAGAAGAAAAGTCCTCAATAAATCTCTTGTAATATCCAGTCAGTCCCAAGAAATTACGTATCTCAAAAACTAACTTCATTCTCTCCCAAATCATGATTACCTTGATAGTCTTAGGGTCAACTAAGATACCAATAGCTGATACTACACGTCCCAAATTTTTTACCTTTGCCAGCCAAAAGTCATATTTACTGAATTTGACATATAACTACTATTCTTGTAAAGTTTGGAGAACAACATTTTAATGATCTTCATGCTCCTTTTCAGATTAAGAGTAGATCAAAATATCATCAATAAAGATTATAACTAATCTATCATATAATAGATCCATGAATGATGCTGAATACTAAATATGGCCAATATATCCTATGCATGAGATCTATGAATGATATTGACACATTTGTCAATCCGAAAAGCTTTACTATAAACTCAAAATGATAATGCCATATTTTAAATATTATCTTAGGGATGACAGCCTTTCAAAATTTCAACTAGTGACATTCGGTACAAAGATATATCCTAGAATAGGCATGTGCCCCTTTCAACTGATCAAATAAATCATTAATCATTGGTAATGGATATCAATTCTTGTTCAACTATTGGTAGTCAATGCATAGTCGAAGTTCTTCGCAAATAGAATTGGAACACCCCAATGGAAAGTGCTCAATCTAATAAAACTCATGTCCAAAAATTTTGTATCTGGATCTTGAATTCTCATAACTCTACAAGTACCATCCTATGTGGAGTTATATAAATATGTGATGTACCAGGGTGTAACTCGATATTGAAGTCTTCATCGCTATTTAGGAGTAATCTAGGTAGCTCATCCAAAAAAAAACATTTTTGTATTCATAAATTATCTGAGGAAGACTTATATCCTATGTCACCTCATCTTCTAGGGTTAGACATGCTATCCAACCCATCGATTGTTCATGCCATCTAAAATCATACAAAGTCTAGAGTAAAAGATCATGCTTATCCCTCTAAAACAAATACTATTTGATGCATAAGTAGTAATTCTTTTATGATCACAATCAATAATATCTCGATGTACTATCAACCAATTCATGCCAAGAATGAAATCAAACTCCGATGTGTCTAGAACCCGAAGTTCCACCATGAGTAGAATCCTTGAGATTTTTAACTCACAACCCTAATATATCTGATTAATTCTCACCTTATTCCCTAAAGAAGTATTTACATGTAATGGATCATCCAAGTTTTTAACCTATTAGCCTACTTCTTTCACATGATGTAGATATAAATGAATATGATATAACATAATCAAATAAAATTCTTTTCCATAAATAAAAAGTAAGAAAGTACCTTGGTTCATTGACTAATCTACCATCTCTGTCTATGGTGTAATGGTGTAGACACACCCCTTGGTCTTTGAAGTCTCGGCATGTGGGACATATTTTCGACCTCGACCCATGCTCTGGCTTCTCTGGCCTACTTGTGAAGTAGGAAGTACTTGTATAGTACCCTAAGACTAAAACTAATTCCCTTGACCTATACTAGAGAAAGGAGGAATAAACTATATATATGTATCTCCCACATATGTCTATGATTATGATGTCCCATGGCTCTAGGA
Source organism: Sapria himalayana (assembly GCA_029783825.1). Classification (NCBI taxonomy): domain Eukaryota; kingdom Viridiplantae; phylum Streptophyta; class Magnoliopsida; order Malpighiales; family Rafflesiaceae; genus Sapria; species Sapria himalayana. The sequence goes on from JAREIK010003173.1 coordinate 5,303,417, forward strand.
CCCTTGCTTATAGGGCCAATTCCATCATCAATGTCCAGGCTAATAGTAGTAAAAACATATCCCTTACCATGTTTGGCTTGAAGCCCCCATATAGCATTGGCCTTGATAACTATGACCCTAAAATCCTTTAAAAATAAAAGTCCTTTGTCACTTTCCCAAACTAGAAGAATGTTTGACTCTCATTCATCTTTCCACTAGTACCCACACCTGCATCATGGATGTTCCATGCATATCCTCAATCTCTCATTCAATGCCCAAAGCTTTCATTACCATAAAATCTATATCATGGATGAGAAATTCCACAATCTTGCCCTGAATTGACAATTTCAATCTATCCTCAAATTTTTGAACATTGGCCTCATTGGTAGTCACATAATCATCTCTAAAATATGACAACTCTGTGAATTTAGTTATGCAGTTGAGAATTATTATATTCCCTCATTTGAGTTCAAGGAATTCCCGAGCCTTAGCATATCTAGCTAGAGTCAAAAAATATTTCTCCACGAATAGTTCTCAGAATACTTCCTATGTCATCGCCTCTATATTTCTCGAGGTCTTGATCCAATCCCACCATACCTAGGACTCACCCTCTAGCTAGAATATGCTAGCCTAATCTTTGTGGCATTGGAAATGATCTCCATAGCTTCTAAAATTTTTTTAACTTGTCGCAACCAATGGTTGGCCTCCATCAGGTCCCCTCATCTCATAAATATCAAAGAATGATGTGTCTACAAAGATTGTAACTACCACACATATAGCCTTTATGAAGGTTTGCTAGTCAAAGATTGATGGTTGTTGGCCCTTGCTCTATGGATGTTCTCTGTGTCCTCATCCTCTACTTTCCATCTACACAAGTCAAATAGTAAATTAAAAATTATATTTTTATCTTATTATTAGTGCACATGCCAACCAACAATAGATATTTTATTTTGAATTATCCTTTTGTTTTCTAAACCACCATGGTTATGTTTCACAACCCTATGTTCACATTTTCTATACACATTTCTACCATGCATATAAACAATACAATGTAAAACATACATCAGCTAAATACATCCAAGTACATATAAGAAATTACCTAATGCATGTTGTGATTTATCCTCTGTAATTTCCTACCTAGATCTTGACACTAAATTGTGACATGGATATTAATTCTCTAAGCACTATGTAATTATAACATAAGCTCCAACACAAAGCTATGCCCAATTGTGATGCTAATATACATTAGAAACATGTCCTAGACACATTCCTATCGAGCTTTAGGTATTTGTACATCTAACCTCGATACCAAGCTATGAAACTTATATAAACTCCAAGCTACAAGTAATCATATAACCTAACTCTAATACCAATTACGACACCTCAAACACTAGGTGTCCCATCCATTCATTACACAAGAAAATTGTGCAATTAAATAATATTTTTTTACACAAAAATTTATCCATGTTTAAGTCAGCTTAGCAGAATTGAAAAAAAATACATATAATAAAAATCTAGCCACAACCAATTTTTTCACACATGTGTTTCCATATGTGTGTCTATCATCTGCACTATATTTATACTTGAAAGGGCCAAGGTGGTCCTACAACGGAGTGAGAAAAGCTTAATAGTGTTAAACTTAAACATGGTCACTCCCCACCAAAGTCCACATAACAAAATAAAGTCATACACACATATCAACACATTTTCAAGTACAATGTCTGCATGAATATAAATATAGATAAAATATTTTTTTGCTTATATCCAGAGTCTTACCGACACTCTCACATATGCCTAAGCTAAGTGTGACATTATATATCTAGATATATTAGGCATTCTCCAAAAAATATTAGACATTCTCTACATATTGCATATTCTCTGATAATTGGACATTTTCCAAATATTAGACCTTCGAATATTGAAAATTCTTCGAAAAATACTACATAACTCAGTTTGGATGTTATCCCATTTCGAGCCTGCATAACAAATATCAAATATATTATTAATTAACAACCATGCAGACACCCATTTATGTGTGATGTCTCCATGCATATGAAATGCAAGTATGATATTTCATTATTTAACCATGTCACATGCATAATTATAGCTATATGAACATAAATCACAATGCAACATATTATTTATCTAAACAAAGCAAAAAAAAAAACCAATCAATAAAAACTAAGATTTTTAGCCATAAATACTTCACAAATTGGTCTCGAAATAGTTTCGAATTGATAACATCCATAATTATTTATTGCCCTTAAATAGAAAGAAATTCAAATAGGAAAAAACCCTTATCTCTTGGAATGCAAAGCACTAAAGCTCTTTGATTTTGGTACTTACATGAAGTTCTCGACACATGGAGTAACTTTAATTTTTGGACAATTTTGCTTTGACCCCAAAATATCCAACTAAATGGAAAAATACACGCCCAAATTTTTTTATTATTATTTTTTCGCACTGGAGAAGAGCACATACACACCAAATTCACATTTTCCCTTTTTTTTTGAATATGAGTCATCATTTCTAAGTGATACCTAGCTGCTCATGCATGCATCCATGTGACAAGTTTGTGTTATGTATGTCCAATAATTTTCTGCCACGTATCAGATTTTCCTTTGTTGGGTTTTTACCTTAAAATACATAACATTTTGATTGTGTTAGAATTTGAATAAAGCTATCATAGTAGCTATATTTCATGAGATGAATTTAATAGTGAAGTTCATTTTGACATCCATAATTTAGAAAATTTCAGCTTTTTCTAGTGACAATTATTATTTTAGTCCATTTTCCAGAAAAATCATATTTTTTTTGGGTTTTATAACTAATATAGTTGCTTACATGAGTAGTTTCCATGTCATGGTTAATCAACTGGTATGTATGAAATGATATTGGATGATAATATGTAGATAATTGTGCCCCTCAACTCACTTTCTAATAGTTGAGAGATACTCATTATTTTCTTGAGTACCTCAATGAATGATATTTCATTTGATCACTTGAGAGTATTTGACTACAAATATTTTGTTCATAATCAAAATGATTAATGATCAGAATGCAATATCATGATACATCCATGGATCTTCTTTAGCTATGGACATGAAGAATTCAGATCTAAAGTATAAACTACGTGATTTAATAGCTAAGAAACTTGTTCAAAGCAAAGATGAACCTACAATGATTCATATTCATAAAAACCTAGTATCTCTTCCTTCCATATTTGAACAAATGAATGATAAAGCAAATCAACATCACTCACTTGTTAAGTTGGTGAGGAATGATAACATAATTGTAATTTTGTAAGACTTAGTTGTTCTAGATTATAAATCTAAGTCTTAGGCAAAAATATATATATTATTTATTTATTTATTTATTTATATGTGTAATATAAATAACAAAAAAAATATTTTGAATTTTAAAAAATGCTAGTTGGATCACTACCAAATATGAATGTGGTCATTTTTTTTAATGTGACATGGCATTTTTTAAGCTAACCTAGTAGGGGATAGATAAAAATGGTTGATATATTTCAACATATTAAAACATAAATATTTTTTGATTTGTGAACTTAATTATAAACAAAATTAAGTCACAAAACTTTCATAATTTTAACATGTGGTACAAATACATAATTTTCAAATAATTTTTGATATTAAAATAATTTCCAGTGATATTTATAGGGTTGAAACTCAAGTGGATTCGGTCACATGGAGAGTCACCCTTTACCCAACCTGAATTCAACACAAGTCAACCTGAGTTATGATTCAACATGCATTTCAGCTAAAATCCTTTAATTCAAACCTAACTTGAACTGGAATTATGAAACTGATGTTTAGCTATGTTGTAATTTTTTGTTAGGATGCCCAAATTTTAGGATTAGATAAAGTCCCAAAATCTTATTGTGCTTGAGTATTTTATCCAACTAGTCTTGCAAGTATATAAGTCATACAAATAATAAAATAGAACCCTTATTTAGATATCAATCCTATAAGATATGTATAGATAGTTTGATCAATTAAATATCAGTCAATTCCTACTATAGTTGAAAGGATAAAACTAATTTTAAATAAGATTTTTAAATTATAGGATGGGTGCATTCTATAACACATGATAAGTTATCTAAATAATTTGGATATTATTAAGCTTGGTTATCAAATAAAAGTAGAATAGTTGTGGAAATGGCCTAGTGCTTTATTACCATACAAGGTAGTTATCAACTATTGGGTCCTCTCCAATGATGATAATTTGGTAGTTATTCTCTTAATACTTTACTATAAAAATAATAAATCTTCTTTGCTTGAGGGTCATCGACAAGTACATACCTTTTTCGAAACTTGTCACATACCCTTATGGTTACTTTGTATGTATATTTTTATTCTCCAGCTTCATGTTCATATAGATATAAAATAATATGATATAAAATATGTTTGTACTTTTAGTTTCGTAAGCATCATACTCATATAATTAATAAACATTTTCATTTGAATCTCATTGATGGTAGTCATACGATAAAAGTAACTTGTAGGATTTTCACCACACTATGAGTCACATCGAATTAAACATGTCTTATGAATTATCTATTATCATATATCATAATAATATGCAACTCTCATACTAAAGGCAAAACCATTGAGAAAATATTATATAAAATTCCAATATTAATTGAGGCTCAATTCTTCTAAAATATAGACAACATATTGATTTATAAAAGCAATCACATTTTTGATTTTTAAAACATTATACTTGCATGATTAACATATCTTAAAATCAAGTTTTAACATATAAGGTATTCTCATGCATCACAATTGGAATAAATTTCACTTCCTTCCTATCGTCATGCATGATTGTTTCTCATGGATTACCTATCACCAACCACTATGATAGCACACACAAATTCACAAATAGTAAAACCATAATTTTAGATGTACATAATTACCACATACATTAATATACAAACCAAGACAAAATCCAAATGTAAAATTCATTCAAAAAGCATCAATTACATAATTCCTAAACCTCAATTTAGCTTGATATTGGTGAGTAATTGATATGAAATAATTGGAGATATATCTCATAGAATTATGGGTTCACAATAATAAATTTTATAAGTGTCTTAAGCATCATACTCATATGATTAATATATATTTTTTCTTTGAATTTCATTGGTGGTAGTCATAGAATAAAATTAACTTTTAGGATTTTCACCACAATATGAGTTGCCTCCAATAAAACTTGTCTTATAGATTGTCAACCATCATCTATCATGATGATATGCAACTCTCATACTAAAGGCAGAACCATTAAGAAAATATTATATAAAATTTCCACATTAATTGAGGCACAATTATTCTAAAACATGCATAATGTTTTGATTTATAAAAGCAATCACACTTTTAATTTTCTAAACATCATACTCACATGATTAACATACCTTAAAACCAAGTTTTAATATATAAGTATTCTCGTGCATTACAATTGGAATGACTTTCACTTCCTTCCTATCTTCATGTATGATTGTTCCGCGTGGCTTACCTATCACAATCCAATATGATAACACATACAAATTCACAAATATTAAATCCCTAATTTTAGATGTACATAAATACCACATAAATTAATATACAAACCACAACAAAATCTAAATAAAAAATTCATTCAAAAGCATCAACCACATGAGTCATAAATCTCAATTTAGCTTAATATTGGTGAGTAATTTATATGAGATAATTGGAGATATATCTCATAATATTTTGGGTTCACAATGATAAACCTTAAGAGTGTCATAAGTATCATACTCATACAATTAATAAATATTTTTTTTTGAATCTCATCGGTGGTAGTCATTGGATAAAAGTAACTTGTAGGATTACCATCACATTATATGTCACCTCCAATTAAACTTGTCTTATTAATTATCCGTCATCATCATTCACGATGATATGTCCGTCATCATCATTCATGATGATATGCAACTCTCATACTAAAGGTAAAACCATTAAGAAAATATTATATAAAAGTTTCATATTAATTAAAGCTCAATTCTTTTAAAACATGCACAATGTATTGAATAATAAAAGCAATCACACTTTTGATTTTCTAAATATCATACTCTAATGATTAACATACCTTAAGACCAAGTTTTAACATATAAGGTATTCTTGTCCTCACAATTGGTATGACTTTCACTTCTTTCCTATCAACATGCATGATTGTTCCTTGTGGCTTACATATCATCATCCACTATGATAGCACACTCAAATTCACAATTAGCAAAACCCTAATTTTAGATGTACATAATTACCACATACATTAAAATACAAACCAGAAAAAAAAATCCCAATGTAAAATTCATTCAAAAAGAATCAATAACATGAATCTTAAACCTCAAATTAGCTTGATATTGGTGAATAATTGATATGAGATAATTGGAGATATATCTCATAAAATTTTAGTTTCACAATGATAACTCTTAAGAATGTCTAGGAACCAAATACTAAATCAATTGTGTACCTTAGAATTTCCCCTAGTGAAAGTCAAAATTCATTCTCCCCACCCTCAACATCATGCCCTTTTATCTTGAATCATTTTTATGGTTGAGTGAAATTTGGCTCCCAAAATCCTAGGATTCATCTATTTTCTAATGCTTTGGAAATCTTTCTCAAAATTATTGAGTTCCCTTTTTATATCAGAATGATAGAGTATGATCTTTAAGTTTAAATAATCATCTTTTTATAAAAAGTCATGGCTTTGGTATCTTTCCTACTTTAGAAAGCTACATCATTGGTAATGACAATTACTATATATTTTATCTCTAGAAGATAAAGTCACAATGCTTAGAATGAGTAATTGCTTTGGTCATTTTTCTTGAGAAAAAGTTATGACTTTGGAAATAACAATGGCTTGAGTATTACATTGTGAAACTTTCTGTAGCTAATATTCATGATAATAGGAATAACACATTAGCTTTTACCTTGGACTTATTGGCTCTGTAATAAAAATTCAGAATATTGGAGGCTTGCCACAACTTTTAGCATTAGTTGAGTACTTGGTTTTTATGACAAGAAATTAATGTCATAGCTCTAAAATTATTATGAGCTAGTGTGGATACGACTTTAAGAAAGCTTCATAGTTAAAATGAAAGTGTTGAGAATTGAAATGATTATAATAATGAAGATGTAGAGTCATGACATATGAAGATTTCCATGACTATTTGTATAGAACTTTATGTAAGAAATAATATCAAAAATCATCAAATAGCCGAATGATATGTAACAGAGTCATAACATATAAAATATTATGGCTTTATATGAATTTTCTCTCCCCTCATTATTAATAATTCACCAAGTCTTAATTTTATAAAAAAAAAATCATTCAATAAATGATATATTAGATAGAATTCACAATCCAATGTAAGGCGTCATTGGGCATGAGCTACTATTGGGTTTCATTATAGAATAAAGGTAGGATTATTATGGACATGCTCTAGTACATTATTAGCACACAAGATGGTTATTAATTATTGAGCTCTCCCTAATGATGGTTCACTCTTTGTTGTTCTCTTGGTACTTTACTCCAAAAAAAAAAAATCATCCATGCTTGAGGGTTATTCATAAGTTCATACCATTAAAGTATCTTATTAACTACTCTTGATAGTTATTTCATATGCGAATTTTTATTTCCTAACCTCACATGTCATATAGGCAAAAATTAATGTGGTAGTAAAAATATTTTTACTTCCGGCTTTAAAATTTGCATACTTGCACAATTATCATATGATTTCTTTTCAATCTCATAGGTGGTAATCATATGATATAAAATAACTTATAAGACTATCTTATCTTAGGAGTCACCTCTAATCATGTTATATATAATATATATTATATATATAGGTTTATATGTAAGTTTACCCATTCATAAACACAAACACATACACACATACTTATATATATGTGCAAAGTTTTGAAAAAAAATATGTTTTTGGACCTTAAAATTAAAATATTTATATTTTGTTCCACATTTTCATAAAAAGGGACCATATATATAACATTAATTTCTTGATACAATTTTATGTAAATATACAAAAACATTTTTCAAAATTAGATTTTCAAAAATAATGCTGACACTTGACACATTAATTGTATTTTTAAAAAAGTAGTGAATAATAATATCAAAAATACTATTTACATAACACACACACACACACACACATAGTTCCCATCCTATAATATTCCTTGCTTTCAATAAATGGGGCTTGGGGCCAATGGGTCAAAGTAGATAAGTCCCCCCAACTTATGAGCTGAGCAATTGACATAGATATCCTAAGAAAATATAATATTCCCAAGGATCGAACATATTTCCTCAAAACTAGAAAATATTTTTTTTGCCAATGAGACTACCATACTATTAGTGTGTGTGTGTGTGTGTGATAAATATATGTTACATTATGTATGTATATGGCATTATATATATCATCATATATAGATGTGCTTATATTCATGAATGATATATATATATATTTGCATGCCATGTTATATATACCATTCATGTAGTTAATAAAAACTAATTTTAAAATATACATATTTTCTTAATTTAAGATAAAATGAAACTAAAATATAAATATTTTTTATTTAGTGGTATTTTTGATTAAACTTTAAATTATGAACTCAAACATATCTATTTTGATCAAAGCTTTCATACAATTTATCAAAGAAAATGAATTTCATAAAAAAAGTTTTTAATTCGAAAACATAACTGTAGGGTAACATATTTTAAGAGGTTGAATTAACATTATAATTAATAGTCTGCTACAACATAAATTTTATATGTTTAGTGTAATATTTGCAAAATAGTAACATTTATAATATTTTGATTAATATTTTTTGAATGGTACAGATATAAATAATTTTTTTTTAAATATTAGCATAAGATGCTTTTGTTCATAAAAAATCAGATTCGGGAATGAGAAAAATATTTTTATGATGAATATCTGTAATTTGTTTGAGAAAGAAATTAAAGCAAACCCATATTTAAAATTAAAACTATATTAAAGAAAAGTGAAACAAACAATGAAAATGAAAATTGAAATAAGTTAGATTGCAATTAAATTGATACTACATTTCATATTTTAAACAAAGAAGAATATTACCAAACAAAACAAAATAAAATAACATTTAAAATATCAGAATTCAATCGAACTCATAAAATATATTCAGTAAAATATAAGCATACCTATCATTTGTGTTATAAACATACTAAATGATTACTTTCATGCTATAGTAGTGAATGAGGAATCCTTTTGAGGGGAATTGTGTTTTGGGGTGCACCCCTAAAAATATTTAAAAATATGAAACTAATCTTTTAATATTTAAAAGAGTCACCAAACTCTTTAAAATTTGAAACCTGGGGCACTCTTTTACGTTAATCCTAAATTACCCTTCATTAACTCTCATCGGCCCTCACCCTCTCCCATCGGCCCTTGCCCCCGCCCTCTTCAATTGGCCCTTGCTCTCGCCCTCTCTTATCGACGAGCTCGATGGAGCTTTCCATTGAACTCCAGGAGCTGATGGGAGCCTATTGTGCTCCATCGGGCTCATGGTCGAGCTCCATCAAGCTCGTTGTTGAGCTTAGGAGCTAGTGGTCGAGCTCGGCCGAGCTGCTGGAGCTCGTGGTCGAGATCAACAACAATCTTGATTGAGCTCAACCATGACTTCCTAGAGCTCGTGGTCATGCTTCAAGAGCTCGTGGTCGTGCTTTAAGAGCTCGTTGTCCGGCTCTAAGAGCTCGTTGTCAAGTTCCAGGAGTTGACGAGAGCCCATCTAGCTCCATTGTGCTCGATGAAGCTCGGTGTCAAGCTTCAGGAGCTGGTGGAAGACCATTGAGTTCCATCGAGCTCGACGACGAGCTCCATCAAGCTCATTGATGGGAGGGGGCGAGAGCCATTATGAGAGGGTCAATGGATTTAATGAAGGGCAATCTAGGATTAATGTAATAGAATGCCCTAATTTTCAATTTTATAAGAGTGCAATGACTTTTTTTTTCAAATATTAAAAGATTAGTTTCTTTATTTTTAAATATTTCATGGAAAGCATCAAAAAACACAATTTCCCTATCCTTTTTGTATGGCAATCAATTTGGAGAGAGAACTTTGAATTGATCCAAGCACTCATTAATAATTGAGATAATGACAGTTTAAACTTTAAAGTATGAAATAGTAAATAATTAGTAATAATAAAGCAAACTGAGAATTATGTTTATGGTGGAAGAAAATATGAATAATAAATAATTAATTTTAAGGGAATAAATGCTAAACAATTAGTAATTAGTATAAAAAAGATTAAAAATGAGTAGGAGAGAAAATATTGAATTTTCACTTGTTAAATACTCAATCTACTCATTATATATATTTCCACTTGTTAAATACTCAATCTACTCATTATATATATATATATATATTTTCACTTTTTTAATTATTGAGATTCAAAGATTATATGTTTAAAAAAAATATTTTTTTAAAGTTTTTTTTTCACATAAACATAAATATATTTTTCTCTCTCATCCACCTCTCTCTCTCTCTCTCCCCCTTCTCCTCTATGTTTATCTTTCCATCCTTTCTCCCTCCCCCCTCCCTCCCTCCCTTCCTCCCTCCCTCTCCCTCTCCCCCCTTCCCCTCTGTAATTGTCTCTCCTTCATTTCTCCCTTCCTCCTCTCTCTCTCCCCCCTCTCCTCTGTTTGTCTCTCCATTTCTCCTTTCCTATATATATATATATATATATATATATATATATCTCACACACTCTCTCTTGCTCCTCTCTCTCTCTCCCCTCTCTTTCTCTCTCCATCTTTTTCTCCATGTGAAAAATTTTGAAAAATAAAATTTCACATGAAAATTCTCAAAAAAATATATTAATAATTGAAAAGTGCTGATAACTATGTCCATTGATTATTATTTTCTTCTCACTAATTTTGTAAATTTTTTTCCCCTACTAATTATTTTAATTTTCAAAGCCTAAAACAAAAATTTTCTTGAAACAAAGAATTTAAAATTAGTAAAAAGGTTTATAAATTTTAAAAATTAAATTTTATGACAAACTTTAAGAAAAAAATTAAAATTCTATTTCTGTGATGCAAATGCCAATTTTTGAAAATTAATTAGTTATAAGATCAGTTGTATCATGTATTTTCCCCTCTCTGCCTCTCTTGCTTTCTCTCATTGTCATCTCACTCACTCACTCACTCACTCTCTCTCTCTCTATCTCTCCATTTCTAGATAAACAATACACAAATATGTGTATGCGTAAGTGTAAATGGTACAAGTAAACACAAATGCCTGAACACAAACATATGTAAATTCCGTGTTCATGTTTACATGTTTGAGCTTGTTCATTGTGAGATCAAGAGATAGAGGAATAGAGAGAGAGAGAGAGAGAGAGAGAGGAAGGGAAAGGGGCGGGGTGAGATAGAGGGTGAGGAAGGAAGATAGAGATAAATTTATGTATAGTATTTTTTAAAAAAAAAAACCTAAGATTAAAAGGAACAAAGCTATCCTTAAATATTCATACCAATTATAATAATTATGAATCTTATTACCCATAAAAACGAATTATTTTTACTAGCATACTATAAATCATAATTCTTCCTTAGTAATTGTTATTAAAATGAGTTAAAGTTTCTATTATACAATATGATAATCTAATTTTCACTAGAAAATGGCTCTCCCATACTGGCACGACACTTGTCATGAATCACATAAAATTAGACTTCTCATTGCTTGACTTACTTATAGAAATGGTGTGCATAACGTGATCCGATGTGTTGGCATACCTACTCAACTTAACTCATAGCCTTTTGATGCAATGACTATTCCAACAAAAAGCCATTTCTTCACATGTGTCATATCACGTTGTTGGATATAAATATAATAGTTGTGTCCGATGGTAAATTCTAAAAAGATATAACTAATCTATATATGTTCTCTCATATTATCATATTCATAAATTTGTTAAGCATTTTATTAATTATGAATTTCACATCAATGAAGCTACGAAGTAAAATGTTGTAAGCTTGTGGTTGTGCTGAACAACAATTAACAATTGTGTCAATGGGTTGTGCACTACTTTAATTGCTAATTTATTGTTTTTTTATTTATTAGACTATAAAATTCTTCTTAAATTATTATCTTCCTGATCAAATAAAAAATTTTGACAAATAATTGTAATTTTTTTAATCTTAAAAATAAGTCTAGTGAAATACTGAAATTAATGAAAATGAATTTAACATGTTTGAAGATTTTAATTTAGAAAACTCAATCTCATCTGATTTTCCTCCCAAATCTCTCTATACAACTCAAAAATTAAGCTTAATAGATAAATTTTTGTACTATGGAACTTTTAATAATAAAAAAATATTGTACGATTTACTGAAAAAAAGTCAACCAAATACATATATTATAAGAATATGTAAAGCCGTCAAACTTTTAGTGTGATGTCAAACAATATATTTTGATTTTGGATCTAATTTAGGTTAGCATATACCAAAACTTTTAGTGTGATACCAAACAAAAAATTAAATAGAATAGGGTTGTGTGATGCCAAAAAATTCTTAATAAAAAAAAATACTTTATGTGATATTTCAAATAATATACCAAGACAATATGATATATTATATCTTAGACAGACTCACCTTAGCAACACTAAAATTAGATTAAATTTAAGTTTCACATCTCCTTCAAAGTATGATCATGAGCATGCAATAGAAATAATAACTATATTAATTATTAGTATGAGTCTTCTATTAGAATTTGCAGGAGATCCTATTTTTGTATATTTTATACAACAAAAATATTCAACATGCATATTATAAGATGTCTATGTTGACATGTTGCAATGATCATATCATCAACTAGGCCTTATCCATAATAATTAGGGTTGACTATTTGGATCTTATTTTTTAGTGAACTCTATTAAAAAATATATCTACTTTTAGCTACTTAGTTATTATATTCATATTTAAAATTTCTACTTAATTTCCTATGCCTACCTCTAGTTTTTTTTTTTCATCCCTCCACTCAAATAAAGTCACACTTCCTAACCTGTGCACTAAAAGATTTGTATTGGATATGACAAACTATCTCAGATAATTCTTCCATATTTTATCATCTATAAGAGTTATTTTAATCTTCTTTCAAATATTTTCATTTAAATATTTATCATTCTGAGCCTAATCACACAACTATCATTCCATCCTCATTTATGGAAGTCTCATTCTTTGAATATATTACATATTGGTCGCTCAACATTTACTTTCATATACCATGATTGGTCTTAACATTGTTCCAAAAAAATTTTCTTTTTTATTTATCTGGTACTTGTCTATCACAATAAATCCTTAATCGCACTCTCCATTAGATTCATCCAACCGTAATCCTATGTAATACAACTTTTTAATCACCTTGTATTTACTTAATAGAAAGCCTAGGTACTTGAAATTACTAATATTTGATACTTCTTGATTTCTCATCCTGATTACTACTTCATTATTAATCTTAACATGATTAGACTCATATTTCAAGTACTCTATCTTACTATGACTAATTCTAAATCTCATGGACTCAGGTGCAACCCTCTAGGTTTCTAGTTTCCTACTTAACCACATTTTAGTCTCATCAACCAATAATATATATCTTATAAAAATAATATCTTCTCCTACTTCTTGGAGATTGCTTATCAATTCATCCAAAATTAGCATAAAACTTTAAGGATTGAGTAATGAACCTTAGTGTAGTCCCACAACTTATTGAAACTCTTGAGTGACATCTTGAACCAATTTAACTCTAGAAATCACTCTCTGATACATATTTTTTATTAGTTCAATATAGACTCTTGATACTTCTTTTTTGCATAATACCAACAATAAGCCTCTTGGGACTCTATCATAAGATTTCTTTAAATTGATAAAAAACATATATAAGCCTTTCTTATTTTCTCTTTATTTGTTGATTAATTTTCTTATTAGGTTGGTAGCCTCCATAATATACCAACCTGACCTAAATCAAAAAATTAATTCTCAAAAATATTTAATTTTCTTCTTTGTATGTGTTCAATCATTTCTTCTTAATATTTCATTGAGTGATTAATAAGTCTAGTACTTTGATCTTGTTAAACAACCTATTCAACCATATCATGTCTTTGTCTCCATGACCCTCCAAACTTTAATAGGGATATTATCATGCCCTAGGGGTTTTTTTATATATTTTTTTTCTTGAGAGCTTCTCTAACCCCTATGAGTTTTATCTTGGCTTCATATCTAAAGTTATTTAGTCCTTTACTACCTTCAATTTTTAAATCTAAATACATGAACCAATTTAAAAGATCATGAAAATATATCCTTAATCTCGCTTTTACTTTTTTTTTATCTTTTATTATAATCTGATTATTTCTTTCTTAATGTACATTACCTAATTATTGTCTCTTCTCATTTTCTTTATCATTCTTATTAGCTTAAAAATATTATTTTTTTCATTCACTACTTTATTCTTTTCATACCTGACTAATGATCTATTCTTTTACTTTATCATCCTAATTAGCTTACAAATATTAGTTCACTCATCACTCTTTTATGTTTTTTTTTTGCATCCATGTACAACCTTATAGTATTTTATTCTTCTGATTATCTTTAAAACAAGTTCATTTCTCCTTAATAGTTTATTATATCTCAAGTTTTTAGCTCTAGATTTCTCTATGTGAGTAAATATACAATCTTTTTAGATATTTTTTATGTATTTTTTTTACTTTATTCTACATAGTATTCACATATATATCCAAAGGCTAATTAACTTTGTTATCTAGTTTTTTCTCAAAATATTTATCATTTTGCTTTTTAGATTCAACCATTTTGCTTTCAAAAACTTATTTTAAGTCTCTTTATGATTATACTTTCCACGACATAGATTAATTATGGCTAATCTTGACTACTTAGACTCTCGCCTGGTATCCTTTTTATAATCTTTGCATAATATTTTATCATATCTTTTAAAAAATTATAGAAAAATTATAAGCTAAAACTAAAATAAAAAATGCTTATGTTAAAGCATGTATTAGCTATAAAAAAAATCATAAACTAAAACTAAATCAAAGAATGCTCTTCCTGATGCATTCCTTTCTTCCAATTCAAATCATCTATGTTGCCTCTTATAATCACTATTAATTACCCATAAATGTCCATTTAAATCTTCACTAATTTTGATCATTTCTTCCCTTGGTATACTTTGCACAAATCCATTTAAATATTCCCAAAAAAAAGATTTATTTATTTTTTCACCGAGTCCTACATGTGGATCATATATGTTAATCACATTTTATATCTTTTCACTTATTATTAGTTTGATTGTTATAAATCTTTCACTAGTTCACTTAAAATTATAAATTTAAATGTTATAGTTTTCATCCACTAGTAATTATTATCCCAAAACTATTCATATTTGTCTCCTTGCTCACTTACCAGAGGTAATAAGTATTAATCTTCCAAGATTCCTCATCCTTCCACTTTGTCTCTTGTAAATATCTTATATTAATATATCTATACTTTAAGGTTTAAAGTACCTCTAAGAACTTACAATTCAATGACTCAATTTCAAAGAACCTACCTTAAACATATTAGCTTGAGCTAACAAATTTACTCTCCCTTGTCCATTAAAGTGTGTGAACCCTTGCTTTTTTTCTCACTATGATTGAGCATGAGCAATATTGCAGTGATCATAGCTAAGACACTATGCCCAGACTATGTAGCACATTAGTTAAAGTGAACAACTTTCTAACATCAACATGTATCAGTAATTTAGGATTCATTGAAAAATTGTAACAAATTAATTAAGGTCACACACATAGTTCATGCAGGAAAATGACTAATACATACTCTCTCACACACAAACACACACACACACACACACACACACACACACACTTACTCACTCACACCCATACACCCTCTTTATTCAAGTTTTAGATTGACATTGCAAGCATAGCTATCATATGTGAAGTTAATAATTTAAGATGTTTGAAAATATAGTGGAGTGATATTAATGATATCACATATATGGACTATCTAAAAAAAATGCTTCATGCATGAGTCTTAGTCTATCATAGTGATTCAAATTAGATATTAATCTAGTTTCTAATTTGAATTTATTCAGGCTCTTATAAAATTTATTAACATATCTAATAAATTATAAAAAATTTCATAACTAATATAACTCAATAAGCCTAAAAAAGAAAAAAAAATCTAACTTGGTATCAAATATCATTGCAATTCAACATCCTTAATATTTGAATGATGTGTAGAAACCAAAATATTTTATTCAGTTTCATTAATAATAAAACTGATGATGCCTTAATAATTAAATATGATTGGAAAATAAGAATTTCAAATTTCAAAATTTATATATATATTAATGATATAATGAATATATGTTCTTTTATATAGACTTTTATATCTTCCATTGCATTTAGGTGTGTATATAATATTAGTTATGTGTTTCAACATTATAAAGAACATTACTATTTTAGTGAAATAGCTAAAAAAATATAAAAAGAATATTTAAAATATTAGTGAATCATTCCACTATGTTATTGTTTAGCTACTTTCATGGATCCAAGAATTGAGATAGAACATAGATGAGATTCAAAATGTTTATTATATAAATTATTTAAAATATTAGTGCAATAAGTTATCTTATTGCATGAATCAACTGCAAGGAACAGAGTGTAGAACATATGTAGTACAAATAAATACATAAATTATATAAATAATATAAAAATAAACATGATGGTCTAGTATACCTACAAGTACTATGACCGAAACTATATTCATAGATCATGATTTCTTCATTTAGTTAGGTGAGGGAAAAGCAAGAGGTGGTCATTCTAATATGCATGGGTTGTCAAAATAACTAGATACCAATTACTATTTACACATATCCCCAAATGACATAAAAATATTTGACATGTTCATTTAGTTGAAAACTTACAAATCCATAAAATAATTGTTATCTAAAATCATGTGACCTATTAACCCCTTCCCCTTCAGTGTCTACTATAATTTCATAGTTTACAATTTCTATCATGGAAAATGTTATTATAGATAGAAGAATGTGTCCAAGATTGATCATATCATTGGTATATTTGGAGGATTAAAAATATATGTGCATAGCTCTTAAAGTTTAAGTTGCTAAATTAAACAACCAAGATTAGGATAGCACATATGATGATGTCATCTAGAATTATAATTTATACATGCAACACGACTTTAAGAGATTATACTTTTTATGTTGTATTTTTTTTCATATTTATTTTATTATATATAATTTTTTATTTTTAAAGAATTTTATTGCATTAAATATTTAAATTTTATTCAATTAAAACTTTATATATATTTTTGTTCATTTTTATAATTTTATTTTTTGAAGATTAATTTTTTTTGGAAAGTTGTTTTTTTTTTGTTCAAGTTCATTGACTACATCTAGTCACTCTCAACATATCAAGCCTAGGATAGGGTTAGCCATAGCATGGACCACTAGGCATATAGTTGGATTGGATTGAGTCAAGCCTTGCTGTTTTCTTGATTCCAATCTAGCATAGCATGAACATAGGTCGTCAGACACATGACATGGCCTTGTGTCATGGATGGGCAAGAGGTAGTGTCATGAATGGGCAAGAGGGACTGTTATTTTCATGCCTAGCCTACTTATAGGCACAAGCAAAGTGAGTCACATGCTCATGGCTAGGCATGAAATGTGCTTCAAGCTAGGGCATGTCAGACACATTTCAAACTCAACCCAGCATGACTGAAATATCACAAGTTGCCTAGCAAGAAACTGTCATGTTAGACTACCTTAATTTTAATGATTGTTGGGCTAACATTGTCATTTTAACACTTAAATTATCAAATAATTTTAAAATCAGAGATTTGTTTGTCCAAATATAATTATGCTCCCACCTACCTAATTAAAAAATACATTTCTCATCTAAGTTAATTGAATTAATAATGTTTCATTATAGGCCACATAAAAAAAGATATTTTACTTCCCTACCAAATCTTGTATGTTTCTTGATTTTACAAGTCACATGATTGAATGTGGCAACATAAATATTTAGGATAAAGTTTGAACAAGTTCTAATTTAGTGAAATTATTTAAATAAAGGCAGCTCATTGTGTGAGTATTTTCAAGATGCCATATTTGGAAAAATAATTGTTCTAACATGCATTAAAATAATGTCAACTCTCCTCCAGCTTTCATTTATGCCCCCCATGAATAGACATAAAAATCAATTAGCTCAGACAACACTGTACTACTACTATCATGTCAATGTGAATTCAAAATAAAAAAATAAAAAATTAAAAAAAAAATATTACAAAAATATGTAAGGCAAAATGCATCATTACAAAATTACTACAAAAATGTGTAAGTAAAAAAACTAAACATGTCATCTTAGCTACTTTATCCAAGTCCAATAGAGAAGTTCAACGATATTGCATAAAAATTAAATAGCTTATCATCATGCCTATTAATTTTAAAATATAAAGCTTAAAATCACTATCTCATAAATTTTTACTCTATTATTAAATTTTTTCTCAAATCCATGGGGTACAATTCCCATAATTGTGTTTATCTTTAATAGAGTTGTTGGATGTAATGATGTTATTCATTTGACTATCGACTATAAAGATGTTTGAGCTGTAATGATGTTATAATGTTTGCAGTAGAGAGTTAAATAGTGTCAAATCTCTCAAAATACTATTATTCCATCTACCTCTACCAAGTCAAACAAAGTAGTTTGTTAATGTTGCATGACTAATAAATAGTGTATCATCTTGTGTACTAATTTTGAAAGACAAGACTTATATCACTCTCTCATATATTTTTACTCTAGTATTAAATTCTCGCTCAAGGAGTTTAATTCATATAACTAAGTGTTTGTCTCAAATAGAGTTGTTTTAGGACTAATAAATAGTGTATCCTTGTTTCTCACACTTTTTATGAGGTTACTGATAAATCATTAATTTATGATTAATCTTGTAAAGCTATTATAATAAACAAGGCGGAGGGGCTAGTATCAATATTTTTTTCAGATCTTAAATTTAATTGGAAATAACTTGATCATCATAAACCTATCCCTATTACACAGGCAAAGGTTATAATGGCATCAACAATTAATATTTGAAGAATAAGTGTTTATTCTTGTTGGTCTAGATGATGTATATTTTTTTTCTGGGGGTGAAACCATGTTTTCAACCTTGAAACATGAAGTAAAATATTGGAATATTATGCTAAATCAGGGAGACATATCTCAAGATGCTATGGTGGCTAATAACTTGTTCCATCTTAATTTTGTCATCCTAGTTTTTCAATGATAGTTGGTGGACCATGTTCTCATTTCCAAAGCAATAAGCTTGTTGTGGATTTATGTTTTAATAAAAATGGGTATACATAATGGTGACATGATTATAAAGAATGGTTGAGGACAAGAAGCAAAAGTGAAGTTGCATTGTGTGCCTCAACACCATCTTCTATTTTGGTGATAAATCCTATATACACATCTCACCCAATAGTGGAATCCACTCTTCTGTAATATTCAATTAATAGAGGTAAAATATTAATTGCTACTAATGCAATAAGGGATCATGAATAGATTTTTGATTTCTGTGCCACAAACATGACTTTTGATTCATCTATTTTATGTGATTGTTGTTTGTCTAGAATTTTTCTATCACCAAATAAAATGGTGTTTTTATCCTTAACTAGAGCTAGAATATTTGGCCTAACTCCATATTATATTATTGGAATACACCATGTTGATTCTTGCCCTCACACCATAATAAACTTCACAATTAAATTGTTTGGTATTAATCTATCCTAATTTTTATCTTCTTTAGGATATCAGGAAAATGGAGGTCATTAGGCAAGGTACTAAGAGAAAAGGTATTGTACTATGTGGATAATGTTTGTGCAAATCATTCTCTATCTACAAAAGGTTATAGTGTTGACGAAGATCAAATTTGGTTATGACATCGATGATTGGGTCATGTCTCTTTTGAGTACTTGGCACATATATTTTCTGATTTAATTTCAAAAGCTAAATAGTTTGATCGATAAGAATTAAGAACAAAGCAAGACCTTTAGCTCAAGGGTTTACTAAGACACATGTTATTGACTATGAAGAACCCATTGATTCTATGGCAAAAATCAATACTATACAACATTTTTTTATCATTGATTGAAAATGTGTTTGACCTTTATAGCAATATAATGTAAAAATATTTTTCTTCTTGAAGATCTAAAAAAAGAAATATATATGTCATTACCTCTAGTATATGATGCACTTTGTACTTTTGGTAGTGTGGTTTGTAGGTAGAAGAAGGCTTTATATGTCTCGAAATAGTATCCATGTGTCTGATTTGGTAGATTTTGAATTATGATGAAGAAATAAGGATATAAACAAAGCAATGCAGATCATATTTTGTTCTTAAAAAATGTAGATGATAAAATTATATCTTTTATGATATAAGTGAATTATATGATAATTATAGGGAATGATCTCACAAAGTTGAGAAAACTGAATGATTATATTTTTTCTGAGTTCGACATGAATGATTTGGAAAGATTGAAGCTCTTCTTATGTATTGAGTTTAACCATTCTAAACAAAGTATTTTTTTATCTCAACATTATTATGTGTTCAACTTGTTAGGAAAGATAGGGATACTTGGTTGTGAGGCAATAAAATCTTCTATTGAGTAAAACCATAGCTTTGAAGCATGAACTAACCATACCCCAACTACCAAAGGACAATACCAAAGGTTAGTAATTTGCTTAATTTATTTTTCTCATATAAGGCTTGATATTGTATATACTGTAAGTGTGCTAAGTAGGTTCATCCACAATTTGGGCATGCAAATTGCAACATATGGATGTAGTTGTAAGGATAATGAGACATTTGAAGTCAGCACTAGGAAAGGGTCTTTGATTTCAAAACATGGCAATACATATATTCTAGGGTACTCATATTTAGATTAGGTTGAAAAAAGAGATAGAATATCAATTTCAAGATATCTAACCATTGTTGGAGGCAATTTTTCACTAGGAAGACCAAAAAATAAAAGGTTGTTTGTCTCTCAAGCACAAATGCTGAGTATCAAACAATGGTGAAAAGCATTTGTGAATTACTATTGTTGAAAAGTCATATGGGGGAGTTGGGGTTCTCTCTTGGAAAGGATATGAAGTTGTTTTGTGATAACCAAACAACAATTAAGATTATTAAAAATATTGTACAACACTATCACACAAAACATTTGGAAATTGAACATAACTTTATCTATGAGAAGTTGGAGAACAACGAAATAGGAGTGTCATATGTTTGTACTAAAGGTCATCTTGCATATATGTTAATAAAAGTCTTATCAAACTCATCATTTGTAGATTCCCTTGTCAAGTTGGGCATATAAGATATATATGTTCCACATTGAGGGGTAGTGCCAAATATTATAACTATTGTACAGGTGTGTACCAAATATGTTTTGTCAAATATTTTACAACTATTGTATAGGTGTTTAAAAGTCTTTTCTTCTCATTTTCTCCTTATAAACCTAATATGCGACGATGACAAAAAGAAGAAAGGGGGTTTCCATTTTGTCAATTTTAGCTTTTTTTTTTGTTTTTCTTTCCTTTCATTTTTTCACAATCACAATGCAAACCTAAAAACTAAGAAAATTAAGTATTTATCTTTCTTTTTTTTCTAAATTTTTCTAGTTTTTATCTTGTTTTTTTTTCTCATTCATTTTTTTTTCACAATTACAGCACACATATCTAATTGGAGGCTTTAAGAATTTATAAAAAATATATAACATATCATTCACATGTTTACTAAAAATATTATTGAAAAATGAATTCAAGAAATACCTGAGTTGATCACAATTGGGTAGAACAAATTGGAGATAAAAAAATATTACATATCCTCATATACAATCATTTAAAATTTGTGATGACAGATAAAAATTTTCAGGTAATATTGTATGATGCACAATTTTACACAGAAAGTTTTCAGTTGCAAAGATAATATTTGCTTTAGAATTCTTATTCCACACAATGTCATTTTTTGATGTTCAAAGATATTAAAAATTTTTCTAATATAAAAAAACATTAAAGAGAGACATCATACTTTATGACCTTATAAGTGTTTTGTATAGACGCCCACATACCCATGACAACTAAAAATGATGTAATCTCTATTAGGTAAAGTGTGTTGCTATATCAGATAAATAAGTGAATATTGACCACCTTGCTTATGAATGTCCAATTTCATGAATAAATAAATAATTTGAAAAAAAAATTTACAAATTTAATTGATCTGTGGATACATAAGCAAAGAACTAAAAAAAACTTGTATAGAAAATAACATTTTGATGTCTTCATTCTAGAAGATGATAATATATTGTTTGAAGGTGTTTGATCAAATAATTTTTGTTCTTCACCTTATTGTAAAAATATATGTGGATGCAATATATATACAAAATTATTAATAATACCATCATGATGAATGTCATAAGTTTTAATGAAATAGAAAAAATGCAAGAATGTAATCCAAGTTATCAATTCAATATGAATGATTTGATTTCCTAAGGAATTGACTGGGTACTTGAATGACCTCAATCTTATTTATGGAAACTTAAATAAAATATGATGCATAGCTAACTAATGATCTATAAAAAAGAAGAAGAAAGGAACAAAATATCTAACAAAACAAGTAAACATATAATTGAATATTAAAGGGACTTGTTGAGACTCAGTTAGTTATCAAAGCCATAAAATTACATACTCAGTTTAGTACAATAAAGTTTGCTTAATTTAATTTATATGATTATATATTTTATTAATATTTAATCATTTCATTTCATTAATTTGTACGATATTATTGAATAGTAAATTCTTACTTTTATAAATGTTCACAATAAATGTATTAAATCTTATAATAGTACATTATGGTCTGAAAAAAATATAAGGCATGCCCAAGAATATGTGACATAAAATTTTTATTATTATAAATATTTTAACAATTATTTTAAGTGAAATATATTTATCTAGTCATTTTTAAAATCTGACCACTTTATATTACTAAGCAAAATAAAATATAACATTAATTATTTCATGACATAATAATATAATCAGACATTTTGAGAGATACAACTATCAAATTACTACTTGTCATATTTTCTCAAGGGACACAAATCATAGTGGTAAATTATTGATAACAATAATGAAATATGATGCAAATGTTCACCTTGTTTAGATGACGTTTTTATGTTCGATGATAATACACAAATACATAGTGATCTTACCAAAACTACCAGAGTCAGTTATTGTTTGAACATCATTCACACATCAAGAAAGATATATTCTAGCTCAAGGATGTTTTTTTTTTCTTCAAACTCAATTTATTAATATTTTCTCATAAAAATAGCTTCGCTAGGACAAGTAGTTGCAGCCATGAGCTCTGTTTTAGTAGTTGAGGGTGTGATAACATGGCCTTACTAAACCTTCAAACCCTTCCTTATAGAAAACTCTAAATTTAGTGGTTCCTTTTAAGTGCCTCAATATTTGCTTGGCTACCATCAAATGCTACATAGTTGGGTTGGTCAAGGTCATGTATATGAAATTCAAGCTTGTTGAAAACATCAAATCTAGTATTGTATCTATTATGTCAATGAGGCATCCCACCATCTACTAAAACAAAGTTTCATCAATATGAACTCCATTCTCATACTTTAAGAGATCATAACCTATATCAATGAGATTATGAACTTAGTCTGATTTCAATTTTATAAACCAAATTCACTCCTGTCTTTTTTGTACCCATAAGTAGATTAGTGAAATCTAAAATTTTATTCCTTTCCATTTCTTATATTCCCACTCTAAACACTCCCTATCCTTCATTTTCACAAGTTTGAAGGCTGCCAAGTGATTCTTCGATGACTTCCTCTTCTTCCTCACTCATGTACCCCTCATAATTATTTTTCACTGCCTTATTGTCTATTTTTACCAACTTATTGTCTATTTTTCACTGACTTATTGTCTATTTTCACTGACTTATTGTTTATGTTCAATGCCTTATTATGTTCATCATCATCCCATTCTTGACTACAATTATGCACTCATCATAATTCATATCCCAACTCCAACACTTATCCGCCTAAAGCACTACAACTCTAATAACAATAATCTTCTTTACAATTAGACATTGGAGTTTATATACCTCAGGCTCTTCACTTAGTCCCAAAAACACACAAACAATGATACTCGTATCTAGTTTTTCTTTCTCAAATCAAGATTCAAGAACTTACATGTGCCGTGCTTTAAATTACTTAGCAAATGGTCTGCTTAATCTCTAGGCTTCCTTATATGTTTGATTATTTGTAGACAATGTAGGACTCTGAATTAGAACATGTGTTCTCACATATATTTCCTTCCACTAGGTCCTTGGAATCATACATTTAGAATGCAAGCATCAAACAATGTTCATCATAGTTTAATTTTCCTTTCAACTACTCAATTTTGTGGAAGAGTACATGTGTCATTCAAGTTCCTCTTGATGCCATGCTCCATTTAGAAATCATTGAATTCAGGTGATTTGAACTCTCTTCCACTATTTGTTCTCAAACAATTAATATATCCTCATAATTTTCTCTTCAAGACAACTCTTATCATGTTTGAACATGCCATTAATGCTTCAAATTTATCTACAAAATAATCAATCCATGCTTTTTTAGTAATATCCTCACTAATAATTTACTTATTGTTACCATTGGAGATGGAAGAGATTGGCTGCAAATATTTACTTCAATGAATGGGAGCTTCTTTGTGACCCTCCAATTGTTTTATTTTATAATTGCATCTTTGTGTTGATTTCCAATCAAGTAGTTTGTACACATTATTGTTGGAATGATGGATTTAGGTAACTCATTTACTTTTTTCTTGAGCTAGAAAATCATTAACCCTCTGTAGCACAATTGTCCATATCAACAATGCCAGCATAGGTGTGTTGAATCATGCGCGTAAGCCCAAATATAAGTTGGATTATTTGGTTGTGAATGTGATTGCAACACAAACATCCAATTTGTTGTATTATGAGCACTCTCATGATGATCAATCTTGAGTATTCCATGATGAATTAGAACCTCCACCAATTTTTCTTGTAGATGACCAATGCTTAAAAAATGTTCTTTAGATAAGACAAAAAAAAACTTCACTAACCTCTATAAATTCACTTACTTTTAATCTCATGCTGCATTTTCCAAATATATGCATCCTTGTATCATTTCCCAACTTTACCATCTGCATGAAGCCCTCATTTAAATCATTGTATATACATATAAACTATGTATATATCTAGTGTATATATGTACACAATGAATTTATACTATGCATATAAATACGTATTGTGTTTACATACTTTATGTACAATGTGTATATATGGTGTATATACATATAGACATTGTATATATTTTGTACTCAAATTCGAAGCCAAAGCTGAATTGAAATTATATAGTAAGGTCAATTAGAGCTTGGGTTGGGTTCCCACTAATTATGTATTATTTTAATAATGTAAAACATTATTATTCCTAAATTAAATATAATTATACTAATTATTTACTATTTTTATCTCCTAGACTTTTACTTATTTTTTAGAGCACTAAATCAATATTTCTAGATTTGGAGCTCAAAAAATATGAAATTCAATATTATAATTTTTTTAGAATTGACGTGCCATATATATATATATATATAGTGTGTGTGTGTGTGTGTGTGTGTGTGTGTGTGTGTGTGTGTTTGTGTCTATGTGTCTGTGTATGTGAAATTGTCTTAATTTTTTTTTTGAAAATTTAATTAAACTAAAATATTATAAATCATTTATGTTTAAAATAATCACACACACACACACACATTAATATATATATATATATATATATATATATATATATATATATATATTGTGTGTGTGTGTGTGTAAATGTAATTACAATTTTTTGATTTTGAAAATTTGTATAAAATAAAATGTAAATTATTTATTTTAAAAACATACATACATACATATATAATATAATATATATATATATATATGTATGTATGTATGTATGTATGTATGTATGTATGTATGTATATGTATATACATATATATGTACATGTATGTATAGGGAGTTCTAGCTCTATATTGGAAGTTCACTTACTCATACTTAGCTTTTGGTGTCAAGAATGGTTACTTCTTCATGCTAACTAATCCTCTTTTTTTTTTTTTTTGTGAATGAAAAAATTGAATTACAAGGTTAAAACATGATTTTATTTTCAATCCTTGCATTACCTTAATATTATTATTATTAAGAGAATTTTTCATTCAAGATCAAGATTATGTTCTCATTCAATGACTAAGGTGAAAATCTATATTGCTCAACATATCACTCTTCTAACTTCATTACCATACATGGATTTTTTTTTTTTTGTTAAAAATAGTAACATTAGGCCTGGGGATGAGCCGATTTCTTTAATTTGCTAAATCTAGATAGATATACATGAATTCCAATTTCCAAATCATATATATGTTGAATTAAAGTTTTGTTTGGATAATACAAATTCAAACTAGATTTATCATTGTGATTAGGATATTTAATTTTTTTACAAACTAAAAAAAGTAATTATAACCAAAATGTAAATAAGAATTAAAGGCACTTTTTTTAGTTAAAAAAAACTAATAAAATTGATAATATCGTTTGCTAAAATCTTCTCTTTTGCAACCTTAATCTTTTTAACTAATTCTCCATAAAAATTAAAAAGTTCTCAATAATCCAAATTTTAGGAAAATTTAAGTTTATGTGAGATTTAGTTAATCAATAGTATGATAGTCCGACTGGCAAATAGGCAAGATGACCCAAATCTAGGATTACAATTCGATCATCAGGAATGTCAAATATGTGGCTAGAAGCATTTGTCAAATACTCTACTACTCATACTATTGGGATGAGGGTATTGCCTACTCTAACCCAGAGCACATATATGAGAGGGTCAAGGGATAATATGGGAATGAGATGAGTTGAAAGGAGAGAGGAGGGGAAAATAAAATAAGATTCAATTTTTCTTTTTGATTAAAAAAATTTCTAGAAAATTTTATTTATCTCATACAATTCTAACATCATTTTCACTTAAAGATATTATTTTCAAAAAAAAAAAAGTATTTCTAAAAAAGAACTTTCGTTAATTTTACAAGTATGAAGACAACATGAAATAAACAAAGTGATCCATAAGGGATGTTTAACCATTTTCTTCTCCAAATTATAAATTTAAAGTGCACACACTAATTGGATTAAACAAACACTTAATCACACAATGTTTGTTCGCAAATACTATAGTTTAAAAAAAAAAACATTTCTTCTCATTTATGGTATTTAAATGTATGCTGATAATTGCTATAATCCATAAAGTAAACAAGATTAAAAAAAACAAATAAATATAAAACACACACACATAACACATGCTAACTCACAATTGTTCAAATCATAAAGATATATATATTTTTGATTTTTGTTTATGAGAATAAAAACAATATATTTTTTAACATTCATATTAAAGTTTATTTGCAAGAGTTTTCCACACACATACATGGAAGCCTATTGCCATCACTTATTAGTGATTCTTACTTAGATATATATTATCTTTTTTCAACTTAATAATGAATGGTCAAAATTTCATCTTATTATAGGCATACAGATACACACACACACACACACACACAAACACACACACACACAAACAAACACACACACACACACACACACACACACACACACACACACACACAAACACACACACATAAATACATAGAACTAGCTATAATTTTATAATTCATACTTTCTATTAAAACTTGATTTTAAAATCTCATATTTTGCTTCACTTGCTAACAGGAAGACACAATAGCTGTCATAAACTAGAAAGAATATACACATCAGGGCCATCAATCAGTATTTGTTCACAAATGTTATGAGCCATACACAACATATAATACATACATACATACATACATACATACATATATATATATATAGAGAGAGAGAGATTTTTGAGTTCTTCGTAGATTCATCTAGAAACAGCATGTTTAGCTGAAGTAGAGAATCAGCTGCACGAGCTGCCAAGGTCAAAATCCATGGTGTAGTCATATTCTATGGTTGGAATGAGAGAGGCCATAAATTTTAAGAACAGGTACAGATACCTGCAAATCAACAGAAAATGTCATTAATTTTGTGTCAGGTTTGATCAGTCAGAGTTCACCATTAGGCAATAGCAAGAGTTTTAGTTCACTAAGCGTCGCGTGTTCTTGCTGAAAGGACGACAAGAGAGCTCACTTTTCAACCTGTGGCTCAACACCGCGCGACAGAAGAACATCAATGATTTTCTTCATCACGGCCCCATGTCTGCATGGATGAACAGATGCGTGCTTTCCGGGCAAGTGAGGATGATCTTCTATAGTTACCTGAAAGAAACAAGAATTTTGTTTTATTTTCACAAAATATATTACTAACACATGTGACACGTCAGAAAAAGTGGGCATGGGCCGAACTCATCCCCAAAATCTAACTCGGAGGAAGGGAGAACCCAACCCATAGTCCATGCATAGAGATAATCATTACTTAGAATTTTCTGATGTGTAACATTTTAACACACCCTCTTCATACCCAGGGCTAAATACCTTTGATAGACTTGTAGAAAAAAAGGCAAAAAAATTTACAGATAAATAAACAGATAGAAAGATAAAAAGATAGAAAGATAAACAGATAAACAAATAGACAAATAGATATACAAATTGACATATAGACAAATAGATATACAAATTGACATATAGACAAATAGACAAATAACAGATAGACTCATAAACAGATAAACAAATACACATAATAACAGATAGATAAATAGATAGATTGACAAATAGACAAATAATTAAAGATCTGAAGGTAGCTCATATCATCTCTAATATCGTGTTAAGAATTAGGCTTTGGACGAACTTATTCCCAAAAACCATAGGTCGTGCCAAAGTTGCCCAGCCCAGTTGACACCTCTAGGAAAAAGACCATCAATAAAACTTATTTTTGGTTTAACTAATAATTAATATCAATTACTAGGGTAAATTCTTGAAATAATTTAGTAATCTCACATACTCTCGGTCAAATCATTAAAGTTTTCAATTCTTGAAAACTTAAAATGTTCTATTATAAGAGCTATGGGATACCTAGTGCATAGACTACCATTTCAGTACGTGGTGGTCTGGGAGAAATTAATATCTTAATAATCTTATTATCAAAAATAAAAAAAAAAACTATATCTGAGAAGTCTTAAGCCCAAAAGATATCTCTATTGGCAACACTCGTACTCATATAATACAAAAACTTACTATATGATCATTCATCATAATAATATTCGCGATCAAACATACATAACTAAAAATTCTTATCAGATATAATGTGTTGGTTTTTATGTAATTATACACACTCATACTCATATTTATTAACATATGAATATTGATTTTGTATCAGCATATTCTTTAATATATGGCGACACTAGAAATAAGTATTGTGAAATTATATACTTTATATCAAAATAAAGTTCAGATAATAAATATCTAACTTTGAACCTGAGCTAATTCATCCAATAAAACATCATTTTTGCTCTATCAAGAAAGGATGTTGCTATTTCATATAGTTTGAGTGTCGATGTCAATCATCTATCCTCGGTGCTCTTGAAGTACTTGCGAAGATTTTTTATTAGTGAGCTCATATACAAATGCCAAAGATTTCAAAATCTTGGATCAACAAATGTCACATTTCAAAAATATTTTAGCAATTTTCCATTTAACACGTGGTATCATAATCATTAATGTTTTTGAATATTATTGATTGTGATTGAAAAAAAAAAATTAAAATTATGTGCTTTTCCCTTACTGATATTTTATTCGACTAAGTTTTTTTATAAAATTTTTAATGAGATGATTATTATTAAAATTTTAAATTTCAATTTTATTTTTATCTCATATACATATACAAACACATTTATCTTTTTAATAATGTTTACAATTTACCCTTAATTTATTCCTAATTAAAATTTATTCAAGTAATTTAATAATTTTAAAGCATCCCCCTTTCCCCATTTCGATTTAATCAACTAGTTTCAAAACATTAAGACACATTCTTCTTTCTACATACTCATCTATTCAATTTTCTTTTTACACCATCTTGGTAAAGGTAAACCAACCTAACATCTTTATAAACAAATTAATTCTTTGACATAGTTACGGTTTGTCACTTTTTTAGTTTATTTTTGTTTCATTTTATTATTGATGTGAGCATCCAGTATATGGATTACCATAATTCATTGGCCGATTATATAAAATCATCACGTGTAGGTGTATGCTATTTTTTAAAGTATTATTAAAATTTTTTTGGCTAATTATTTATCATGGTATCAGAGCCAAAACTCTAAGCGAAAGCAAATCTTACAATTTGTGAAGGAGAACACATACACTATACCAGTACAATGCACGAGGAAGACACAGCGTGCAACGAGTAAAAATGTGATTCTTTAGTCAGGAGATACTAGACCACCACACAAATGATATACTTATCGATGAGGCGAATGAAAAATGGCTATACACAACAAACTCTCACCTTTTGATCACGATGTGATACTCCATCAAAATAATATTAGCATCTTGCATGCCAGGCAAGATTATTTGTGAAGTTGCAGCATCACTACCTTCATTTCAAACGTCACATATATGATATAGTTATTCGGATTATTGGACTCAATTAAAAAAAATTAGAGAGCCCAAGAAAATTACAACTCACTGTACACAATTTACTCAATTAGCTACATAACTCATTTAAATTTTTCCAGCCAATGATGCTATTGAGAGAGTAAAATGTTTGGCGAGGCTTCTAAGCATGATGTTCTCATATTTATTGCTCAATAATTTTCTAATATTTTATAACTAGGTTTTGAGCCATAAGAAATTTCTTATCAGACAAGAATTACATCACAAAGCAGTTCAATTTATATGAGAAAGACAGATATATACTGGAGAGATATCACACTATGAACTGGATAGAAGTCATGGAAGAACTAGTTATAGCAGAGACATAGACATAAAGGTTCAGTTTAGTATACGCATTACATTAGTATGTGTCAACCAAGGATAATTATTATTAATTTACTGAGATAAGACCGAAAATACTATAGATGATTGAAAATTATAGACTACCATATTCATCAAATTCATAAATTCTCACAAAATTCACCCATCATAAGCCTTAATGAAGGGGATATTCGATATTCATTCCCAATAACATAGCAAAGAAAAAGATATTTCCTAACCTTTAGGGGCTATAACTTCTAAATTATTGACTTAGAAGTCAGTATCCATATTATAGATAATCATATCTTTTTACTAATTTTTTTTACATGTTCATTAAGTATTGTGATAGTCAATGACAATTCTTCAAAAATCATTAGGTAGAACAACATTCAACTTAGTCATTTATTTTTAAAAAAAAAAAAATTTTTCACCCTCAAATCAATCTTTCCTTACCAATCTTAGGATAAATGCATATGATAAATTTTAACACTGGTCAATTGTCTCATTAGTAACCACGGCCAAACACATTTAACTTTGGAATTCACATGAGATCAAGTGCATTAGTGATGGTTTAAACACATCGATACAACTTAGTCATTTATTTCATACACATGTTTTACTTATTCTCAATTATCCTTTTAGTCTTTTTTTTAAGAATTATTTTTCTGACAACTTAATTTAAAATTTATTTTTTCTTCTGTTTATATTTATTTGCATAATCAAAAAAATTTTAAAAATATTTTCTTTGGGATTTATCATTGTAGATTACATATTTTTTATTTTATGATAAAATATCATACTCAATGCTTTATCCTAAAATTAGAGGTGTCAAACGGGCCGGCTGGGCCGGGCCGGCCAGTTTTTTTTTGAGCACGGGCGTGCTTTCGTGCCGGGCCAGGCACGGTTTTGTACCGTGACGTGCCTGGCCCGGCACGGCCCCCAGGCATGGCATGCCGTGCCGTGCCGGGCCCGCTCGGGCCTGGCCTAGCCGCACGGGCCAAACCATACAGTACGGGCCAGGAATTTTTTTTTTTAAATTTTTTTTATTTTTATTTTATTTATAGAAATTATTAAATTATATATAAAATTTTTAATTATAATATTATATATTTATAATATGAATAAAGTTAAAATTTAATAAAATAACAAAGTTTAAACTTTATTTTATAATGTAATATAAAATTAGTTTAAAATTTATTAGAATTATATAATATAGTTATAAATTTTTAAATGAAAAATTAAAACAAAAAAATGAATAAATCAATACATTTTGTTTAAAAAAATAAAAAAAAAAAAAACATAAGCAACTCAAATGAAAAATGACCAATTAGTCATTTGATACCGAATGTCCGAACCAAACAAATTATAGTTTCAACATAATGTATAAATAAAGCGTACAATCAATAAAAAACAAAACATCGAAATCAAAAAATAGTTGATCATCATCAATCGTCAATTGACATATCATGAGCATCATCAGTCACAACATCAAGATCAGTATCATATGGATCATCATCATCAGCAATCAACTCCTCCGCTATCGCGGTGGATGCGGCTGCAGTCCCAGTCCCAGTCCCAGCTCCAGCACGATCATGGATGCTAAACCTCAAATCCTCTCAATCCTTCAAACAAGCCAAAATCTCAATAATATCTGGACGTAATCTCAATCTCATATCCAAAATCACGTTCACTGTAACAAAAAAAATAGATTCCGATGTTACGCTCGACACCGGAGGAGTCAGTAGATCTCATGTCATCCTAGATAGCACGGGAAGGTGGACTCATATGATTTCCACCACTGTAATATATCAATATTCTTAGTATCAGAATGTGATAGGATTGAGCAGTAATCGACATCTAAGTACCGAGAAAGCTCGCTCCTATGTGATGGTCCACCCCTACGTTTCTCCCTCGCTAGCTGAATGAAAAAATCGTAATCTCCGAACAAGGTATCAATGTCAGTAATCACAGTCTCACTATTACCATCACTATACCTAGTATTGTAGTATGTGAACAGGTCAGTCAACTTCTCGTGAATAAACCCTACAAGTGGCTCTTCCAGGTTCATGCACGAGGAAATGTAGATCAGAGTATTTTTTACCCATTCCACCTTAACCCAATGGTCCATGCATGCAGCGAGGCAATAAAGAGATGGAACGGTGGACCAGTACTTCAAGTACTTGGTTTCCATCTCTGCAACCATATGGCCAAGTATCGGGTCAGCTCGATACTTCCTAAACATGCTACTAATATTGCATATGCACCGGAATGCAATGCAAGTAGTGGGCGTATAAACTGACGAACACATGTTCGTCGTGTCATAAAAAATCATCAGGAATTTCATAAAAGAAATTCCTGAAGCCCAGTCAGTGTCGTTAATAATAAGTTCATCACTCTTACTATTGACGTAGTCGGATATCACGTGTTCGTATCCAACACATGATTCTAACATCAGGTACGTGTAATTCCAACGATGTCTCACATCCGATTGAAATTTCTTCTTCTTAAGATTCACAGACAAATAGAGACTACCAAACTCTTGTTGTATGCGAGGAGTGTGAATATATCTTAGTGCATTACGTATATTATCCAACGCGGGGGAACACAGCTTCATACCCGCTTGAACAATCAGGTTAATCACGTGACACATGCATCTGATATGAAAAATCTCTCCTAATGATACGTCTCTAATATTCCTAACATACATGTTGATCGCAACTCCATTATTAGATACGTTATCGAATGCGACACTAAAAATTTTATTTTGAATTTTATATTCCCTAAAAATTTTCATCATACACTCAAAAATGGCCGGGTCATCATGAGGATGAAGAATCTCAGAGAATCCTAAAATTTTTTTATTTATAGTCCAGTTAGAATCTACATAGTGGTTGGTGAGACATGCATAAGATGATTCATCGTGACTTGTCCAGATATCGGACGTCACGGACACCACTCCACTATATGCCATAAATTCATTAATTATTTTTTATTTTTCTAACTTATATATCTTTAGCATGTCATTCCTAGATATGGACATAGGAATCCTACGATAAGCAGACTGAAAATATGTCTGCATGATGTACATTACCCTTGGATCTTCCGAAAATCTGATCGGAAGACCCATCAATGTGATAAGTCTGGTCATGTCATCCCTACTCAACTCGCTGGAGTATATGAAAAGAGTAAACTTTGAGACTGAACTCGATCCAGTCTCAAAAAATGCAGTGTCAAGTTGGGTTTGCCTAGGATCTAATAGACCATATTTTTTGATGCATAATTTGGCATGCCTCTTAAGGTGCCCAGACCCAAACGAACTCTTACATGTTAAATGTCTTATACAATATTTGCACCATGTCATTTCTTGTTCCTCACCCCTAACATTTTTTTTGTTTTATTATTTTAAAATGAGTCCAAACCACAGAAGTCCTAGTTTTTTATTTTTTAGAAGTTTAGGTTGAGACGACTGGAGAAACTAAAATTTCAGCAACCTTAAACCTCTGTATAATATTTTCATTTTCTAAATTTAAATATGTTTCATTAGTATTTGTCATTTTTTAGGATTTTTATTATTCAGAATAGTTATTTAGAGACTAGAAGACTGATTTTAATATTTTCTATTTTGGTCGAGAGAGAGAAATTAGAGACAGAGAGAAAGTTAAAAAAACTTTAAATAAAATACCCGGTAAAAGCAATGAGATCGGTCATGTGCATGGTGCACCACAGTCAAGCTCAAAGTTCAAAACTCAAGTTGAGATTCCCGAAAATCCAAGCTGAATGCCTAAATTCCGAGTCCCGAGAGAGAGGAGCAAGATTTTTGAAAGATAAAATAAACAATTTGATAGAAAATATGTTTATGAAAAACATAAATATTAAAGAGAGTGGATGTGAAATTTATAGTTTAAAGAAATTTTTTTTTAAAAAAAAGTAATTTTTTTTTAAATTTTTTGAATTTTTTAGGGGGCAGAATCATGAGGGCAGTTGGATTCTGCCCCCTAGCCGTTGGAGGCGAGATCCAACCGTGGAAATTTAAATTTTTTATTAACTTTTTTTCCCGTTGGGGGGGGGAGGAATTGGGTCGGTTCCGGCCTCGTGGGACCGCGGGTCGGGTCCAATCAAATCCGACCCGCGGTCTTTTTTGCGGGGGGTGCGAAGCAAGGGGGTCGGGCTCGAGGGACACCCGACACGGGACGAACCCGTACCGGTGTGCCGTGCCACGGGCACCGAACCGTGCCAGGCCCGGCAAGGCACGACACGGCACAACCTAACCGTGTCGTGCCTCGTGCCGGGCCGGGCCGGCCCGGCCGGCCTGGTTGACACCTCTACCTAAAATATGAAAAATATAAGTTAGAAAAACATACCAAAACTTTGCTTCTTGCATGCCAAACCGATATTACTAAGAACCTATTTGATCTATATATACACAAATATATAAGAATCTAATAGAGATAAAACCAAAGGGGACTTCATGTATTTTTTTTTATTTTTATTGATGATTATTTATGAATTACATTATTTTTTTTTTTCATATTAGATCCGATATTTTTTCTAATTTTTAATTATAAAAAAAATAACAATATATTATAATACATATCAGATAGCTTTAGTACTTATTGTATAGATCACAAAATCATATACTAGATTTCTTATATCGACACACTATAAAATAAGATTATAAAAAATAATAAACAAATAGATAGAATAACTTAGATACTTCTCATTGATAAGAGTGTTATGATGTATTTTTTAGGATATATAGTGTTGATCACAAACTACATCATCACATATATATCTTATTCTACCCTCCCTCATCATGTGCCCTTTTAGATCTGGTATCACGAAGTGATATTGTTTAATTTATCTCCAAAAATCTTTGAGAGTTCTTATGTTATTCATCTCTCCACATAAAAAGATAAGATAGCACCAATTTCCTTAAGATGTATTTTTCTTGGTTACTCTAGTACAAAAAAATATAAATATTTTTTATCAAAGTCAAGTAGGATTTTAACAAGTATTGACATTACATTTTTTTAACATAACTTAATTTTTAGTAATCACATAAAGAGTAAGGGCCCATGTCATATATCTAGAATCGATATCTTTTCTTTTTCTTTTATAGTCCAACTTAAGTCTCTAGTCATAAGAAAATTTTACTCATCAACTATATTTTAACTAATTGATTCATATTATAACATTTGTATAAAATCATCATAAATATCAACGAATACATATTAGGTTGACTCTAGAGATAGCGAGATTTCCAATGAGACGAAATCTCTCTCAAATTCAAATGATATAGTACTCAATGAATCTATTTCAATTCAGACATATAATAAACTAAAGGACAAGAGACTTAATCACCTAAGACTTAGAGTTAATACTAAAATAAATAAAACATACACAACTTACTCAAACTAAAGACACCTCTATTAAGTAGTCAAATAATCTTATAGTTGACCCCTCTGATTTTGACTTTCCAATTACTCTTTATGAGAAATAAAATTTATTTACTAAACACTGAATCTCACAAATTTTATCGTATCGACATATTCTTTTCTCTTTTACTTACTTTACTTCACTTGATTATATTAAGATATTCAAGTAACCTTCTAAGATGTTATCTCATTTAGGATGATATGAGATTATGATAAAAGAAATAAATATCACACTTCAAATGGACTTAGGAATTAGCACTACAACCTTCAAAAAGTTTGTTATTAACCACAAGCATGGGTCCACTACGAAGACAAGTCGAAATGAGAAGTGAAAGTTTTCTTGATAGTTATTTGAATTACATTTGCATGTGTTATAAATTTTTTTTTTCAGATAAATTTTGATAATTATGTACATGAATAATATTCTAATTATAAGATTAATGATTTGGAAAATACTCAACTTAATAAATATTTTAAATTACAATTTCAGATAAGAAATTGTGAGGCTCATATAATTTCTTGGAGAAACATTATATTGTCATAAAAAAGATATAGTTAATATACTCATAAATATTGATTTGTTGCGTTGTCCTCTAACATATATTCCAATGACAAAATAATGTCAAGATGATGTCATTGAGTGTTTGCTAGAGGATGATGTTTTATGTGAGTATCTACTAGAGGACTTTAGTTGACTTATTTTCAAAACAACATCAAAATTTTCAAAGTTATTTCGAACAATACATCAACAAAAGATGTCACATCGCTATCTTGTTGGGGTGCCCAAACGAGCAACAAATATAAGCAGCCATTTTAAAAATGACTACTTTTTTTAATACAATTCATGCCAAAGGCCATGCTAGCATGGCAAAAGGCCATAGATCATTAGCCCAGCACAACAAAAGTCATTCTATGGGTCGACAGGACCTTGATCCAAGCAAGGTTTTGGACTGAGTAGAATCAAAACTAGCACGATTGAATCGGTCATACTTCATGTCATGCCCAAGCCACCCAACTCACTTGACACATCTTAAATTATATATTGTTTAAATCCCTCTCAATATCAGGCTAATTTATGAATATATGATTAATTTATGTAATAGTATACGATGAATATAATTTGTAATGAATAATTATAATTTTTATATATATTGAATGTTGATTTATATATGAGTAGCTTATAATGCCTAATCTAAGGTTTCAATGGATAGAATTTCTAAGCTGGTGCAAATTATTTAATACTAATATGACACTATTGAAATCGAAACACAGACATTATGATCATATCTTTACATGTTCTCTAAAAATACTTGTCGAAGAATAAAAATATACACAATTAAAGTAACAATAAAAAAAAGTGATGAATTGCCTAAAAAGAATAGCAACATCTAGTCGTTGATTAACTCTTGAAATGAAGGCTAATAAGACATTTGAAAATTCCTCATTTACTTTCTCACAATACATGAGATAGTAAACCAACTCTATAGTCTAAATATCTTGACGAGATTTAATTTTATTTTATCAACTTAAGCAAGTTAATTGATTTACTATAACTCGATCAAGTATCATCACTAATCTCTATGAGATTGATATCTAGACTTGTATTCATTTTATTATGAATATAACTTGTATACTTATAAAATACAGTTAGTATGTGTAGATATGTCAACAAACTTTTAGTGTCATGCCTAAAACTATTAAATTTTTGACATCATTGCAAAGTCAAAATAATTTTTATCAATAATTGTATCCTGAGTAAGCGAAATATAAATCAAGAGTTAAATTATAAAGACTAACCTAACATACAAAAGTAAGAGATTATGTATATATGCTTCCTAAACTAATACTTGAAATTTCTAATCTTAGTGAGAAAAAAAAAAATTTTCTTTATAAATGATTCTTAGACCTTGGACAAAAAAAAGAATTATAAAGTATCCAATATCATACTCATGCAATGTCGATAGTTGAATTTTTGCAAAATTAATGAAAAGAATCAGATTAATTGAGACCACAATTTTAAAATGTGTTCTTTAAGCATACCTAGGCTCAAGGCACAACTACTTCCAAGTATAATACCTCACTAAGCAAGACATGCACCTTATTGAAGAGGCACACCTTGTTAATTTTATTCTTCATTTTAAAATTTTTTATTCTTAAAATTTTTAATTATATATTGAAAATTATATAATTTTATTACTTTGTATTGAATGCTTCTTTTAGATATTTAAAATCTTAAATTTTTTTTGATTGAATTAGATTTTAAATCATATTTTATAAAATTGGTATTTATTTTGGTTGCATTTCACTTTATTCAAGCATGCACCTTTTGTTGTGTCTTAGACCTAAGCAATAGAAGAATTGTGTGTCATGCACTTTTTAAACAATAATCAAGATAAGCAATTAAGGAATAACTATCCAATGATAAGGGACAAACTATCTAGGGACGACGATAAAAAAAAAGAATCACTAACATATTTTTTTTTGTAATGGACCACATCAAAGATATTAAAGAGATCATGAAGATATTGAATTTCAATATAAGAAAAGAATATAAGTGGATCATGATGATGAATTATAAAAACAAATTTCAACAATTAGTGGTATACTTAATGTTGATGAGATTAAAAAAAAAAATGATCAACATAATTCTCTTAGATGACTATAACTTGATTCTTGGGTTGAATTTTCTAGATCAATTGAATACATATTTAGTTTTATATGTTAATTATATATGTATTCTAGACCCTATTTACTAGTATTATTCCAATAACATATAGCACCGAATAATTTTAAAAAATATTATCTACAATATAATTAATAAAATAGATAAGAATAAAATAATGATAAGACCTTGGAGTTGATCAATGAGACTCTTAAAGTTGTTTTTGGCTCTCATATTTTTGGCTGACATAGAAGTGATGTGTTGTGTTACTCTTGCTAATTGTTGTCCTTTATCATATTTTTATAGTTTTCTAATTTAATTGTTTTTTATAATATCTTGATAAAACCAAGATCATAAAATTTATGTATTTTTTATTGAGCTGTGACTTTTATTCATCTTTATTTATAGTGCAGCACAGTTTAATTTTAATATTCAATTATTTAAAAACTAAAATTTTATTTTAAAGGCAAACTTTGACTAATAAAGTCAGTGCCTACTGCCCAAGACTTGATGCCTAGTGGCCATGGTCTATGAGCTATAAAATTTTAAATTACAATCAGTGCCAGTGGCACTCCCAATGATCACTAGGCCCTCGTTGATGGGCTAGCCAATCTAGTCCAATAACAATGGTCATTGAACAGTGGGCACTGGGCACTGGATGCTGGTCACTGGCAGATTGGCCAATGCCAAAAGCCAGGCCAGCTAGGGTAAGGAGGCACGGGTAGTGTCCAGCATGACTTGGCACGACTCAGCTAGAGGTGTCAATCGGGCCGGGCATGCTAAAAACCCGGCACGAGGCACGGGTAGTGTCCGGCATGCCAAAAACCCAGGCATGAGGCACGGTTCGGCCGTGCCTGGGCCGGCCCGGCACGGGAAAATCCAGTGTCCGGGCTCGTGCCATGCCTGACCCAGCACGGTTCGGTGCCAGTGGCACGGCACACCCGCATGGGTTCGTCCCGTGTGGTGTCCCCCTTGCTTCAACCCTCCGGCAAAAAAAACCGCGGGTCGGGTCTTATTGGACCCGACCCGCGGTGGCCCGAACTGACCCAATTCCCCCCCCCCCCAACAGGAAAATAAAAATTAAAAAAAAAATAAATTTCAGCCGTTGGATCTCACCTCCAACGGCTATGGGGCAGAATCCAACGGCCCTCATGATTCTACCCCCTAAAAAATTCAAAAAAATTACTTTTAAAAAAAAAATATTTTCTTTAATCTATAAATTACACCCCCTCTCTCTATAACATTTATGTTTTTCATAAATATTTTTTCTCTCAAATCTCTCATTTTCTCTCTCAAAAATTTTGCTAATCTCTCTCGGGACTCGAGATTTCGACATAATGCTTTGATTTTCAGGAATCTCAACTTGGGTTTTGAATTTTGAGCTTGACAGTGGTGCACCGTGTACGTGACCGACCTCACTGCTTTTATCAAGCAATTTATTTTAAGTTTTTTTTCTCTCTCTCACTCTCTCTAGTTTCTCTCTCTAGACCAAAAATAGAAACTATTAAAATCAGTCTTCTAGTCTGTAAATAACTATTCTGAATAACAAAAATCCTAAAAAATGACAAATACTAATAAAACATATTTAAATTTAGAAAATAAAAATATTACACAGAGGTATGAGGTTGCTGAAACTTTAGTTTCTCCAGTCATCTCAACCCAAACTTCTAAAAAATAAAAAACTAGGATAACTTCTGTAGTTTGGACTCATTTTAATATAATAAAACAAAAAAAAATATTAGAGGTGAGGAACAAGAAATGATACGGTACAAATATTGTATGAGATATTTAACATGTAAGAGTTCGTTTGGGACTAGGCACCTTAAGAGGCATGCCAAATTATGCACCAAAAAATATGGTCCATTAGATCCTAGGCAAACCCAACTTGGCACTGCATTTTTTGAGACTGGATCGAGTTCAGTCTCAAAGTTAACTCCCTTTATATACTCCAGCGAGTTGAGTAGGGACGACATGATCAGACTTATCACATTCATGGGTCTTCCGATCAGATTTTCGGAAGATCCAAGGGTAGTGCGCATCATGCAGACATATTTTCAGTCTGCTTATCGTAGAGTTCCTAGGTCCACATCTATGAATGACATACTATATATATAAGTTAGAAAAACAAAAAATAATTAATGAATTTATTGCATATACTGAAGTGGTGTCTGTGACGTCCGATATCTGGACAAGTCACGATGAATCATCTTATGCATGTCTCACTAGCCATTATATAGATTCTAACTGGACAATAAATAAAAAAATTTTAGGATTCTCTGAGATTCTTCATCCTCATGATGACCCGGCCATTTTTGAGTGTATGATAAAAATCTTTAGGGAATATAAAATTTAAAATAAAATCTATAGTGTCACATTTGATAATGCATCTAATAATGGAGTAGCGATTAACATGTTTGTTAGGAATATTAAAGACGTACCATTAGGAGAGATCTTTCATGTCAGATGCATGTGTCACGTGATTAACCTGATTGTTCAAGTATGTATGAAAGTGTGTTACCCCGCATTGGATAATATACGTAATGCACTAAAATATATTCGCACTCCTCGCAGACAACAAGAGTTTGGTAGTCTCTGTTTGTCTGTGAATCTTAAGAAGAAGAAATTTCAATCGGATGTGAGACATCGTTGAAATTACAGGTACCTGATGTTGGAATCATGTGTTGGATACAAACACGTAATATCTGACTACGTTAATAGTAAGAGTGATGAACTTATTATTGACGATACTGACTGGGCTTCAGAAATTTCATTTATGAAATTCCTGAAGATTTTTTATGACACGACGAATATATGTTTGTCGGTTTATACGGCTATGACTTGCATTGCACTCTGGTGCATATGCAACATTAGTAACATGTTTATAAAGTATTGAGCTGACCCGACACTTGGCCATATGGTTGCAGAGATGAAAACCAAGTACTTGAAGTACTGGTCCACCTTTCCATCTCTTTATTGCCTCGCTGCATGCATGGACCCTAGGGTTAAGATGGAATGGATAGGAAACACTTTGACTTACATTTCCTCGTGCATGAACATGGAAGAGCCACCTGAAGAGTTCATTCACGAGAAATTGACTGACATGTTCACATACTACGATACTAGGTATGGTGGTGGTGATGGTGAGACTGTGATTACGGACATTGATACCTTGTTCGGAGATGACAATTTTTCCATTCAGCTAGCGAGAGAGAAACGTAGGGGTGGACCATCACATAGGAGCGAGCTTTCTCGGTACTTAGATACCGATTACTGCTCAATTCTATCACATTCTAATACTAAGAATCTTAATATATTACAGTGGTGGAAATCATATGAGTCCACATTTCCCGTGCCATCTAGGATAGCACGGGATTTACTGACTCCTCCGGTGTCGAGCATAGCATCGGAGTCTACTTTTTCTGTTGCAATAAATGTGATTTCGGATATGAGATCAAGATTATGTCCAGATATTGTTGAGGCCTTGACTTGTTTGAAGGATTGGGAGGATTCGAGGTTTAGCATCCATAATCGTGCTGGAGCTGTGACTGGGACTGGGATTGCAGCCGCATCCACTACGAAAGCGGAGGAGTTGATTGCTGATGATGATGATCCATATTATACTGATCTTGATGTTGCGGCTGATGATGCTCATGATATGCTGATTGACGATGATCTACTACTTTTTGATTTCGATGTTTTATTTTTTATTGATTGTACGCTTTAATTTATACGTTATGTTGAAACTGTAATTTGTTTGGTTCGGTCCTTCAGTATCTAATGGCTGATTGATCATTTTTCATTTGGTTTGCTTATGTTTTTTTTAATTTTTAATTTTTTATAACATTATTTATTGATTTATTTATTTTTTTGTTTTAATTTTTCATTTAAAAATTTATAACTATATTATATAATTCTAATAATGAAAATAATAATTAAAACAACATCAAACATATATACAGTTTACCTATTGAGTACTCTCAAATAATGAAAATGAAAAAAACAAATAGTTAAAAAAAATTAAAACAAAACTTTAATAAAATATCAAATACAAAAAAATACAAATAACAAGTAAAAAATTATTATGCAAATAAAAAAAAACAAATAATGAAAAAAATCATTCATCATATAAAAAGATCATATCTAATGCATAAGATTCCTGCTTAATATGAAGCCTGAAAAAAATTAATATCAACGGCATGACTCCTAAAAATCAAAGATGATATATCTGATAAATCTCGAACCCAAGACATATAGTGAGGTGACAAATGGAATGCAAGGCCCAAGCATGACCCATGCCATAGCCTGCACATGGCCCAACATGAAATGAGCCATGTCTGGAACAAGCATGACTGACTGACAAAACTGACCCGATGACAAAATGACCCGAGACTTGCTTGGATCAACCCACAAGTCAGACAAATATTCTGACACAAGTTGCGGTTGAAAATTTCCAACCCAGACAAAATTCAAATTTGGTTTAAGCATAAAACTTGAAGCAATCCAAGACTAATCCAAACTTGAGAAAAAAAACAAAAAAAAAAAAAAAAATTTACTCAGACAATAATTTGTATAAGAATAATAAGTTATGTTTCTTTTCCTTAAGCAATGTGGGCAAACATGCTCCCAACTCAAATTTGACAAGAGCACATTGAAAAAAAGTGTTCCCTTCATGGATTGGGTGCATTTTTGCTCATATTGTTAAAGTAAAACAAGGATGTCTTGCTATGCCTATAAAAAAAACTATGGCCTGCCTAACAGGCTAAAACTAGACCCAGGCTTGGCTAGACCAAACTATGGCTTGGCAGGTCAGGCTCTGGCATGCCCGTAAAGAACCCATGCGAGCCTAGGTGAGAGCTGTTTCAAGTTGGGCATTGCCCAGACCTAGTTCACAACCAGGCATGACCTAGGCATCCCTCAGAGCCAATGGGTCGTGTCGCACTACCCCCCCTGTTTAAAAGCACAATGACCAGTGTGAGCCGCAAAAAACCAGGTCTTGCTGACCTAACATAACTTGTTGGTCACCTCTAGACTTATCACCCTCAAATGAATGTATTTGCCATGACACAAACACGACCTCTAAATCTATAAAATCATCTTTTTTATCATCAACAATACTCTCCAATATTACCACATCACCCACTTCTAAACATGCATCCTCAATTCTCAATTATACTTAATGTATACTATGCTATTAAGACGTATTCATTTCACCACTAGTTTGGTATATACAAATATGATTGTGACATCAAAACACATCCTCGTTCAAATTTTTTTGTCTCCACACATATTTTTATTTTTTTTGAA
Source organism: Sapria himalayana (assembly GCA_029783825.1). Taxonomy (NCBI): domain Eukaryota; kingdom Viridiplantae; phylum Streptophyta; class Magnoliopsida; order Malpighiales; family Rafflesiaceae; genus Sapria; species Sapria himalayana. Next base: position 5,348,012 of record JAREIK010003173.1, read on the forward strand.
TTTATCTAACAAAATTTTTTTTCTTTTGCATGTGAAGGATACTTGAGATATTTTTTAATATTCATAAATTATCTAATTAAATATTATTTATGGCGATAGATACCTCCCTCAATAATTGTTTTTAAAAAATATGTACAATATTAAATTAAGATCAATTGAGTCGTGCAATAAAGCATATTTTCATTCAAGATATTCCCTTTCATTTGGATTACCACTCATTTAACTTGCCTCATCATAATTCATCTTTAAAAAATAATAATCTAAATTATTTTTCTAAATTTAACCATTACAAAAAAATAAAACAAAAATACTAAAATATTTTTTAGACCGGAATAATTTTTTTTAAAAAAAAATTAAAATATATATATTAAGGAAAGATTTAGATGAGAGAGATAATTTGAAATAACAAAGTTCTATTATTTATATTACTAGAAATGTATTTAATTAAATAAATTAATAGCAAAAATTATACTTTATATTTTTTTTTATAACAAAATATGTGTTCCAAATGTCTAGAAGATACCAACAAATATTAAAATTTTTTGTAATCTAAATTAATAAACTTAATCATTAACACTTCATCACTAAATAAATTATAATCTAAATTGTCTTTCTAAATTTAGCCCTTACAAAAAACCACTAAATATTTTTTATGCATGAAACTTTTCTTTTCTTGAAAAATTTTAAGAATTGAAAAATAATAAATCATGCATTTTCCCACTAAAGCAAGAAAATGTGCAACAATACATCTCATCATATTGAGCAATTATAATCAATTATACGTCATTATAATTATTATTATTATCAAAGCATAACCTCAATATAAATAAAACTGTTCCTATAAATTTTAATTATCTAAAGAATATGATCATCACTCAAATTCAAACCACCCTTAATTTTTTTGATCATCTTCATCCAAAAATTAAATAATCATGTTCAATGGCTTCTTAATGTTAGGAGAATTTCTAATATAGAGTAATCACTTCATCATATTCAATGGGCATGGCAATGAGCTATTATATACATGCAAACAACCATTAAAACTATTAATTAAAATGATCATTTTTAAATCTCCTTGATATTAGAAATATTGCTTATTTTCTCGAATATCAAATCAATAAAATATTCAACACATATAATCTACAATAAAAATAATCATTTTTATTATAATAAATACCAAGTATGCCGCATGCTTAACAAATTTAGAATTTTTAAACATAAAAATTTAAATATAAAAAAAAATCAATAAATAATTTTTTACCTATCATCACAAATCTTAAATGATTATTTGTACCAATTTTATTATTTTTTTTCTCCAAATTATTCCACTCATTTATTAATCAATCAAAAAAAAATTTTAATAATTTTTTATCATCAAAAAATAGACAAATAAAACACATGAGCATTGTTTTTCCAAAATAATTTTTTCAAACAAATATTAACATTATGTCTCATAATGTTTCATTCAACTATCTAATATAATTAAATATTTATTTTTCTTCTAGTCTACCAAATAAAATGTCGCCGAATATTTAATAAGTTAATTTATCATCATATCTTTAATAAATTATCACTGAATTATTAACAATCCCACCATATCATATGGATGAATCGCTTGAATCATAAGTTAAAATCCAAAATAAACAATCATGTTAAATAAAATAACAATCACATACATTCACATTCACTTATTTATCAACACATGCTCTATCACTATTTCTTTTTTCATATGTTAAACACATACATTCACATTCACATTCACTTATTTCTTTTTTCATGGACATCATTTAGTTTAGTTTGTTTTGATGTAGTTTGACTTATCATTTAGGATTTAGAGTCAAGAAATTATTAACCGAACCTTTTAATTTTATTTTTTTGTGAGTGAAATCAACCACCAATAAACTCTTGATTGTTATCTCTAATAGTGATATATGTGAAGTTCATTATATTATTAATCTCATCATTATAATCTTTATCTTCAAATCTATATATGTTCCCATTTATATCTTTCCTCATATATATTTTTCATTTTTAATTTTTTTAAAATACATTTACAAGTAATTATTTTTCCCCTAATATTGTAATGACTCATCCGTTGCCCACATCATCACGTTAAGACTTTGGCTTGTGGGTTAATAACCTTTAAAGGCAGCAGTGTAATGTTTTTACAATTGCATTTTTAGTACCAATTGTAACACTTTTGCATGATTAATTTATATCCATAGCATTGAAATCGACTCACTTTTTAAGTTTTCAATTTAATTGATTATATTAAAATATATCATACCAAGATATGATCACCAATATAATGGGATAAATTAAAAAATAATAATAAAAATAAATCCACGGAGGTTTTGATACAGCAAAAATCACATATGTTTTAATTAATGACTAATGTAATGACATTATTCTTAGTGCCTATTTACCCTTGACACCAAGAAGGAGCATTTGAGACAAATTTTCAGAAACCATGGTGTTCAGTGATTAACAGTTCAAATTAAAGGGATCTATGTTCTTACCGTTTTATGTGCATGGTCCTGACTGACATCTTGAAGAACAAGCTCTGGGTCTAAAAGAGTCTTTGACTGATATTGAAAATGACGAATAAGTCCTTTAGGAAAAAAAAAAACACAGGCACATAAAATAAATTGGCAATTAGCATCATAGATTATCATAGTAAACATCTTGGTTTAATTTAGATCTCATGATGAAAACCATAGCAGGTTCAGATCATATCAACGATGATCTTTCTGGTCAGTTCCACCCCTCCTGCCCCCATGAAACACATTAGTAAACAATGGGAAAATTTCAAACACTCTGTGAAGAACAACAGAACCTCATCATATCCAGTAAGCCATAGACGAGGAGTTTGATAATATTTATCATATCTGGAAATACAAGGCATAACATGGTTACGATTGACTAAAACTTTTGCAAAAACATGTTTATCATAAAATTACACTCACGTGATGCTGATATCATATGTGCGGGTGTGAATGATATTATCATCATCTGGTTCGTGTGCCATGAGATACTCAGACAGAAGTGTTGCCTGATTCAAAAAAATACAAAAAAATAAAAAATCACAATTCAAAATACAGCTTTTCAATAGTATTAGAGCAACAATGAGAGGAGCAGCAGGGTACCGAGTCTGCATAAATTAAGTTGTCTGGGTCTTCAAAGTCAGCCATATCTGGAATATCCTCTTCGTCCTCGCCACCAAAGTACGAGGGAATTGATTTAATAGAGTTCTTTTTAGTGATCTCTGGGGTCTCAATCAAGGGCAAATTCTCATCCTCGTTATCTTTTGATTCTATAAAAAAAAAATTGCAATTTATCACTATAAAATCTGAACATAAAGAACATGATTGTGAAGAAAGAACTAGAAACACAATATACCTTTTGGTTTCCCATGTGTAGCCACCCATGCATCATTATCTTCACTGTCAATTAGAACCTCCTCTCTTGCAGATTCATAATCTTCTTCTATCGATGCAGCTCTTCGCAGACAAGGGACTGAAAATAATGCCCACAATATTTCATGAACACGCTGTAAACATTAGACTGTGATAGTTCAAGAATGTCGTCATCGTGTTCAACCCATTTTAAGAACTTCCTTAACAATCTTCAAAAAGATATGGGATCACTATCAATAAATTCTCCATGATCCTATGTGAACACTGAAATCAACTCAATTACGACTTAATCTGAAGAAAGTAGGGTGAACTATAAGATCATCAATGATATTTAGAGTCCGATTGACCAAACCAAGGAGCTAGTGATTGGCATTTAAGCTTTTCAATTTGTAATTATTGTCTTGTATGCAATTTCACAAATAATAACATACCATATCTCATAAAAATTCTAATAATAAATTTATTTGAGCAATAATAATACTGAGATAATTGATCACATGAAATAGAAAATTCTTATGTTGCGAACATATGTTATAGATCATGACTTAATATGATCATCAAAATTCTTGCTCATCAAATACAACTTCTCTAACTTTCAAAGATAAAATCATCAAAATATTAATATTTTATAGATCACGAGCTAAACTGAAAGCCTTATACACTGGATATGACCTTAAAAAAATTATTGTTGTTGCCTTCCTAATAGCTAATTGACATGTTTGATAGATTCATCACGCGAAGCAATAGTTCATAAATAAAATTGTAAAAGCAGATATTTACAGAAACTAGCAATGAATTTCTAGTAATATTATGAATTGAAATATGATGGAAGAAAAACTTCACCAATCAGCCTAGAATGATCCTTGAATCTTAATTGTATATATTGGATACCTTACTAAGATAGATATACTTCATCAATCATATACAATTATAATGTTTGTAAAAAACAAATTATTTTTCACCATCAATTTGTTTATGATATCAGACGGACAATCTTGGTGGCTTCAGCTCACCATCAATGCGGTAGAAACCTCAAGGAACTAGAAGCCAAAAATGATTCTCCATGGAAAATCATAAAGGGGAAGGAAACTAACTTACCAAATCCACCTATCATATATCTTTTTCATATGTTAGGATTCATCAAGGTTAACACACCACTTGATGAAGACAACTACGGAACACGGAGTCACTCAATGCCTAGGCCTTAGTGCTATGACTAAACTCAAGATAATTGATGGAACCATAAAAAAAAAATCATCAATTGGTGCCAAATTTAGCATGCAACAACACCACAATGATATGATATTGACTTGGATCCTCCATTCGATCCATCTCAGCATCGCCCACAATTAATATTCTCCAACACAACAATTGTGGTGCAAAGTGATCTCCACGATAGATTTTTGGAAGGAAATGATTCATGAATTTATCATGCCCAACAAGAAATCATTGAAGTCAAGGCCCACCATCCACCCCTGCATACTACACCAAATTGAAAGTCCTTTGTAATGTGGCTCGTGCCGGGCCGGGTTGCACCATGACACGGTTCATGACGTGATGAATCAGTATGAGCCATGCCTCGTGCCAAGCTAGGCACAAGCCTTGTGTTTGGCCCAGTGACACGGTAAACTATCCCAGATGACAACCCGATGGTGAGGTCTATTTTTTTAAAAACAATCGACCACGTGGCCGATTGTAATTAGTCGGCCACGTAAGCCGGTCACTCATCGCACTTTCACGTATTGGGTTTTCGCATGCACCAATTGGCATGGTCTGACATAGCCGTGCGCTTGGCCGATGGACTATGCCATCGTGTCGTGCCTGGTACAGCACAAAAATTTTACAGTGTCATGTCTAGCATGACACAGTGGCACAATCGTGCCTTGCAAAAACGAGTTATATCTAGAGGTGTCAACCGGGCCGGCCCGGCACAGGACACGGCACGATTCGGCAGTGCCTGGGCCGGCCTGACACGATAAAAAACCGTGCCCAGGTTAGGCACGAGCCGTGCCGTGCCTGGCCCGGGCCGTGCCTTGTCGTGCCTAACCCGGCACGGCTCGGCCCGTGGCAAGGGTTCTTCCCGGGCCGGTTTCACGCGGCCACGCGTGGGTGTGACCCTGCCCCTCCGGAAAAAAAGACCGCGGGTCGGGTCAGATTGGACCCGACCCGCGGTCCCGACTCCCGACCCAATCCCAACGGGAAAAAAAAATATTCAAATATTATTAATCTCAGCCATTGGATTCACCTCCAATGGCTAGGGGGCAGAATCCAACGGTCCTCGTGATTCTGCCCCCTAAATAATTATTAAAAATTCAATAAAATAAAAATATTTTTTTTATAAAAAATTAATATCTTTAATCTATAAATTCTACTACTCTCCCTATAACATTTATGTTTTTCAAAAACATATATCCTCTCAAAACTCTCTCTCTCACATAAACCATGCATCTCTCTCTCGGGCCTCGGGATTTTGCTTTCGGTTTGGATTTTCGTGAAACTCGACTTGAGTTTTGAACATTAGAGCTTGCTGCTGTGCACCGTGCACGTGACTGACCTCACTGCTTTTACCAGATAATTTATTTTACGCTTTTTATACTCTCTCTCTCTATAGTTTCTCTCTCTAGAAAAAAATTAAAAAAAATAAAAATCATAAAAAATGACAAATACCCCTGACACGTATTTAAATTTGGAAAATGAAAATATTACACAGAGGTCTGAGGCTGCTGAAACTTTAATTTCTCTAGTCGTCTCAACCCAAAGTTCTAAAAAACAAAAAACTAGGAGGACTTCTGTAGTTTGGACTCATTTTAAAATCATAACACAAAAAAATATTAGGGGTGAGGAACAAGAAATAGCACAGTGCAAATATTGTATGAGACTATTAACATGCAATAGTTCATTTGAGACTGGGCACCTTAAGAGGCGTGCCGAATTATGCATCAAAAAACATGAACCCTTAAATCCTAGGCAAACCCAACTTGGCACTATATTTTTTGAGACTGGATCGAGTTCAGTCTCAAAGTTTACTCCCTTCGTATACTCCAGCGAGTTGGGTAGGGACGGCATGGCCAGACTCATCACATTGATGGGTCTTCCGATCAGATTTTCGGAAGATCCGAAGGTAGTGCGCATCATGCAGACTTATTTTCAGCCTTCCTATCGTAGGATTCCTAGGTCCACATCTAGGAGTGACATACTAAAGATATATAAGTTAGAAAAACAAAAAATAATTAAGGAATTTATGGCATATAGTGGAGTGGTGTCTGTGACGTCCGATATATGGACATGTCACGATGATTCTTCTTATGCATGTCTCACGAGTCACTATGTAGATTCTAACTGGATAATCAATAAAAAAATTTTAGGATTCACTGAGATTCTTCATCCTCATGATGGCCCGGCCATTTTTGAGTGTATGATGAAAATTTTTAGGGAATATAAAATTCATAATAAAATTTTTAGTGTCACATTCAATAACGCTTCTAATAATGGAGTAGCGATCAATATGTTTGTTAAGAATATTAGAGACGCACCATTAGGAGAGATCTTTCATGTCAGATGTATGTATCACGTGATTAACCTGATTGTTCAAGCGGGTATGAAGGTGTGTTCCCCCACGTTGGATAATATACGCAATGCACTAAAGTATAATCACACTCCTCGCAGACAACAAGAGTTTGGTAGTCTCTGTTTGTCTGCGAATCTTAAGAAGAAGAAATTACAATCGGATGTGAGACATCGTTGGAATTATACGTACCTGATATTGGAATCATGTGTTAGATACGAACACGTGATATCCGACTACGTCAATAGTAAGAGTGACGAACTTATTATTGACGACACTGACTGGGCTTCAGGAATTTTATTTATGAAATTCCTGAAGATATTTTATGACACGACGAACATGTGTTCGTCGGTTTATATGCCCACCACTTGCATTGCACTCCGGTGCATATGCAACATTAGTAGAATATTTAGGAAGTATCGAGCTGACCCGACGCTTAGTCATATGGTTGCAGAGATAGAGACCAAGTACTTGAAGTACTGGTCTACCGTTCCATCTCTTTATTATCTCGCTGCATGCATGGACCCTACGGCTAGAGCTGTCAAATGTGTCGGGCCGGCCCGGCACGCCACGCTGGCAAGGGTTCGTCCCGTGCCGGTTCAGGCATGCACGCATGGGGCATGGGCGTGACCCGTCCCCGGCCCCCCCCGGTAAAAAGACCCCGGGTCGAATCTGATTGGACCCAACCCGCGGTCCCGACTGCCGAGCCCCGACGGGCTTAGACCCGACCAATCCCAACGGCCAAAAAAAAATTCAAACTTTAAAGATTTTCACCCGTTGGATTCGCCTCCAACGGCTAGGGGGCAGAATCCAACGGTCCTCGTGATTCTGCCCCTTAAAATTATATTAAAAATTCAAAAAAAAAAATAAAAAAATTTCTTTTTTTATAAAAAATTAATTTCTTTAGTTTATAAATTCTACCCTCCTCCCTATAACATTTATATTTTTCAAAAACATATATCCTCTCAAAACTTTCTCTCTCTCACATAAACCGTGCATCTCTCTCTCGGGCCTCGGGATTTTGATTTCGGCTTGAATTTTCGTGAAACTCTACTTGAGTTTTGAACATCAGAGCTTCCTACGGTGCACCTTGCACGTGACTGAGCTCATTGCTTTTACCGGGTAATTTATTTTACGTTTTTATTTATTTTCTCTCTCTAAAGCTTCTCTCTCTAGAAAAACATAGGATAAAAAAACATAAAAAATGACAAATACACCTGACACGTATTTAAATTTGGAAAATGAAAATGTTAGTGTTACACAGACGTCTGTAGCTGCTGAAACTTTGGTTTCTCCAATCGTCTCAACCCAAAATTCTAAAAAACAAAAAACTAGGACTTCTGTAGTTTGGACTCATTTTAAAATCATAACACAAGTAAATGTTAGGGGTGAGAAACTTGAAATGGCACAGTGCAAATATTGTATGAAACTTTTAACATGCAAGAGTTCATGTGGGACTGGGCACATTAAGAAGCATGCCGAATTATGCACCAAAAAACATGGACCCTTAGATCCTAGGCAAACCCAACTTGGCCCTACATTTTTTGAGACTGGATCGAGTTCAGTCTCATAGTTTACTCCATTCGTATACTCCAGCGAGTTGGGTAGGGACGGCATGGCCAGACTCATCACATTGATGGGTCTTCCGATCAGATTTTCGGAAGATCCGAAGGTAGTGCGCATCATGCAGACTTATTTTCAGCCTTCCTATCGTAGGATTCCTAGGTCCACATCTAGGAGTGACATACTAAAGATATATAAGTTAGAAAAACAAAAAATAATTAAGGAATTTATGGCATATAGTGGAGTGGTGTCCGCGACGTCCGATATATGGACATGTCATGATGATTCTTCTTATGCATGTCTCACGAGTCATTATGTAGATTCTAACTGGACAATCAATAAAAAAATTTTAGGATTCACTAAGATTCTTCATCCTCATGATGGCCCGGTCATTTTTGAGTGTATGATGAAAATATTTAGGAAATATAAAATTCAAAATAAAATTTTTAGTGTCAGTTTCGATAATGCTTCTAATAATGGAGTAGCGATCAATATGTTTGTTAGGAATATTAGAGACGCACCATTAGGAGAGATCTTTCATGTCAGATGCATGTGTCATGTGATTAACCTGATAGTTCAAGCGGGTATGAAGGTGTGTTCACCCGCGTTGGAAAACATACGCAATGCATTCAAGTATATTCGTACTCCTCGCAGACAACAAGAGTTTGGTACTCTCTGTTTGTCTGCGAATCTTAAGAAGAAGAAATTCCAATCGGATGTGAGACATTGTTGGAATTACACGTACCTGATGTTGGAATCATGTGTTGGATACGAACACGTAATATCCGACTACGTCAATAGTAAGAGTGACGAACTTATTATTGACGACACTAACTGGGCTTCAGGAATTTCATAAATGATATTCCTGAAAATATTTTATGACACGACGAACATGTGTTCGTCGGTTTATACGCCCACCACTTGCATTGCACTCCGGTGTATATGCAACATTAGTAGCATGTTTAGGAAGTATCGAGCTGATCCGACGCTTAGCCATATGGTTGCAGAGATGGAGACCAAGTACTTGAAGTACTGGTCCACCATTCCATCTCTTTATTGCCTCGCTGCATGCATGGACCCAGGGCTAAGGTGGAAGGGGTAGAAAACACCCTGACTTTCATTTCCTCGTGCATGAACCTGGAAGAGCCACCTGAAGGGTTCATTTACGAGAAGTTGACAGACATGTTCACATACTACGATACTAGGTATGGTGGTGGTGGTGGTGAGACTGTGATTACGAACATTGATACCTAGTTCGGAGATGATGATTATTCCATTCAGCTAGCGAGGGGGAAACATAGGGGGGAACCATCACATAGGAGCGAGCTGTCTCGGTACTTAGATACCGATTACTACTCAATCCTATCACATTCTGATACTAAGAATCTTGATTTATTACAGTGATGAAAATCATATGAGTCCACATTTCCCATGCTATCTAGGATGACACGAGATCTACTGACTCCTCCGGTGTCGAGCGTAGCATCAGAGTCTGCTTTTTCTGTTGCAGTGAATGTGATTTCGGATAGGAGATCGAGATTACGTTCAGATATGGTTGAGGCCTTGGCATGTTTGAAGGATTGGGAGGAATCGAGATTTAGCATCCATGATCGTGCTGGAGCTGGGAGTGGGATAGACAATGCAGTCGCATCCACATCCACTACGATGGCGGAGGAGTTGATTGCCGATGATGATGATCCATATGAATCTGATCTTGATGTTGCGGCTGATGATTCTCATGATATGCCGATTGACGATTGATGATGATCTGCTGTTTTTTGTTTTCGATGTTTTTTTTATTGATTGTATTTGTACGATTTGTTTGTACGTTGTGTTGTTCGGACCATCGGTTTCAAATGGATGATTGGTAATTTTTCATTTGTGTTTAATTTTTTTTTTATTTTTATTTTTACTAACATAATGTATTGATTTATTTTTTTTACGATTTAAATTTTATTTTAAAAATTAATAACTTTAATATATAATTAATAAATATAATAAAAGTTAAATTAATTTGAATTTGATAAAAAAAAATTCTAAACTTTGTTTTTTTATTTAATTTTTATTTTTAACATTTTTAAAAATATTTATATTTAATACTGTACACTTAAGCATTTAATATATAAAATTTTTTAAAAAAAAAAAAAAAAAAATTTTTGCCTGCCTCTCAATCTCGGGTCTGCCTCTGCCCTGGCCAGTATGGCCAGGCCGGGCCCGAATGTTTTTAAACCGTGCCGGGCTGCGCACGATCGTGCCCTTATAAAACGGGCTGGCCCGGCCCGGCCCGTTTGACACCTCTAGTTATGTCAGCACGGCATGGCCATTTTGACACCTCCAATTTAATCCATCAAGAAAATCCACAAATCATGCAACACCTATTGCAATCACACCAATCACATCAAACTCCACTTCCAATCAAAAATAATTGTGATGCACATGGTATTACCAAGAAAGCCCCATGGAGGATTGGTGTTATTACATAATAGGTTTCTAGTAAATAGCATGGAAAAAATGTGAATCACAAAAATTAAAAGGTCACTGCCCACATATTGGCAGAAATGCAAAAGAGTATATCTACAAGATATACGGGTTAGAATAGGATATTGTCCAAGAGGATAGAAGAAGACATCTAGATGATTAGGAAATTAGCGGTTAATATCATATATCCCCCAAAACATCTAGGGCCTAGGCACGCTCTTATGAAATAGGAGAGTCCTAGTCATCTCAATCAAATATTAATTTTTTCTCTCGATTATCTCATTTTATGTTGGAGTACTAACAAGATGTCTAATAAATCATCTAATATTCATTGAATAAATAAGAAAGCTAACAAGAAATATGTTCTAATACATTATTATTTCTCAATATTTTAATATCACGTCTAAACTAGCTTTTATTCTTTCATAGAACTATATAAAAATAGAAAAAAAAATTAAGATTTTTTTAAAAAATTGACAATCATATAAATCAAATATAATCATCAATAAAAATAATAAAATATCACAAGTCATTACATATAATCGTCCTACATGCTCCACAAATATCAAAATGAATTAGATGAATAAAATCATTCATAATAATCTTTTCATATGTCGAATAGGAAGTAATAATATTATTTCTTAATTGACATGTCTCACAATAAATAAAATTACTCATTTAATGCTCACCTATAAAATCTTAAGTTTGCCTAGTGACATATGTCCTAATCAAGTGTGAATAAAAAGTAGATAAATAGTATACAAAGATCTAGCAATATTACATGAGTTAAGAAGAATATATGCAATATATCTCGCTCAATCCCCAATGATGTCACTTGTCTAGTCTGACAATCTGGCATAAAATCTTAAGTTTGTCTAGTGACATATGTCCTAATCAAGAGTGAATCAAAAGTAGATAAATAGTATACAAATATCTAGCAAGGTTAAATGAGCCAAGAAGAAAATATGCAATATATCTCGCTCAATTCCCAAGGATATCATTTGTCTAGTCTGACAATCTGACATAAAAATATCAAAAAATGATATTACACCTTTATTTTCATAAATAAACTAATAACAAATAAATTATAACAAAACTCTAGTTGATATAAAATATATGTCAAGCATAAAGAGTCAATATTAATTTTGTGATATCATATTGCCAGTATAACATGATATTAATCATAATAATATCAAAAGATATATACTCAAGGAAAATAAAAAATAATTACTTGTGACATAAGTATTCTATCATGAATTTATTATCCAAAAATCTAGAATAAAGGTAAGTGCAAAAAGAACAGTGGATGTAAATGCAAGCGTGCCATTAATACTCAGAAAACACGGTCTAATATACTTCTTTTGATAAAATATTAGTATAACACGACTCATAGACATGATTGTCCTGAGTGAAATCAGAAATCTGACATATGTCCTCTAGACCTTAAAAGTCTATCATAATTCAAGATTTAATATTCAATACCTCTCTCAAATATGTCTTATCCTTTCACGGAAACAGCAAGACACTAGTGCTTTTCTATCTCTGAGAGTATCTATACAAAGTCTCCTACCAATCACATCTTCATTGTATGACAAAGATGTCACTTTCAATTTCCATTGAGTTATTATCAGTGGTCACATATTAATTCTAATTATTTTCTCTTTCTTTAGACATAATACACATCTACACAGGTATCCAAAAATATGGTGTTTTGCAAAAATTTCAAAATAATAATTTCTCAAACTATTACAATGTTATATGAAATTTCTAAAAATAAAGAAATCATAGAATATAAGCACATGCAATATTTTTGGCCAAATCACATTGTGACCGTTGGCATTGCCTTCACCACAGAAGAAACCCAAAACATCCACTATACATGAGTATTTTAGTGTTACAGAATGGTGATGCCACCATCCTCACCACAAACTGTCATGTTTGCTTTTGCCAGCGCAACTAAAGCTGTGAAATCACATGCACACCCCAAAAACAACAGCACTTCATCAGAAACTCATCTCTAATACCATATTAACCATTAACTAGGATAAAGTTTTGGTCCATGTGACAAAAAAAGAAAAAATAGAGAAGCATAAAAGAAAAAAAATTATTATGAAAAGTTAAAAATAGAATATAACTAAAATTATATACACACACACACACACACACATATATATATATATATATAATATGATTTAGGTCAGCCTACAAGTTGAGTGATCTTAAATAATAATAAATAAATAAAATTATAAAAAATAAACTAAAATTCAACAAATATTATATGTTTTACTATATGACTATCATGGCAAACAATAATAGAAGAAATAAGTGAGTATTCAATTTCTTCATAAATATTTTTAATTTAAAATATTTCATAAGTAATTATAATGATAATATTAAACTCTATTTCTACACTATATATCAAGATCATTATTTGTCTTATTTTTTCAAAATAAAATTATCTTCGAGAAAAAATATAAGAGATGTAATTGATTTTCTTTTAGCAAATGCTGATATCTAACTTAAATCTGAAAAATTAATTAGCTGAAGATGCTATTAATTATTAAAATAAATACTAAAACAATAATTTTTTCACGTATCTCTGTATTCAAATAATTATAACTAGGTAAACTTATCATAAATAATATAGGATAGCTAACTATGCTGAATGTATATGTTATATATGATAATGTGAGTCAAATATTATTTTTTTATACAATTCTATTATATGCAGTTAAGTCAACTAAAAAAATAGTATTGCATACAAAAATAGTATTTAGCCTAATAAGAATATCAATTGGAGAATAATCCTAAAAATCATCTCTGTAAGAATATCAACTATATATATTTTCTATGACAACAAAATATCTCTTCTAGAATAGATCATATCGATTCTATATAAATATTTGAGTCTCACCAGATTATTTATCTAGAACTACAGCTAAGTAAACTCCTTGAATTAAATGTTTCTTATCTCATTTTTATAACAAAAAAATTATTAGCATATATAATCAACAAGATTAATTTATCATTGAAACTCTTCCAAAAGAATAAAAAATAATTTATAACACACTTTTATAAATCAATAAAAACCTAACAAACCATATTGTTTGTGACTACTTCAAGCAATCCAGTATCTTCCACTAACTACAAAATGAGTATACTTATATTACTCGAAACTTAAGTAATCGTTTCACATATACCTTCTCCTTAAGATTTTTATGAAAAAAAAAATATTATTCATATCTAACTAATATATTATTATTTGTAAGAAATTTCTAGTAATATAAATTTACATATTAAGGCCATATTAACTAATAAACAAAAAAATATCCCGATAATTCATATCAAATATCTAAGTAAACCCTCTAATAAATTTTTCTCTCATATCATTTGTGATCTACATTTTTATTTAGACTAATTTTCATATTAAACATTTTTATGCAACCAACAACAAATTTTTTTGAAAGTCAAGTTACTAGCAAATCAATCCCATTAAAATAAATGATATTTATCTATTTCAATATGACATAATGTCAACATTAATAAAATATTATCTTAAAAAAAGACTTGCAAATTCTAGTATCATGAAAATAAATAATAAAAAAGATAAAAATTAAAAAAATATATAAATATGATAATACATATTAAAATTAAATATTAAATACAACTAGTGTGTTTCTTATGAAGAGTGATTAGAAAATTAAAATTATAATAATCAACATAAGGATCAAATGACTTTTTAGGAAACTCTCCTCTAATCTAAATACGCTAAGAATATTTTTCTCCTAATTCAAACTCTATGTCTCAAGCAGTCAAACCTAATTGTTCTCGACTTATCATGAGCTAGAACCAAAATAAAATAAAGAGCTACTAAATTATCTAGACACAAGAAAGATTCTTTTTTAAAAAAAATATCTCTCTCCATATTCAATTTATTATAAACCTATTGATACATATGATAACTTCATAAAAATATCATCATAATATGAATAATAAAATTCAAATATAACCAAGAAATAATTCGCTTCTAATTGGAGGTCAAGAGGAACTACAGATAAATAATTAAAAATAATAAATCTAAATATATCATTTGAACTCTTATTCTTGCTAGGCTAGTTAAAAAATCATACTAAAAAAATAATAAATACTCATTAATATTCTATATATATTAAACAAATGATATCTATACCTTTTTTTAGTACTAAAGTAACTAAGAAATACATATTTTATCACTAAAAATATCATCTTGTAATATGCTAAAGAGAGATCATAAACAAAATAAGAACTCATAAAAATTGTGATAAGTTAAATAATCCTTCATTATAATATAAAATTTAAAGACATATTCTTAGAAATGATAAAAGAATGTATAGTATTAATGAGGTAGTTTATGATTAAAATTTCAGCTTGGCAAAATGATCTCAAAACACTTCCACCAAAAATAATTATCAAAATTATCTCAACCAATTTTTTTTTATACATAAAATATATAATCTCTTAATTAATAAAATAATAGATATAAATTTATTTTTTTGACTTTTTTTTCTTAGTCTTGTTAAAAAAAGAAATTTTGCTCAAAAAAATTAACAATACTCACTAATACTCTATTAATGTCAAATAAATAATGTGTATCTTTTCTAAGTATTAGAGTAACCTAGATTTATATATTTTATTACCGTATGTATCATCTTGTCATCACTTGATCAAGATATAGATTTGCCTATAGATACTTTGTTTATCAATTGATTCTACTAGATATATGATGCTAATAAAAAAATTAAATTATTTGATAGTAAATAAAAAATAAATATTACTTATAATATTAGTATAGTTAGTCATTTTTTAAACTCTCCTAAACAAATTCAGGATGTAAGATAACATTTAAAAATCATGGGTATAACCAAATACAAGCATATTCTGAATCTAATTAGACTCCTACAATTATAGATGAGATTCACCTTAGATTTTTATGTTTTCATATTTTTTATAACATTGTCTACTGAAATAATAAAAAGTAAACAACTATTTCAAAATCTAGTACAAAAAAGAAAATACAGAGCTATCAGATATGATATTCATCACATGTGAACTATAACAGACCATTTACCTCTTAGAGAATCCTTTTCTATTAATTTTATGACTAATGATATTTTACAATGACAACAAAAATAGCCTGGCATATTACAGCCAACTTAATGTTACACGAGATAATGAACCCACAAAATATATTAAAATTAATTATAACTTTATTCAAAAAAATCAAAGATGATTTAATCATTACAACTATATATTTACCAATAATAAAATTGTTTCTCATTATTTTATTTATTTTTTTATTTTTTGAGAACACACAACTAGTAAATTGTCTCACACCATATATATATATAGAGGATTTATGTTGTATTTAGACTAACTTTCATTTTAATATGGGGTTTAGCTTTATTGTTTTTCATGCATGCTCCTCCCTCTCTTCTCCTTTAATCTTTATCCTCGTCCAACAGAAAAAAGTAAAACCCAAACCTTTCTATAGAGATTTTACATATTTCATTTGAGATAAAAAATATATTTTTATTATTTAATAAATTAATCAATTTAATAAAAATTATTGAAAAATAAAATACATTAGTATATATGTCTGATATCTTCACCATTTGTCATGCTAATTAAGAGATCATAAATCAAATTTCTTATTTAGCACATTCCTAAAAAATGATATTATAAAAATAAAGAACACAAATTTAGTTCAAATTAATTTGGCACTTATATTTGATAGAAATGGTCTGAGATAATTTCAAGGAAAAACAATTTTAATCATATAAAATTTCATCAATATGAAGTCCTTCAATTATTTCTAACCGCATGTTCTTTAAGATTTTATATCTTGGAGAAAAAGAATTCATTTTGTGCATTTCTTGGTTACTACCTCATCTAATCATATACTAGGATTTATTTAAAAATAACTCAAATTTTATGATCAAAAAATAACTCAGACACCTCAAATTCTCTATTTAAAACTCAATATATAAAAATAATTTTAATTATGATATACTTAATTGATTATCTCATATAATCAAAATATCAACATATAAATTAACATCACATATTTACTTCTTGACCCACATGAAAAGAAACAAGAACAACATGACCTATATTTTCTATGATCAAATATAGTAAGCACCAAGAAAATTTACTAAATTATTATCTAAGGGATTGTTTTACACTATAAAATATATTTCTTAATATTCACATCATGATATGCTTCTAGAAATAGTGAATCTTAGTGGCTAATACTTGAATATTTTTTTTAAATTACCATAAAAAAATACATTCTTTACATTTAGTTGATGCATAATCCATCGGTGTGATACTGCAATTGAAAATGACTTAATAACATTTATTTTAATTACACGAAAAAAGTATCCCAATAGTCACTGTTATATGCTATTGCTACTAAGCAAGTCTTGAGCTGATCAATATTCATCTCAAATCTCATTTTCATCATATACACTCATTTATATATCATTATTGACTTACTAAAAAGTTTTAAAATGATATCACATGCATAATAATGTCATTGTACTCAAATCTTTCAACATAATATATTGTCATCATGAATAACTAAATACCTTAAATAGATGACATAATGAACATTGAGTACAACATGTGTTTGATTCTTTCAGTAATGCAATCAGAGGGTCAAAATCATTACTCCTAGCTAAATTCATTGATATGACTGAAGGCTCATCTAAAAGGAAATATGCATGTATCCGTCTAATATATACTTTTAGATTATGATCATTAGATTTCTCAACATTCATCTCCCTTCTTGGAGAAGACTCATACCTCACGTCTAGTGAGCAACTCATATTCTTCTGGAATGAAACATTCACATATCTCATCGTCCAAAACTATGCATGAACCAACCTCGTGCCATCTTGTGGCAAGGCCCATACCAAGCACAGCCCGCATGTCAAGCAAATCGACATGAAATAGTGGCATGAATCACAGGGCATTATGGCCATTGCCTGACTAGCCAATGCTAAAGAAGGGCATGGGCAAGGGCCAAGAACCACTGAGCACTTCCCAGTGTCCACTGACCACTACCAGTGCTGTTGGCATGACATGGCATGCTCTACTAAGAAAGTCAACCTATTGGATCATGCCGAGCCTACAACCCATATTTTCATGTTCAGCATTGCAAAGTAACCCAAGTGAACCACCGAAATTCAAGCCATGCCATCTCTACTAGGTTCCTATCTAATGTGCACTACCCTAAAAGAAAGATCACAACTCTTAACAAACCAATCAATTTAATCATATCAGGTATAACCATTTAATTATGATCAATCATTACCGCTCTTAAGGAATAACAACTAGATAAAAAAATGAGCATATTATTATAATGAATAACAACAAGACAGATGAATTCTCGTAGATCAAATCCTTAAACAATGACATGTACTCGAAGAACATAATATCAGCACTCATAATAACTTATAGTCTCCTATGAATAACTTTAATATTCATTTTGAGTACTAAAATACCTAATGAAAATGCATCTAATGGTGCGTGCAATTATCTTTTCCTTACCTATAGAAATAATTTAAATAAAATAAGCATACCCAAATATCTTGAGTGAAAAGTAAGATAATATCTCCAAAATATATGAACAAAAAATAAATACGACCTAAAAGAACAGAAAATAAAATATAATTGATTAAGAAGTAAGCAGTTAATATTATTTCTCCCCAAAAATATATAAGCAGCCGCTTATGAAATAAAAATATCATAATCGTCTCAACTAATTGTTACTTATCAGTTCTTCCTCTCTGATATCTCATTCTATACAATAGTATCAGCATACGATGTCTGATGAATCATCCTACATTTTTCAAGAAATTAAAAAAACTAATGAAAGATTTATTCTAATACATTATCACTGCTCAATATTTTAATACTATAATCCACATCCAAACTGAGTTTTTAGTATTTTATAAAATTTCATAAAAATAAAAAAAAAAATTAAAGATCTTTACTTCACACATATAATCATATCAATCAAACATAATCATTAATAAATATAATAAAATATCTCAAACGATCATAAGTGATCGTACTACAGGATCTCCATATATTTGAATGAATCAGATAGAATGGGTCTCTCCAATACCCATCAACCCTCCTGATATGTCAAATAATAAGATCTAGTATAATTTCCTAACTCACAATTAATAGATATCACTCCTCTAATTCTTGATTTTAGAGTCTTGAACTTCTATAATGAAGATATCTCAATCGAAAGTGAATCACTATAATAGATATGCATCTACTGAGACTTTTATGAGTTAAGAATAATGATTAAAATATCAGTTTTTACGGATATATCGGTACTTGGATTTTACGGATATATCAGTGTGTATTTGTATATGAGCACCAATCAATGATAGATATATTGGTCTTAATAAATATATCGATACTTAGAATTTATGGATATATCGAAAATATATCGGTGGATATATCAGAAATTTTTATCATTAGTTAAGAAGATGTACAATATATCTCGCTCAACCATTCTAAAAGTCATTTATCTTGTTAGATAATCATGCATATAAAATACATAAAAAAAAATAATCAATATTAACATTGTCATATTTACTAGCCCAGATAATAATGTCATTGGCTATCATAATACCATAGGTTCTAAACTTAATAAAATAAGCAAAAATAATATAGTTGCCTATAACATGAGTATTAGTCCATGAATCCACTACTCAATAATCTAAAATAACATAGTTGACAAAAAGTACAATGGATGTAGACTTATATACCTGGTTCAATAGCACCCAAAAAACAAAATTTGAAATACACCTCTCGAGAGAGCATCACTATCTCATTTCCATTGGATGTGATCATAAAAGAATTAACTTATGCAAATTTGGTGATATGTCGTATAAGTATTGAACCTTGAAAAGTATATTGTAAAACATGGTATAACATCTAACACCTTTTACAAGAATGTCCCGACCTCACACAAAAAGAACAAGTCACTACTCACTACTACCTTCTTACCTTTTGGCATGCTTATGTTAGTCCTCCCAACTCTTTCGTCAATACTATGTGACAAAAATACCACATTACTAAGACAAAGCATACCAACTCCACTTGAAATAGGTAAGTTGAAATAACCTGAGTCATTCTTTCATAAATTTTCAAAAGATAAGAAAGTGTCTTCTCCTCTAGAATTTGTGTCCACAAACAAGCATATCAATCTCCTATTGAATACATGTTACAAATATTACAAACATGCTCGCCAAGTCTCCACAATATCATATGATCTATCAATAACCATCCATACCAACAACAATTAAAATGTTCACAAAAAATACATTGAAGCAAATATATCCCAATCCCTCTTGCAAATGCCACAAAAGTCAAACACACTGGATATTCTATAATAAACGGACCATCATAGGTGCACTAGCAATTGTGAATCGATATATATTTACTTATCAAATAAAAAATATCAAGTATGTCAGACAGTCCAAGCACAACATGAAGAACAACTCAATTTAGTAGTGTCGAGCCAACACACAAAGAGCCTTGTACAGTGTGAAGCATGGCACACATGCCTAGCAAGTCAACATGGCATGTGGCACAACAAATTTTAAAAAATCAGCCATTTAAAAAACTAGCATCTTTCATCAACGGGTCTTTTTTTTTTGGACATTCGGGCTCCCATAAAACCCAACATTGACAACTAAAGAACACATGTCGTTGTTATGTAGAAAATTATTTTAAAAGGTAACATATAGTTCATTTTGAATCATTGAATTGCTTCCAATGATTCATTAATATAAATCCAAATACTATCAGATTTATGCCCTAATTAGTAATAAAAATATATAAAAATATAATTTTAAACAAAAAAAAATTATAAATATCTAATTTAAATATTTATTTTTCATAATTAACTTGTAAATTTATCTCCTCTCAACTCTTCTAAGTGCTCTCAAATTAATATTGTACTTTATTTTTTTATTAATTTTTTAAATTAATTTATAATTTTAT
Source organism: Sapria himalayana (assembly GCA_029783825.1). Taxonomy (NCBI): domain Eukaryota; kingdom Viridiplantae; phylum Streptophyta; class Magnoliopsida; order Malpighiales; family Rafflesiaceae; genus Sapria; species Sapria himalayana. The sequence continues at coordinate 5,369,102 of JAREIK010003173.1, forward strand.
TTTTGCGGAGCAGAACATCGTTGATATATTGGTAATCATGATGAGCAACAACTTCTAAGCACAAAAATATGAGATACACCATTCAAAGTGTTGATTGTACACAAAAAATTAAGATATACATTACAATTTAATTTTAATTAGCTTACTTTATTTAAATCTTAAATTAATAAATAGATAAATAAATAAGTAAAACATTAAAAAATAATTTTTTTCTCCTATAATCCTACTTCCAATCTTGTCATACTCACATATTAAAAAAATATAAATAATAAATATAATAACAATAAATTAGGCCTAGCAATAGGTTAAATTGATAATCGATCGAAATATTGAGACCAAAATTAAATTCTCTCTTATAATTTTGACTCATTTGCATATCGAACATAAAAATAAATAAATTTCAAAAATCTAAACACATTCTGACATAATTTAAAAAAATATTAGGAATATCAAAAAAATTTTGTCATAAAATATATATTATAAAAAAATATATATATGTTAGAGTACTAATAATATTGATCACACTAAGAAACATATCGATCAATGTAAAGGTGGCAAATAGGCCGAGCGACCTATGAACGGCCTGAGGCATGGTCAGAATGAGCTGTGCCTGGCCTGGCACGGTCCAAAACCATGCCTGGACCCAGGTAGTTCCTACCCATGGCACGACTCATGTCATGCTGAGTCAGGAGGTGTTGTGCCTCATGCCGAGCCAGGCATGACCCAACTGCCTAGCCCATAGGCATGGTTCATTGGCACGGTTACCTAGCATGTCCTGGAAAATCAACCAAGAACACATATGACCCGCCTAATTTTTTAAAAAATTAATTATTATTTTATTTTTAGAAAAGTTCACCCTACCTGGTACACGTAGAAGGTTTTTTTAATAAACCCGCCACGTAGTTGCTGAAAGTGTCCACGTGACATGGTCCTGGTACATGTGGACGCACGCATGCCGATGCCCCAAAGCCCAAATCAAATGTCGAAGCTTCTAGATGTTTACGTTCTAACAATCCAAAAAAAAATAATATTCATATTGCATTTTGACAATTGGATGCACTTTTAATGGCAAAGGCAGATGATCCGACGACTATAAGATTTTGCCTTATTTTATTTAATAAAAAACATTCAAAAAATAAAAAAATATTTATATATTTTAAATATCATTATAAATAAAATCGTTTCATTCAAAAAATTAATATCTCAATTCTCAAATCTCTCCTCTATCTCTATGTGCTCTCTCCTCTCAGTTCAGCTTCGCTCTAGGTTTTTTTGTAAAGCTTGAAGAACGTGAACACTGAACCATGAACATTAATGGTAGATAGCAAAAAAATTGGGTCTGGTGTGGGCTTTGACCTTTTCCTTCTATCCATAAACTTACGCCTACCTAACGCTAAGTGACTAATCCAGAATTATTTTTAAATTTTTATTTAGTTTTAAAATTTTATTAATATCAATTAATTTTTATTTTAGAAGTTATGATATAATTCATAAATAAAAAAAATTAAAATAACAAATAATAAATTTAATGATAACAAAATTAATATTAACACAGATATAGATAATATTAATATTAATAATAATAACTGTATGGAAAGGTATGAGACGAAAACCATATTTTTCTCATAGCCTCGACCCAAACTCAAATATCTAATAAATAAAAAACTAAAAAAATATATGTAGTTTGAACTCACTTTAACATAGTACAAAATAAAAATATTAGGAATATTAATAAAAAATCTACACAATACAAGTATTGTAAAAAATATATATACACATAAGAGTGAGTTAAAGACAATGCACCTAAAAAGGTATGCCGATTATTATACCAAAAAATATGATATATTAGATTCTCGACAAAACTAATTAAAGGGTAAGATCTTTGGGCTGTATCTAGTTTTGGTTGTTTAGCTTCTATATTGACTCACTGCATATATCACAACAAGTTAAGGAGAAAATATATGATCAAATTAATCAAAATGATAGATCTTCCAATTAAATTTTTGGAGAATCTATGGATAGTCAATACCATGCAGACCTATTTTCAGCTTATATATCATAGAATTCCTAGGTTTACATATTATAATGACATACTAAAATATTATAAATTAGAAAAACAAATAATAACTAATAAATTTAAACAAAATAGTGGCGTAGTATCCATGTCTCATCGCTACTATATAAATTTTAAATAGACATTAAATAAAAAATATTAAAATTTTTAGAGATTATTCATCCTCATGATGACCCAACCATATATAAGTGCATGATAAGAATTTTTTAAAAATATAATATTTAAATTAAATATATAGTATTATATTTGATAATACATCTAACAATAGAATAATAATTAATATGTTTATTATTACTATTAGAGATGAGTCATTAAGAAAAATTATTTATATTAGATATATGTGTCACATCATTAACCTGAAAATACAGACAGAGATAAAAATTATTTCTTTTACTTTAGAAAAAATAAGTAACTCAATAAAATATTATCAGATGCCTATTAGATAATAAAATTTTGATAGTCTTTATTTTTCTGTGAAACTAAAGAAGAAATTCAAAATGAATGTGAGACACTGTTAGAATTATATATACCTAATATTGAAGTCATGTGTTGGATATGAACTGTGATATCCGACTATGTCAATAATAAAAATGAAAAACTTATTATTGACTATAAAAATTATAAATAAAAATTCTATTTATGAAATTCCTGAAAATTTTTTATGATACAATGAACACTTGTTTGTCAGTTTATAGTCTCACTACTTGCATTGCACTTATGTAGATATGCAACATTAGTAACATATTTACGAAGTTTAGAGATAGCCTAATATCTAGTGACATGACTATTTAGATAAAAACCAAGTATTTAAAGTACTAATCAACTATTTTATTTCTTTATTATCTGGCTGCTTGCATGAACCCTATAATTAAGATGAAAGTAGAAAATATTTTAACATACATATCTTAATACATGAACCAGAAATGCCAACATGAAGGATTCATTAATAAAAAATTGACTGAGTTATTTACATTCTATTGTAGTCAATATAATTTCAGATAGAAGATCAAAACTATAATTAAATATTATTGAGACACTAGCATACATAAAAGATTTGAATAATTTAAAATTAAGAATCCGAGATCGTACTAGAACAAGAATGATAATGTTGCTAACAGATAATGACTCATAAAACTTTGAAAATGTTGAGCCCACCACTAGTAATATCATCAGATGTTTGCGCTATGATAATCAATTACATGCTTACACCAATTGACATTGGGATTAAGCATGCATGTATTGTCGCATGAATCATAATTATGATTGACATTTTTTATTTTATGTTACTGCAACATTATTTTTTTATTTTTTTTTGATTAGATTGGATGATGAATAAATATTTATAAATGTATTTTTTTGATATTTTTAATTAATAAACTGTCATTTGTGATTATGTCAAATAAATAAATAAAGTAAAATTGCAACTCATAATGGGTAGCTTATAATTTAAATTTTGTAAAAAAAAATTAAAATCATTAATTCACAACTGATGGAAGTGAGTTGAGTCGATATCAGTGACCAATCGACCTAGTTGGCTAGTCCTAGGTAAGTTGGCATCTCCGGGCCAGACCTGACCTGACATGGCCCTACATGCCCAGGCATGACCCAACCTAAATTTGGCTAGACTTGAGCCGAACGATAAATACTGGGTCGAGCATTATCTAGTTGAGCCATGCTCAAAGAGGTATGATAGCCCAACTGGGCTACTAAAAACCAGGTCATGCCAATACGAGATGACCCATTTGACACCTCTAGATCAATGTACCAAAAAATATGATACACAAATACCAAATCCCAAGAAAATTAAACTAAGTGGAAAAATCTTTAAAATTGAATCAACTTCTAATTAATAATAAAATTGATTACTATCATAAATCTTTTGATTGAATTTTTGAAAAATCCTAAAATAATTAATATTACATAAATCCATTACCAACATGTTTATCACATAATTTTTATGTCTACTATTATTAATGACATAGTAATATATTTTAAATTTAAAAAATAATTAATAATTAACGAATAAAAAATATAGTAAAATAATATTTATGACGTTAGACATATGGATTAGTCATAAAAATATATTATTCACATGTATCACCGCCCATTATATCAATTCTAAGTAAAAACTAAAAAAAATTGAATTTCTTAATCTTTTTACTCATTATGATAGCCCTGTCATATATAAGCATATAACAAGAATCTTTAGGAAGTATAATATAAAATAAAATGTTTAATATTATATTCAATAATACTTTAAATAATAATATCACCATTACCATATTTGTCAGAATCATTGATTATAGATTGTTAGTTGATATTTTTATATTAGATATAAATATTACATAATTAATCTAGAAGTGTCAACATGGTCGTGCCAGCCCAACCCAGCCCGACATGAGGCACGACAGGATTCGGCCATGCATGGGCCGACACGACACAAAAATTACCCGTGTCGTGCCTGTCCACGGCACCAACCGTGTCGTGCCATGCTGAGGCCAACCAGGCCTCATGTTGTGCCTAGCCCGGGTCAGTTCTGTGGTCCGTTGGTATGGTAACTCGACATGACCTGAGACACCGCCCCACCCCACCCAGCACTAGTGCCCAGCACCAGTGCCCAGCGACAGCAACTTTTTGGAAACCACCCAAGCCCGTGTCTGATTCCACCCCTCCCCACCCGACCCACGGGCCCGCCCCCAATCCCCCCGAACGATTCGATATTAAAAAAAATAATTTAAATTTTAGCCGTTAGATTTCGTCTCCAATGACTATGGGGCAGAATCCGACAGCCCTCATGATTCTACCCCATAATTATCAATAAAAAAGAAAAAAAATACATTAAAATTATATTTTTTTTTAAAAATCATTCCTATAATCTATAAACCCCCGTATAATTTTTATGTTTTTCAAAAATATAAATTCTAACTCTCTCAAATCTCTTCTCTCTCTCTAAATTTCGATATTCGGCTCGGTTTTTTGAGACTCGCAACTCGGGCTCGACTTTGGAAGTTTGAATCTTTGTATGAAGTGTGGACTATGTTGCAAATCCTCTACCTTTATACTATTTTATGGGTATTTTTAATTTTTGTTTATTATTTAACTAAAACTCTTAACTTAATAATCAATATTTAAAAATAATTAGTATTTTTTTACTCTCTTTCTCTCTCTAGTCACTACTCTTTAATATATTTCTCCAGTCATCTCAACCTAAATATCTAAAAAATAAAAAAATAGAACTTCTATAGTTTAAACTTATTTTAATATAATAAAACAAAAAAAAATTAAAGGTGAGAAAGAAAAAATGATACAGTGCAAATATTGTATATGAATTTTAACTTGTAAGAGTACATTTGGGTCTGAACACCTTAAGAAACATGTCAAAATATGCATCAAAAAATATGATGCATTAAATCCTAGGCAAACTCAACTTAGCAGTATATTTTTTGAGGCTGTATCAAGTTCAGTCTCAAAGTTTACTCTCTTCATATACCACAACAAGTTGGGTAGGAAAGACATGGTTAAACTTATCATATTGATGGATCTTTCGATCAGATTTTTTGAAGATCCAAGAGTAATGATCATCATGCAGACATATTTTCAGCCTACTTATCATAGAATTTCTAAGTCCATATATAGGAATGACATACTAAAATTTTATAAGTTAAAAAAATAAATAATAATTAATAAATTTATGACATATAGTGGAGTGGTATCCGTGACGTTCGATATCTGGACAAGTCAAGATAATTCATCTTATACATGGCTCACCGCCCACAATGTAGATTTAAAATGGATAATGAATAAAAAAATTTTAGGATTCTTTGAGATTCTCTATCCTTATGATGGTCAGGCCATTTTTGAGTATATGATGAAAATTTTTTAAGAATATACAATTCAAAATAAAATTTTTAGTATAATATTCGATAACATATCTAATAATAAAGTAGCAATTAAAATATATATTAAGGATATTAGAGACGTACCATTAGAAGAAATTTTCCATGTTAGAATTAGATTCATGTATTACATGATTAACTTGATTATACAAGCGGGTATGAAGGTGTATTCTCTCACTTTGGATAATATACATAATGTACTAAAATACATTTGTACACCTCGTAGATAACAGGAATTTGGTAGTTACTGTTTGTCTACGAATCGTAAGAAAAAAAAATTCCAATCGGATGTGAGATACAATTGAAATTATACGTATCTAATATTAGAATCATGTATTAAATATGAACACGTGATATCCAACTATATCAATAATAAGAGTGACAAACTTTTTATTGACGACAGTGACTGTGCTACAGAAATTTCATTTATGAAATTCCTGAAGATTTTTTATGACACGACTAATATGTGTTCGTCGGTTTATACTCCCACGACTTGCATTGCACTCAAGTGCATATGCAATATTAGTAATATTTTTAGAAAATATTGAGATGACTTGACACTTAGCCATATGATTACAGAGATGTAAACTAATTACTTAAAATATTGATCCACCATTTCATCTTTTTATTGTCTCACTACATGCATAGATCCTAGGATTAAGGTGAAAGTAATAGATAATGTTTTAACTTATATTTTCTTGTGCATGAACCTGGAAGTCCAACATGAAGGATTCATTCACAAAAAGTTGACTGACATTTTCACATACTACGATACTAGGTATAGTGGCAGCAATAATGAGACTGTGAGTACGGACATGAATACCATCTTCGGAGACAATAATTTTTCCATTCAGTTAGTGAGTGGAAAATGACGGGGTGAACCGTTGCATGGAAGCGAGCTTTCTTGGTACTTAGATACCAATTATTGCTCAATCATATCACATTCTGATATTAAGAATCTTAATATATTAAAGTAATGAAAATCATATGAGTCCATCTTTTTCGTATCATCTAAGATAGCATAGGATCTACTGACTCATCTGATGTTGAGCATAGTATTTGAGTCTACTTTTTCTATTACAGTGAATGTGATTTCAGATAAGAGATCGAGATTACGTCCAGATATTATTAAAACTTTAACATGTATGAAAGACTGAAAAAATTTGAGGTTTAGCATCCAGAATCATACTAGGAGAGGAACTATAGCCACAGCAAAAGTGAATGAATTAATTGCTGATGATGATGATCCATATGATAGTGATTTTGATGTTGCGATTTGAGGATAATCATGATATGCCCATGGATGATTGATGAGGTTGTGCATTGTCATGCCACATGCCATTGCCACTTGATGCCTCATGGTTGATAATTGCGGGATTATAACAAATCAACACCTGACCATGACACTTATGTTATATTTATGCTTATGCTTAAGAGTTTTATATTATTCTTGATTCTGATTTTTGATTTCAATGTAATGTTTTGTATATTTTTTTATTTACATTGTATTTGCTTTGGTTTGGAATTGACCGATTAGATGTTTGATTTGTATTTGGCTTTGTGACTTTGTAATTTTTATTAAAGAAATTTTGTGTTTAATTTATTTTTGTGTTTAAAATTTTCTTTAAAAATTTTATAATTTAATTCTAATAAATTAAAATATAAATCTATTAATCTAATTAAAATATAATTAAAATAAAAAAAATTAAACTTTATAACTATTTAAAAATTTTCAAGTTACAATTTAAATATTTTTAAACATTATCTAATCTAATATATATTTTATAATTACATAAATATTAAAAACAAAAAAAAAATTAATTTTTTTTTAAACCGGCCCGTATGGACCTGACCCAGCACGGCAAAATAACCGGCCATACCAGCAGGACATGTCGGGCATGGCCTGAAGAAATCGTGTCGGGCCAGGCACGACACGAAACAGTAATCATGTCGTGTCTGGCCCAGCACAAAAGCACGTTCAGACAGACTAAAAATGGGTCAGACCGGCCCAACACGGCCTATTTGACACCTCTAAATCAATCTAATAATAAAAATAGATATAAAGATTTTTTCTCACATATTTGAAAATATAAAAAAATTATTAAAATACTTTAAAATACCTAATAAACAACATGAGTTCTATATTTTATGTTTGTTAGCAAGCCTAAATAAAATTCTAAATAGATGTCATACATAATTATAATTTTATTTTTGAAATTTTTAAATTTTTTATGATATAACAAATATGTATTTATCTGTGTACACTCTCATAACTTATATTGTACTTAGATGCATATATAATATTAATAATATATTTAGTATGTATAATGAACACTTTGATTTTAATGTCATAATTATTGAGATAATACTAAATATTTAAAATATTAGTTCTCAATTATATTTTTTTTATTTATTTGATTATCTGTATAGATCATAAAATTAAAGTGAAAAGAATAAAAAATATATTGAGATGTATATCTACCTGTATAAACAAGCAAAAGAACATGATGATTAAATTTACAAAAAATTAGCCAATATATTTATATATTATAATATTATATATGATAATTATAGCACAAATAAATTATAAAGATTATATCTGAAGACGACATCTTTTCAATTCAGTTAGCAAAAACAAACGATGAATAATTTGTTAAATGAGAACAAGCTGAATCAGTACTTAGATGTCAATTATTATTATATATTATCAGATATAATATAATAATAATTTTGATATATTCAATTGATTGAAATCATACAAATCTTCATATATCATATTATCTAATATGACAAGTGATTTAATGGTTATTCCAGTATTTAGCATAGTATCATAATTTGTTTTATGTAATTATAAATATTATTCCAGATAGAAGATCAAAATTATAACTAAATATCATACAAGCATTTTTATACTTAAAGGATTGGAATATTCAAAAATAAATATATGAAATAAAATAAAAAAATTGATTATGAATGACTCATACAATGACGAGGATATTAAGACTAATACTAACTTTAAAATCATTTATTAAAATTCAAATCATACTATTGACACATACTAATTTAGGAATGTAGATATTAAAACTTATCACTCAAATGATTGATATGCAATGAATATTTATTTTGCTATTATACTCATTTTTTTACTTTTAAATTTTTTTAATTTATTATTAATCATACAATATCATGATGTTCGAAAACAAAACACATACATATTTTTTATTGAATTATGATCTTATGAATTTTATTTATTTTTTATTTATATTGCAAAAGCAGAACATTGCAATTATATTTTAAAATTTATATTTTTTTAAATAAAAATTATTAAAAATTTAAACTTAAAAATAAAGCTAGTGTAGACTGGTATGGCAGCCCCACAATAATATCGAGTCTAACACTGCACTAAGCACTCCATATCTCTGCAATACCACTACTAAAGGGTGCCATTACCTAGGGTCCACTAAAACATTGGGAGTGAGGTGGGTCATGGTTCGTGAGTGGATGATATCATTGTGGCACTTGGTAGTGCCAATTGTCAAGGTGCCACTAGGCCATTACCAACAACTAACGACAACCCACAGCTAGGCACCATCCACTAGTAGTTGCCAATGGCCAATGGATTGGGCCCCAACATGACCCAGCATGCTAGATTCAGAAAGGCATGTCATCGAATCATGCCAAGTTGACCAAAAATGTGATCATCCCAGCATAGCATGGCCCATTTGACACATTTACTTTTCAATCTCAATCTCAATCTCAATCTAAGTTTTAAATGTGTCTTCTAATTAGTGATGCACACATCCTTAAGCTACAATTTATATCTTTGCTAATATAGCCAAAAAGAAAAGGTGCCAAACCTTATTTCCACTGGGTTATTCCTAGTGATCCCACATGGATTCTAATTATCTTTTTATCTTATCATGATATATACTTCTACATTAAAGAGAATAAACAATCTAAATAAAACACAAACAAAATACATCAATTTTTTAAAAAACTACAAAGACAAAAAACTTAAATTTTATAAACTCCAAAAAAAACCTCTGATACTCAAGTTCTATACTGTCGCCACCATGTCGACCACCACATCGATCACCTATTTTTAAAAAAACTTACATATTTTTTTATTATCCACAATAGTATTTCATGGTGCTAATGTACAGTACAAAGGCACTACAATCATCATCAAAATCTTCCAACAATAACTATCATCGAAGCTCTTGAGGATGTACTTCACCCCGACATCAATGCCCCTTCTCCAAATAAGACCCAACAATACTATGTAAAATCTCTACTAAAAGGTTAGAGTTTTTTTTGTTACACCAAATGATAAGAAAGGAGAAGAAAGAGAAGCGCAAGCAGAAAAAATAATAAAGATTAATTTTTTTATTAAATTTATGATAAGACAGTTTGAAACAACTCACAAATAAGATGTTTTAACCAATAAAAAAATAAAACAATAAAAAAACAAATTATAACTCAACAAAAAAATCAACAAATAGATAATGTATAATTATCAATAAATATAATAAAACATATAAATTTACCTTGCATTTTATCTCTAATAGATCATCATAAATCTGAGGATATCAAATCAAATATGTACTTACTTGCATAAATCTAGTGAGCATAGTGGAAAACTCTAATTTAATTCTCTAACTTACATACCTCACTCTTTAGTATAAAGATATCTTAATATCAAGATCTAACATTCTCAATTTGATTAATAATGAGTGACTAAGTCATGAATATACAAATAAAATAATCAAAAACACTCAAACAACAAATATGTTGTCTTACCACAAAAATAAGAATATACTATCTATCATATATAATCATAAAATTTTTTTAAAATCTTTTAATCTTACAAAATAATACCTATAAAATAAAAAAATAAAATTACAATAGAATTATCTAGAAATATAATTCACAAAAAATGAGATTAATAAAAAACTCATAAGAAATATAACATGCAGAAGAAACAAAATATGAAAACAATTATTTTCATAATCAAATATTTTTTTATAGTTTATCATTGGTTATTGCATTATTTAAAGATCAAAAAATAATTATCTATAATAATATAAATGTGACTTTAATGTTGATAACTCAAAATTTCAAAGAAAAAAAATAAGCCACTGTGATTATAATATTTAAATAATGAGATATATATGTTGTTTCCTTGCTGATAAAAAATTTTATATATTATCTCAAGTAAGAACATTGATAAAAAACTTTGAAAGGATCCATTGACGACTCTAATAATCAACCTATCACCCTCAATAATTTGCAAGGACCTCGACTTCTTCTGAAAATAACTCTCAACAACTCTATGATGTGACCATTCTCCTACAATGTATACATTGTATTAAGGCTTTCCTACGTTTATCTCTATTCAGACTAGTACTACATCTATTACTAATATATGCTAAAATAAGTATCTCTTCAAAAGATCTTAATTTGTCTAGCATATATTGAATTGTGCAATGATATATATTTGGTCTAGCAAAAAACTCATGATCATCTAAAATTTAATTATAAATCATGATAAAATTAACAGATAATGAGTACAAAAATATAATGCTAAAAAATTATTTCAACTATCTTGCTCTCTCTTTCACATTTACCTCTACTAAAAATACCTTCAAAAACTATGTAACTAATTGTGTGAAATGAATAGAATTGGCAATGAATTAACCTGACAGTCTAAATCTCCTCCAAACTCAATCTCATAAATTATGAAATAGCATCATATATCTATGTTCTATGATGAGTATAGTGATGTTAACTCTCATAATATCTTACATATTTTGCTAGATAAAAAGTATAAATTAACTTTATCTCAATGAATTATCACATGAAAAGTAGTAATCAAGAATCAATATATAACCAAAACTCAAGTCTCATTACTAAAGAAGAGTCAAATGGGCCGGCCCAACCTGGTTTTAGGCCGCCCAATCAGGCAACCATGCCATGCGTGCCGGCCCGGCACGGATCCGCGGCCGAAAACAGTCGGGTTCAGCCCGATTGGGTTCGGGCAAAACCCTATTTTTTTTTAAAACCCAAGATTTCAGCGAGTATCGACTGTAGAGTATCAGCTCGTATTAATCACGTTTGATGCATAGTCACATGTTGCGCCCACATGCCGGCACAACACGGCGGGCCGGGGCACGGCACTGTAGCGTGACGTGCCCGAGCCCGTGCTGGGCTAGCTCATTTGACACCTCTACATTACTAAGATACTCTTGCATCAAGTAGTCTATCATCCTCTTACCATAAAAAAAAATATGGGGGCTCAAGTAGCCCATTACATATAAATCTACTATCAGAGCCACTATAAAATAATAACAAAAATTTTTACTTGTTTTATAATGCACAAAAAAGTCACACCTCACAGCATTATGTATTTTTTTATGTATTTCTAACACTGCTCACACTACAAGCACATACCATCCACACTACAAGCATACATTGTGCACGCGATCACACTACAAATGATTATCAATCACACACAATGCACACTACATGAAAATCATCGACACTATACACACATGCTCTCCATTGTGCACAATGTACATGCTCTCCATTGTGCACAATGTACATGCACTCCACGCAAACAAATCACACACATTGTTATGCTTTTCACATGATTCATGTGATAGTTTCATCATGCTACACAATAATAAATATGACATGTGTCTACATCATTTGCATGTTCATGCATCTCTAGCAATCACTGTCACAATGTGCACATGAGTGCATTGCACAAGTGCAAGCACATCTTCAATTTTATCTCTGTTTTTATGGACACACACCTCGCATACAAATAAATACCATTTTCCTCTTTCTATATCACATTGCACATTGCACAAATACAACCATAT